>AP025072.1:29808176-30097587 GCA_036186865.1 Eustoma russellianum
TTTTTTTTTTTTTTTTTTTTTTTTTTTTGTACAAGTAATAATGGGGTCGAAATTTCCACCCTTTTGTTTACGTCATTTACCTCCTCAAGAAAAGCTTCATCACATACGTAATATCCGTTACAATGCCCTATGTCATCATCCATCGTACATACATAAATATATATATATGTATGTGTGTGTATCATCATAGCAAATCAAGTCCAACTTTGTCACTCAAAATCCACCCTATTAATCTCTCTACACCAAATCACAAAGTATAGTAACGTGCCATGACTGCCAAGAGAAGCATACAAGACAATGAGATTGAGACATTGGCCATGACAAATTGCTTAATGATCCTCAAGAATAGAGGTAACAATATAGCTACAAGACGGTCGGATTCAGATCGAGATTTTCCATGCAAAACCTGTGACAAGAAATTCCCATCTTTCCAAGCCCTAGGAGGGCACAGTGCTAGCCATAAAAGGATCAAATTAATAGCAGAAGAAGATGTTCATGGGAATTCTTATGTCTCATCATCCAAACCTAAGACGCACGAGTGCTACATATGTGGGATGGAGTTTCCTTTAGGTCAAGCATTAGGAGGGCATATGAGACGACATCGTACTGATTCGCGGCGAATCGATTATGAATCTGTGGTACCTGAAAAAATGGATTGTTTGAAGGAATCAGAGAGCAGTGGAAGAATGGTTTTGTCTATAGATTTGAATTTAACACCTTATGAGAATAGTTTAGAATTTGATAAACCACCTTCTGCTCTTAAATGTTTCTTTTGATAAGTTAAATTTCCTCTCCAGACTTTTTTTTTGGGTTCATTAATTCCTCGTACGGATGACAGGCTTACTATTTGTGCATATACGTAGTTATGACTATTTTAATAGTTTTCTATTTGTATTTACTAAATTCCTTCACTAGTATACTATCACACCATATTCCTCTTATTATGTCATCTATGCAGGTATATGTAGAGTCGGGGGTGTCACCGGAACATTATCCCTTGATATAGAGGTATTTTTTTAGAGAAATGTTTTACTCACTATTTCTTTTTTTTAAAAAAACAATTTGACTACTCTTTTTTATATACATGAAGTTGAGGTACCTTTACCGACTTTGTATATTAAGTTAGAATGAAGAGACATTCTCTTTTTTGAAAAAGTTTCGTATGTTTTAACAACTTTTTCATCTATTTGAAAATGTAATAAAAACTAGAGTAATAAGTGCAAGAACAAAGCTACCGAATGTGAGGCATGGACAAATATTGGTAGATTGGAAGCTATAATGACCGAAAGTCTTGTTTATATTAGTGTATATATTTGATAAAAAAGGTGTTTTTGGTGCACTAAGTTTTTGCGTTTGCACAGGACCCAGAAAAGGGTCGGATCGCTTCGCGATTTGATGTACGCAGCCTTACCCTACACTTTGTGCAAGAGACTGTTTCCATGGCTCGAACCCGTGACCTGAAGGCTACAAAGTAGCAACTTTACTATTTTCTCCAATGCCCGCCCTCTATATATATTTGAGGACTAAAAATTTATAATAGTCTATATATTTGATGACTGAGAATGCAAAAGAAAGACCTTAATTGTGTTCAAAACCTTAAGGCAATGGATGATATTACATCATTCTCATGTTACCTATATTTTTCTCAAAATGGGTCACGTGGGTTGACGTACACACATGCCTTAGAACTCGTCATCAAACATCAACCACAAAATATGCATGAACATTTAGACTTAGGTGATGAGAGACAATAAATGGACAACAATGGGTAAGGCAATGTGCAAATCCACATTATAAGTATGCTCTGGTAACATATTGAAACTTGGGCTTACGTGTGGTGAGGCTCATATACATTAAAACTCTTAAGGCAATGAGTGGTGGTACCCCATTCTCATATAACCCATATATTTTTCTCAAAGTGTGCAATGTGAGACTATATTCTCAATAGATATTCTCAAATTCTAATTTAGTGGGGACTCTTGATTTCAAGTAAATTTCTATATTTTCCTTTTGTATTAGAATCAGATTTTACCTCTTTAAAATCTCTCATTATCCATCATTCCTCCCGAATTACAACAACAACATTACCTCATTGCCTTAAAAACTTCTGCCTATGATGGGATATAAGGGGTCGGATTTATTCCTCCTAAATTTATAATGGCTGGCTAATAGTCCATAGTATCCTTAAATGTAAATTTTATGTTTAGTGTCGTTAGAAGACCATTTTGAATTCTCATATTTATCCCCGTTTGATGGTATTCAAACTTGCAAACATGTAGCGTTAGGGCCACAATCTTAATCAATTTTGGCTAAGCTTCATCAGCTATTTTTAATGAATCCACCAAAGTTTATACTCCAATGAGATGGACATGGGCTGATATCTAATCTTAAATGACTACATCGTGTTACATATATAGACACAATTATCGTATCTCCCCCCCCCCCCCCCCTCTTCATGAGTGGCGTTTTTTTACTAACTGGTCAACGCGCACAAAGCCGGATTGCTATACCATTTGTTTAACTAGCATAACTTACAATAGTGTTGAAACTTAGACTTATATGAAATTATAGTCATATCTACTTAGAATAGTAAATCAACCGATGATGGTATCTAACTTTATACGTACATACATAGATGACACAATAAGATGGAAAGCGAACAAATTAAGGGAAGAAGCATTCATTTTACCTCACAATATTTCAGCCGCTAATATTTTAGGCAAATAATGTTTTACGGTGCGAAACTGAAATATAAAAATGGGTTAAATGCAATTTACCCCAACAAACGTTGCTTACATAGGCAAGTTGGCCCCTCAAGAATATATATATATATATATATATATATATATATATATATATATATATACATATATATATATATATGTAAGCATTTAATCTCCTAATTACACCATTTATCAAGTATATCTTATGAGGTTGTGTCCTTTATGAATAATGGCTATATGATTTATAGTTAAATCATATTGGTATTTGTGAAGAGTTATCTTGAATGATTACGTTTTTAAATGTAACTGACACGATGACAAGTTCATTTATCAAATGGTGCTATTACAAAAGTTATGATATACATACATTTTGGTTACCTTTAAATAAAGATAGCATCATTTACTTATTTATCAAAGTAAATATTGAAGTGAGGGTTTGTCAACTAAGATGTGGGGAGAGTGAGAGGCGTACATGGTAACTAAAAGCTCATCTTAAAAAAAATGAAAGGCGCCAAATAAAAGTTCCTCTAAATTATTCCCTCCTCTTATTTCGAAGTTTGAAAATTCACTCAAAGACCAAACACTGATCTTCACCGTCCAATACCTGCATGCTATATAGCGGTTAATCGAACGCTTTATAAACAATTCAGCTCATCAATCCTCGTGACTTCTGAATAACCAATGCAAATCAACCTCGTCCCTCTATATATAAAGATTTCCCCCCTTCTGCAGACTTTTCTACACGATTTCTTCTCTCTCAAATTGAAAACCCTAATGGCACCCAAGACCGGCGACAAGAAACCCGCGGAGAAGAAGCCGGCGGAGGCCGAGAAAGCTCCGGCGGAAAAGAAGCCAAAGGCCGGGAAGAAGCTCCCCAAGGATGGTGGTGCTGTTGCCGGAGACAAGAAAAAGAAGAAGGCGAGAAAGAGCATTGAGACTTACAAGATCTACATTTTCAAGGTCCTTAAGCAGGTCCATCCAGATATCGGGATCTCTAGCAAGGCTATGGGGATTATGAACAGCTTTATTAATGACATTTTTGAGAAATTGGCTCAGGAGTCTTCCCGATTGGCTAGGTATAACAAGAAGCCGACAATAACTTCCAGGGAGATCCAGACTGCTGTCAGGCTTGTGCTTCCTGGTGAATTGGCAAAGCATGCCGTCTCTGAGGGCACTAAGGCCGTGACCAAGTTTACTAGTTCTTGAAGCATGCCGTTTATCAAAAAGTAATTGTTCTGTTCTTTAGAGTTTAGGCATCTTGTTTTAAGGTTAGGTGATGATATCTAGGGTTCTCGTTATCTCGCCTCTTCTTCTTTTTTTCTGTGAAAGGTGTTTGTTCATGAGATCTTCTTGATCTGAATGATGTAGCTTCGTTAATATTGAATTACCGTTTTCTGTTCTCAAATATCCAATGGACTTAACTGTTATCATTTTGTTACTTTGGGAAATGTAAGTTCACTGTTAAAGGAGAACTGGAATTTCAAAGTGGAACTCGTTAGCTTTATTTTTCCTGTGCCAAATTGAATATATTATGTTGCCACTTTCAATAGAAGGAAGTGTGTAGTGTTCTATTGAATTACGCAATAAGAAACTCAACATGTTCTTGGGTTTCTAGATGCTCTTTGATCTACATTACGAACTTTCACTAAAGCTATTTTACTCATTCAACATGTTCGTAAGACCTAGCAATTCAGATGGTTCCCACATCGTTGTCCATCCTGAATACTGGAAGTACGACCATGTAGAAAAGCTTCTCCATGCATGGTTCATTAGACGGAAGAAAATCAAGGTTTTCTTTTTAATGGGGAAAAAGAAAAATGATTGTTCTTTGAAGATGCAGAATGGAAGAAAGAACAGAGTACGGTAGGCAGTTTGAGGGCTGGCTTGATTGTAACAGGGTTGAAGTCGTTTTGATTTGTGGTTGATGACTATCGAAATGGAATGAACATATGTCATTGTGAAGTTGATTTGGTTTCTTGTTGATAACTATTAAAATAAAATGATTGTTGTCATTGTGAATTGGAACTATCAACTCAGGGTGTTGGTGGGTTCCCCCCCATAAATGCTTCTACTCAAGGGTCTGTATCCACAAGGAAACACAAGATTTAAGATAATATTACATTCGGTCAAACTTATGTCCCTAGTCATACAATCATCAGAAGGCAGTGAGGACTCTATGCAGAGATATCATGTAGGGCTACAGAGTATAATTTAGTTGGTATTCGGATTGAATTTGTCACTAAGAGTTTTAAAGTTCGATTCCAAGGACATACACAGTGTGTATTTTACTGTTGCAAGGCTAACACACTGTGTATTTTATCGATGCTAGGCTGAAGACCTAGTTTGCAAGGCTAACACAGTGTGTATTTTACTGCTGCTAGGCTGAAGACCTAGTTTGCAGGAGGACATTTTGTGTGGGTCTTTGTGTAAAGTCTTTACCAATGCAGGAGGCCGTTGAGTTTTTGATTTGCATTATTTGCATCATCCACAATGTTCTTTGAGGCTGAGGCGGTAGGGGTCCTCAGAGCCAGAGTAAAGCCTTTTGACACCAAGAGATACCATGTAGAATGAGAGTCCATTCAAATTGTATTTCCACGGACACCTTATGTGGGTCTTCATGTAAAGTCTTCACCAATGTAGGAGTCTGCTGCGTTTCTGATTTGCATCATCTGCCATGTTTTTTGAGACTGAGACGGTGGGGGTTCTCAGAGCTTGAGTATGATCTTTTGCCACCAAGAGATCCCAGGTAGAGTGAGAGTCCATCCTAATTTTATTTCCATGTTTGTCATTAACGATTGTGGTTAAATAAGAATACGGAATATTGTATACTTCACCACATCTGCTCTTACTATGTTGTCACTAAATAAGAACAGACGAGAAGGAAGAAGCCATTTTGAGGGATATCTCATCAGGAAGTAACCGTTTCACTGTAATCTTGCAATGCGTCAAGGAGCAAGCATAGCTAAAATTGCATTTTTGGAGAAGCACCAAACCACCTGAACTTGCATAACAAATTTTCTTGGTGTGACCGGGAGGCCCAGAACCAAACCACTGACGCTGGAAACCTGAATGCCTAGTACCTACAACCATTGGGTGCGATCAATTTGAATCTAATAAACAAGGAATGCATCTATTCCTGTTTGCTGCTTTATCTTCAAATTGTCTCAGAAGTAGTATAAGCTTACGTATGTGATTGGCCATGCTTGCTTGCTCACTTGTGGAATGGGAGGTTTGTCAGACCCACCTAGCCTTATCATACATACCCCGCGCAACCAACTTGGGCTAGTAGAGGAGGTAGGGGTGTTAAGTGAACCGAACAGTTTGCGAATTGTTTAAATTTGATTCGTATTTGGTTCGAGTTCGTTTGTTAATTTTACTTTAACGATCCAATTTCGAACATCTATTTGGGTTGGTTTAGTTAAAGAACTGAACTGTTCGCGAATTGTTTGGCTCGTTTAAACATTTATATTGTTATCGAGTTGCACTCGAACCAATTTTAAAGCTTGTTTAGCTAAACAAACCAAGTTAAACAGTTCGTTTAGATAAACGAATTCGAATTCGAAAACCTAGTATTAGGCTCAGCTCGGTTCGTTAACACCCCTAGCTACAGGTCCACTTGCTTCAATGTTTATACCCAAACCAGCAGATCCCTTTGCGCGCATCTGCCTTTGTATATGCAATTGTCTGTTTGGTAATCTGAATGAAAATTTCCTGTGTGACATCAAGAAAGTGAAATGCTCAAGAGAAATACACTCCACGAGCAGGCAACAGCAGCTTATTGGTTTCCAAGTGAGTAAGGACCCCTGAATCAGGATCCAAGAGCAGGGGCGACCTTAACAAGTTACCCAGCTGTCTTCGACATATGTTCATCTTTCACACGTAGAAGAATTTTCTGTCTCGAATTCCCACATATGGTACAATAATTTTATAAACCTTTGATCATTTAAGCATCGACATATGTTCCTCTTTCACACGTAGAAGGATTTTCCGTCTCAAATTCCCACATGTTGTACAATAATTTTATAAAACTTTGATCATTTAAGCATCGACATATGTTCCTCTTTCATACGTTGAAGGATTTTCCATCTCGAATTCTCATATATGGTACAATAATTTTATAAACCTTTGATCATATAAGCAGAAAAACAAAACAGACTACCTCAACCTCACGTGCATGTTACTCAATGAGTAACATCACTGCTAAACATTAGTGCAGAGCCATTTCAAGAAGTAAACTTAACGGAAAAAACGTTAAAACCATGAACTGACTTTTTCAGTGTTTCTGTGAAAGGATTTGTTATTTGGAAACTCAACGTTCGAACTCAACTTCAAGATTATAAATGAATAGTTACTGTTAACATCCTATTCTTACGTAAGTTTCTTTGAAGTGCAATCTCCTTTTTTTAATATATACATATATATAAAAGAAAACAACTCTTTCAATTTCATTTATGAGAATCTGCTAGTAAAGCAGAAAGAATTACATCAGAGGGATTGACATATGAAACACTATCTTGGTCTATACAACAAAAACGTACGTAGTATATCCTAACAACAATAAAAGCTATTTTTAAAGTCTAGAAAAGATGAGAGACAGAAGAACGATAGCAAGGGGAACATGGGAGATCTGCCTCGTGATTATGATTGTGGGAACAAGTGGGGGATTTCTTAAATTCAGCCTTTTTGAACCGGGGGGGGGGGGGGGGGGGGATGAGAAAAAGAGAAAAAAGCATGAATTTAACATGTTGGACTTAAAAAATGTCCGTAAGTGGTACATTGGATTTAGTAATTGAATGTCACAAAATTAATGGAAAAGAAAAGGGGGAAAATAGAAAAGGAAATAAGAAAAGATGAGGGCCAAAAGGGTAATTCAGCCAAAGCCCTGTTATCATAGCTGGGCGACTAGGGTTTTTGGAAGTCAGATGGCAAGACGAGCTGGAGTCGAGCTATTCGTTAGCAGTAATTATTTCCCTCTCCAATTCCCTTATTTACATACTTTCTGCTTATATTTACTCATGATTTATAGCTCTCAACGGATCTTCATGCTCGAATTTACTGGATTCTTTTTTTCTCCTTTCTGGAATTGATTGCTACTGATCAAGTTTTTTTTTTTTTTTTACCATATATTTTAGGATTGTCATTTTACACGACTGTTGAAGATTTGAAGACTCTTTTTTCACCCTTCGGCGTAGTTACTCAAGGTTGTTTCAGATTCACTTTTTCATTCTTTCTCTATTTCTTTTTGTTTAGATCGATGTTTTTGGCATTTAGTTTGTACTGATATGACGGGCATGATTAACGGTTGATTATTCATATGCAGCTAGGCTTATTTTGGATTCAAAAACCAATAGGCATAAAGGTTTTGGATTCGTTCGGTTTCAGTCAGAAACTGATGCTCAGAAGGCTATGAAGGCGTTGAATGGAAGGGTACGATTGCATTTTTGGTATTGTGTGATGCCATTTTCCAGTGGATTATCTGTATCTTCTATGTATCCAATTAGACTTTGGAGTAGTATTTCGCCACTTGATATGTTATTTCGCCATTTGTTGTGGTAAGATTCGTCCATATTCGCTTAATAAGAAGAAAAGGAGATTGAGGAAGAGAACTCTAAGTGAAATTTTAACTTTCAGGAGGAAAGGTTGGGGTTGGAATATTTTATCTTCTTTGTGTACTCTGATTTACAAATAAATGAAAGTTTCTCTACCAGTTCATGAGGGATTTTTATTTCTTGAAATCAGAGGCTACCATTGTGTAACCTGAGGATTATAATGGTGGACAAAGTCACAACTATTACTTTTATGTCTACTATAATTTAGTATCGTCTGTCCTAGACTGGTAAAGCTATTGCTAATGAACTGCTGATATGCGTGAGCATAGTTGCCACTCACCACCCGTCCAACCCCGGCCAATCATACGGACTCTATTGCCCTCTTAATGAAGATGTTGCATCTATCTATTCTTTGAAACAACTTGTTTACCATTGTGCAATCATGCGGGCTCTGTTGCCCTCTTAATGAAGATGTTGCATCTATTTATTCTGTCAAACAACTGTTGTACTGGACTTTTGGGCTAAGTTTTTCTTCGTAATAGAGTCAGTTTGTTTCAAGTTTACTGCAGAGCATTAATATTCAAGTAACATGCAAAGTTAGAGATCGAGAGAATCTGTGCGGGATCTCCAGCTGCATGAGATTTTCACCAAAACTCGTTCATCTGAGGCAAAAGCATTTTTTTTTGGCAGGGTGGAGTGGAGTGGGGGTCTATAGGGATGATGGTTGGATTTATTACTCGATAGGACTTGAATATTCAAGCTCCAATGAATCTCAGAGAGTGCTAATTCAAAGAGTGCAGGATTCGAAGAGTGCATTTCTGAATATTTCACCCAATATATATATAATGAACTACTGGTCCATGCATATATTATGATACAACAATTTTCAATCGATTTTGGCCTGCGAAACTCCCAAATTGATTAGCTAAAGATACATCCAACTTAGTTATCACCTGTATCCATACCTGGGTGTAAAAGGTAATACAATAATGATAAGTTTTATTATGTACAATTCATATACCACGTTTCTGTATTGGTGAATTAGCCGTTAATAAACTTATTAGCTTGTTTAGATAGTGTAAGCTGAGCAAATAATTTCTTATCGTCAGTTGTTGCTTTTCCATGAACCAAAATTCTTGGTTGGAACAAATTTTCAACTGAAAAGAACACCCAGTTGGATAAATGTGGCCTTCTGACACTTCATGATTTCATCAGGATGACTAATCTGCATGCTTTAAAGCTCTGCATCAAATTGTCTAACTTCACCCCTTATTCCTTGTTGTTCGTCTGAATATCTTGGTTTGGAAATTTGAATGCTAAAGCATACACAAGGCTTTAAACACTGTATGCATGTGAAAAGCTTTTGCAATATTTCAGTTGTTTATTTTATACTCCCTCCGTCCCAAAATATAGTCTATTTTGACTTTCCAACATAATGTAAATACACTATGTTGCAAAGTCAAAATAGACTATTTTTGGACGGAGGTAGCATATACACCGCTCATATTGCTTCAGAAATACAATTTAATCACAGACGATACTGTTTGACACAGAACAGGTAGGGAAGGAGGAGGGGGACTCTTTGCTCAATGCTTCTTTTTTTTTCCTTTTTTAAATATAAAAACACAACGCTTGCGAACTCTTATACATGACTAATCCTTTCCCTCTTGTCAATAGTTATGTTTGTTGTTTTGTTGCAGATAGTGGAGGGGAAGATAATCTTTGTGGAAGTTGCAGAGGCTTCAAGATCAGAGAAGTCCGTTAGCTGAAACTGAGTTCTCTTTTAACATTTAGGAATCTGCATTGTGTTTTGAGCTACAGGACTCGTCACTGATGGCAGAAGTTTTTGCATGTTCTCAGTTTTCCTTATTTCTGCTGCCGAAGTATCAGTTGAAATCATCTACTTTGGGTTTGAATTCTGGTACTCAGTTTAGGGTGTCACCATTTGCAGCAATGCCTGCTCCTGCTTTGGGGAAGAAGTCAATATTTGCTCCGACACTCTACGTGCAAGGAAAGCAATTTTCTTGGGGTCTTAAGGCCAGTGTTGCTACTGACTTTAAAGTTCCTACTGCCTACGTTGTTGATTCTACTGGGGAACAGGTTGATATTCTCCCAGACACCGGTGGTGGTAGTGGTGGTGATCTTCGTGATGACAGTGGAAGTGGTGGCGGTGGAGGAGGAGATGATAGTGGTGGCAATGATGGTAAGGATGAGAGTGGAGGGGCATCAGATGAAAGCAAGGACCACGACACAGGAGGAAGCAAGAAAAAAACAGCAATGTCAATGTCTCAGAAACTGACTCTGGGCTATGCCATGATGGTCGGAGTAGGTGGAATCATGGGCTATCTGAAAAGCGGAAGCCAGAAATCGCTGATTTCTGGTGGTTTATCAGCCTCCCTGCTCTATTATGTTTATACCCTTCTTCCCTCAAAACCTGTTCTCGCATCGTCCCTCGGTCTTGGGTTATCTGCCTCGCTACTGGGAGTGATGGGCTCTCGTTTTCTGAAGTCTGGAAAGATATTCCCTGCTGGTATCGTCTCCCTCGTATCTCTCATTATGAGTGGTGGGTATCTGCACGGTGTTATGCGCAGTCTTCACTAGAGTTGATTATACTCCAAAGGTTAACCGTACTTGTTCCTTGATTTGGTCTAATGTTGCATTTAGTTTCCAGAAATAGTGGCTCTAGTCATATGTAACTGACTCGGTTCTTGCTTGGAACAATGAGGATTTCCTTTCTCTGTGGTTGTATAAACTATAATTATAATTTGTCTCAAAAATATAATCTACTTTCTAAAATTTGTAATATTTACTGTAGAAAATTTTTATACTACCTGTTGAAAATTCAACATTACGCATGATTTTTTTTTTTAGATTATCTCCATATTAACCAACAGTAGATATGAATAACCAAAATAGTTTGAAAATCATCAACTTGGGATTCTAGCTCATGAACTGTTTACTTGGCCAAGAAAACAAGACGGGCAAAATTAGGTTCTTGGAGAAGAAAAGTACGTAGGTTTGTCGTTCTTGCTAGGTTAGCATGTTTCTATTTTTAATGGAGTCAAGGACATAATCTTCTTTGATTTTGAATATAATGGAATAAAGCAAAATGATTTACTAAATTGGCTGCGTTTCTTATATTGTAAAGTAGCAGTTGATCGACATAGTTTAACCCATCATTATGTGTCATCGGAAAACAACTTCTGTGTATTTCTAATATAATTGCGTACATCTGACTTCTCATACTCCGAGCAGGAGTCTCTAACTCAATGGGTAATGTTGTTCCTGCTGCTGCTAGGTTAGCCTGTACCCAGAGTCTGTCTCAATGCGGGTGAGATCAGAGTAGGTTAGAAAAGAGGTAAAATATGAGGCCTCCAATCACGTCCCGCCACGTGTAAAAAAGTTGTCTTTTTTTAAAAAAAAATTTGAATGTGGTGGGACCACTGACAATATTTTTTACACGTGGCGGAACGTGATTGGAGGCCTCATATTTTGCCTCCTTCCCAACCTCCTCAGATCTCACCCGTCTCAATGGATCAATACACAGTATTACTTGTTCAGTTCTTTGATCACAGGATGGGTTAAGTTTGATGACCGGCTGAACCTTTTTCTAAAGCAGTCAGTCTTTGTCCAATCTGTAGCTTGATGCGACTGATTGCTCAGAATGTGAAATGTGTTTAAAGCTTTAGGATGAGACCTGGGGAGGCCTCATATCAGGCAATATATGAGGTCTTCAATCACGCGACGCCACGTGTACAAAAGGGTCTGCTATTTATTTTTTTCAATTTTCAAAAAAAGCTCTTTTGTACACGCGGCGTCGCGTGATTGGAGACCTTATATTTTGCCTCCTCAAATCTCATCAGCTTCGCATGATGAATTACAAACAGGTTAGCACAAAAGAAAAATTACAAACACGTCAACTTTGTGAGAAGCTAAGCTTGTAACACTAACCAACACTTGGATATACAGATATGATCCGGGACCGTAAATTGATATATGCAGTAGGCACTCCAATATTGAGCCCCACTTAAGAAGTTTTATCCTTATATAGAGCATAATTTCTATTTCCAATGAAGTCAAAGACACACTTTTTTTTGACTTTGAAATATAATGGAATAACGCAAAATGACTCATTAAAATGGTTGCGCTTCTTATATTGTGAAGTAGCAGTTAATCGACATACCTTGACGCAATTTTCAATATGGGTCATCAGAAACTATCTCTGTGTGCTTCTAACACATGGGTATAATTGCGTAATCCGACCTCCTCATACCTTACTATAAGCAGAAACTTTTAAGGCAATAAGTTAATGTTGTTGTATCAGCATGATTGCCCATGCTGCTGTAGAATTGACTGAACTCATTTGCATCCTTAGACCATCTCCAATGGGAGCACCAAATCACCTATTTGGTGCAAAATATCGCTCCAACCAAGCACCAAATCGTGCACCAAATTGGTGAAAATGAATAGTGTTGTACCAAATAGGTGCAACACTATTCATTGCATCAAATCACTATTCATCCTCCACATCATCATTTTAAGAATATTAATTTAATTTTAATTTCTTAATTTCGTTATAATAATTTTAACTTTGTTAATTTCGTTATAAAAATTGTAATTTCGCTAATTACGTTATAAAAATTTTAATTTTGTTAGTTTCATTATAAAAATTTTAATTTCGTTAATTTCGTTATAAAAATTTTAATTTCATTTTTAAGAAAAAATTATATAACAAAAAATTAAAAATAAAATAAGATTCATAACAGATTACGTGTTACATGATATAATGAAGGCTTGTATTATCATGCATAATATGATAGTGGATGATGAAAGGGATCTCAATGCACCGATCATAGAACCCACAGTAATGCCATCTCCAAACGTTGAAATCGTTGAAGATGAAAATGTTCGATTTGAAAGATTTTTGGATCGATTTAATCAAATCAAAAATAAAGAAGCTCATATTGCTCTACGCAATGACTTGATAGATCATTTATGGGAGGAATATACTAATTCGGAAGGGCATTGAAATTTAATTGTCATTGTAATATTTCCTATGTTGTTTGGGTGTTTTATTTTTCTTGTATGTTTGTTTGTGTAATAAAATCTAATAAATTGTACTATTTTGTTTTATTTATAATTTAATTTTTATTTTTAATTTTCAAATTTATAGCATTTCCAACACGTTAAGATTTTTACAAATTTTTAATTCATCATCTTACATTAAATTTATATGAATGTTAAATTTATGTTAAATTATTTATAATAATGAATTAAAAATAGAATGATAGAAGAATCTTTAAGGAATATTCTTATTTGGTGCTGGATTTGGTGTTTGTGGTTGGAGTACTTTTTACTGTTTATTGCAACAAATAAGTGATTTGGTGCAAAATTTGGTGTTTGTGGTTGGTGATGACCTTAGCTAGTCATGTTGCATACGATAAGGGGCCATTATTACATAAGCTATTCTAATCTCTATTTTTACCCGAAACCATCTTACATGTCTTCAAGAATGAAGTGACGGGCCCCGGGGCATAGTCCAGTGGTAAGTGGAAAAGGTGATTGGGGTTAGAATCCCGACGTCCCGAGTTCGAGCCCGTGTGGAGACAATCTTTGTTGAAATATTACAAGGGTTGCCTCTGGGCTGGCTGAGTCTCGTGTGTCCTCTCCCTTTGTAAGGCTGCCGGTGGAGCACATCCCTCGATTTACATCCCACCTGGCTAAGGGGCCTCTGGTACAGGTGGAGGGAGAACTCACTCCCTCATCAAAGAATGAAGTGACGGGAATGGAACGACTGGAACTCAGATCTCCAGAATGAGAGGAGATGATCGGGATTATTTAAGTAGTTCGAGTGACCACTAGAGTTTCTATTTCCAAATGAGTCAAGGACAGACTCTTCATTGACTTAATAATATGATGGAATAAAGCAAAATGAATCACTAAATTGGTTGCGATTCTTATATTGTGAAGTAGCAATTGATCGACACAGCTTGACGCATCATTATGGGTCATCGAAAAACAATCTGTGTGTTTTTGGTTCACTACTTTTCCGTGTTTGCGCATGATCTGGGAAGAGACGGGTTCGGGATCTGATATACAAAGCCTTATTAACCCTCGATTAAGTTCGATGGATATTCAAACAACAGCACTAACATGGTCATGTTTGAACCTGTTTGATAAAAGAGTCCAACTTGCAAATCGACTCGAACTTGTTTATTTTCAAGTTGATCAAGAATTTTTATGACTCGAGGACAAACCACTATGAGTGTCTCCCCTCACTTGTATCCTTAGATTATACTGATTATTTGCAGACAATCTGTGGCCAAATTAAAGAAGAAAAAAAGTTTAATTACAGAGTAATGACAACGTTCCTCCTAGGAAAAAAAAAGTGTTTCTATTGCATTACTTTTCCGTGTTTGCGCATAGTCTGGGAAGGGACGGGTTCGGTTCGCGATCTGATATACAGAGCCTTACCTACCTTTCATTTTGTGTAAAAGTTTGTTTCTAGTGCATTACTTTTCAATTTGATGTCCCAACTGGACATTTTTGCTTTCAACAAAAAATTGTTTAAATATCCATTGTATGTAGCGCAACATTCTAAAACATATCATATACAAAAACCATTAAATTCCACATTTTTTGGAATTATTACACAAAAGCCTTTGTTAATACAAAGAAAACAAAGTGCACTTGGTTGACACGAAAAGAACCGTACCTGTACCGTATTATTTGTATTATTTTTCATAGAATGTTATTAATACTATTTAATTAATAAGATTTTGAGCACTATAATCTAAGATTTTAATAGAAGATTATACCTTTTGTGTGGGTTGTACAAGGTCACATAGTTCTCATACCTTCCTACTAACAACCGAGTCAACCGAAGTTATCCGCTACTTTATTTGACACCTAGTCTAGCTAAGTTATCTGTAACTTTCTTTAACTTCATAGGAAGATCTATTTCAGATACCTTAGTGACATATTTCACATATCAACCTAGTCTAGCTCTCCATCACTTTGTTTACTGCCCAAAAAAAGAAAACAAATTGTAGGGCTTAATGGACCCACCATCTTAGTCCGAATGAACTAAAAGAGGAGCAAATCAGTAGATCACCATTTTTTTTTTGGATAATAATAGTTTTCCAATAGATCCAATATGGTTGATTTCTTGTTCTTGTTCAATACTGTCACCTTCCGTAATTCAACTAAATCATTTGCATTCCTACAATCTCATGTGTACCTGGGAATATCAGATCGCGAACCGAACCCAACGATAGCTACATGTCATATACCATCCATCAATGATAAAACTTCAGCCATGATAAGATGGCCTCGCACTTTTCCCATACCCCTTCAAGAACTAACCATTTATTCTCTCCACTGGCATCTCTTAGAAGTTCACCAACTGATGTTCCCCAGATTCCAAACTTCTTCGTCAATGTTCAATTAACCTCATTCTTGAGGTAGAAGTTCCAACAAACCCCATCAATGTGCTTTCTTGCAATATGCTAGTAATCTCTCATAAACACCAAGTCCTAAAAGCTTTTTGAGTTTTTCATCAAATCTTCGTTGTCACATTTTCCATTTTTCCTCAACTTGTTATCTGCATTTGCTTTTTCCTCGCCTTTCTTAGCCACTGATACACTATTGGGGTGTATTTCCCATCTAAATTCCTTCAATACAAGTTTATCTTCTAGTCTAATTTTAGTGTGGGATGTTAGATCCATCACATTATATCGGTATTTCAGCAAGTTTTTACTCTAATATTCTTTCATCATTTACAAACCGAACTACCGTAAATTCTTCATATAGTCTAACTACATACATTTTTGCTTCCAACACAGTATTCATTCAAGATTAGAGTTCATGATAACTACAACAATTCTTCATCAAGATTATTCCAAAAGGCCTTTCCATACATCACCAATTAATCTTCCTCTTCAAAAACACATAAGATCTGCTTCTTCAATAATCCATATTATAATCTGAGGAATTAGAGAATCAATGGAGAGTCCTATAGAGCACATCTTTACCCAAAAGGAACTGGGAAAAGGAAAGCAAGATAACAAGTATTGATAGAGAATGTAAATCCAAATTAAAGACGAAACCAAAACGCAGCTGATTGGAACAAGTAGTTGATTAATAGCAAGTAAATGAGCTTTTAACCACACCTATGAAGTACATAGACCACCACTAATTCTCTACATTAACGACCACAAACACAAACCCTAAACACGGCAATTACAAAGAAATTAAAGTAGACATCATAAGTGAAACTGAACCTTAACACATTTATCCTAAGCAGCAGCTGCCTTCTTCGGAGACTTGGTGGCCTTGGAAGGAGATTTTGGTTCCTTGGTTGCTTGGCCAGTCTTCTTTGGCAACAAAACAGGATTAATGTTGGGCAGCACTCCTCCATGAGCTATTGTCACACCAGAAAGCAACTTTCCAAGCTCTTCGTCATTTCTTATGGCCAAGAGCACATGCCTTGGGATTATCCTATTCTTCTTGTTGTCACGAGCAGCATTTCCTGCTAACTCCAGCACCTAAATCAGTGGAGGGGGGGGGGGGGGACAGGAATAATTAACACCCACAAAAGATGAGGAGAAAAATGCTTAGGCAAATGACCGAACACCTCAACGAAAATAATATGCCTACAATGCGCACAAACCCTTTTCAAACACTAAATTGTCAAGCGCAAATCTCCGGTAAAATCAGTAAACAATAAACCTTTAGACCAGCAATCTAGGGTTCAAGTCCGACAATAAGAGGGGCAAAAGACCCTAATTTCTAACAGAACCTAACTTAATTAATCGTGATGACAACGCAGAGATCTGAGGTGTGAGAAAGAAAGATGGAGGTTTTACCTCAGCGGCGAGATACTCAAGAACGGCGGCCATGTAAACCGGAGCACCGGTTCCGACACGCTCCGAATAACGGCCTTTCTTCAAGAACCGACCGATTCTACCGACCGGGAATTGCAATCCGGCTCTGGAAGACCGGGAGACGGGTTTCTTCTTCGGACCCCCGCCTTTTCTTCCTGCAGCACCCTTCTTAATCTTTCCGCCAGCATCCATGGAAAAAATCACTACTATGAAACTCTGAAAATTGGGGGTGGTGGTATAAAATCTAGGTAGGATGATTGACTAAAGGATGAATTTACACAAAAATGGAGGAGTACTGGATCCGTTTTATACTGATGAATTACTCGTTTTGGTTCTTGTGATGGGTATCAGAGACCGTTAGATTGTGATTTGATCTACGGTATGAATTTTCCTAAGATCGATCCGTGACTTCTGAAATGGACCAATAGGAGGTTACCATGAATTTGGTGCGCTGTTTAAATTTCCCTCTCAAATACCGAGCGTAATGCCGTACAGTGCTCAACTTCTGGGTAATAAATGTTCCACTAAATAAAGAACTTTTGCGTGATGAGGTTTTTCTTAAGGAAACTATTGGGTTATGTTTATTTAACATATTTGACTAATAAATCTGATATGATAATTTATCAATATGTATAAATTAATGTTTTCAAAAAAATTGTATGTATTAAGAGTTTTAAGAGGATACAAATTTTTATCTTTATAATATATTTATTAAAAAATTCAGTTTGTACTTGAGTGGTAGATTACACTACAAGAGACTGCCGATTCAATTCTTGCATGTCACAGTGTTGATGTTAAAGTATTGTCGTCAGCTTCTTATTGAGACACGTCATGTGTCCCCGTTGAGACATAATGATAACTCAGATTGTCGATGTCATATAGTGATAATTCGGACCTACCGAGATCACCTGGTTGAGGATGTCTCCAGTTTATTACATTGTGTCCGACCTACCTCTACTTTGAAATAAATGAACAACAATGAACGAAAAATTTGCACTACACTGTTTTAAAAGAAATGTACAAGTATTACATATGAAAATGTTTTAGATTTCATACATGCCATGTGTTTGGTAAAGTCCTACCAGCTATGGTTTCTAACTTGTAAGCTGTATAAGGAAAGGCGTGATGCCATGGTACAACCCTTCCCACTTTGGCCAAGCTTTCCTGAGGGACCAATCTGACTAGTAGCTTTCTTTCGAATGACGAAATCTCCAACCTTGAAGAATTTATGTCGTACTCTTGCATTATAGTATTTAGATATGAAATTCTTGTACCGTGTCATTCAAATATGAGTTTGTCCTTTTTTCCCTTCCACGGTGTCCAGATTAAGGAGATTTTCATTGTTCTTTTGTTCAGAATAGTTCTCGATTATGACCAAGATGGAACCTATTTGAGCTGGTATTACAGCCTTGGACCCGTATGTCAAGGCAAAATGAGTGTTCTTTGTAGAGGTGGAAGGAGTTGTGTGATACGCTCATAAGATGCTGAAAATTTCATCTGCTCATCTTGCTACGGCTCGCTCGAAGCGTTTCTTCAATTCTTCTTAGTTTTTGTTGACAATTTCTATTTGACCGTTAGCTTGAAAATGAGCCACCAAGATGAAGTATTGCTTGATGTGCAGCTTCGTGCACCAGCTTTTAACTAGGTCATCAGCAAATTGTTTATGTTGTCAGAGACCAAGAATATTTCAAAATCCAATTGGCATGTGATGTGCTTCTAGAGAAATTTCAACATATTTTAACCTGCTATTGTCGCCAACGGCTCTAATTTAATCTACTTAGTGAAATAATTGACGACACAGTGAGATATAGTACTCACCTTGAAGCAATAGAAGAGGTGCAACTACATCAATTATTCATTGAACGAGTGTCCAAGGACTGATGATAGGAATCATTCCTGATTGAGAATGTGAGTCAAAGGAGTGTTTCTTTGCTTATGCAAGAGCATGCTGATGTAAGTTTGGTTAATAATGTCTAGCTAAATAGCATTTTTGCGCTAACGACCTTATTACAGAAAGATTCCACATAGCCATGATTGGAAAAACGACATCCTATAAAGAACCCTATTAAAAAGAGCGTGCATGGCCGCCTTGATGTGCAGTTAGCGTGCTGCCTACCTATCTTACAGCTAAATATAATGCTTTAAGAAGCTAACAATCTTGTCCATCCAAGTATCGTGGTAGTCAATCATATAATTTTTCAAGCAAAACAATCTCGTCCATTGTGCTCATCATCGTAGTAATCACCATCTTTCCACAGGTGTGACTTGTCTTCCATACACTTTTCTTCAAGAGAGAGCCGATGAAAGTCTATCAATTATGCAATATGATCTCAGTCATAAATTTTTTGTAAATTACATTTTTCAATGAGAGGCTCGATTGTGCGCGCCAGCTGTCTGCAATTTTTGGTATCATGACAAATGTCTTTATGATACTTGTAGTACATATTTGAACCCTTTTTGACATCAACCCCTGCAGCGGTTGCAGGTCCTTCTTCAACATGTCCTTCTCTGTTACCAGGATTCTTTCCTTAGAGGCAAGCCAGGGCAAACTTTCATTACCTTGGCCTCCTAGGTGATCAAACGCACTACTTGTTCCTAAAGCCTTTGCAGGATTCTTTCATGGAATCTCTTCAATCTAGCTTGTGGTAAGCTAACTCAGACTCATTCTTCAATCTGTTCACCTATTCATTGTAGGCAAAATGATGGGCTAATAGACTCTCATATCATTATGGTCTCAGTCCATTGGTAAACGCAACAACCATGACTACATCATTATGATATCTGACCTATGGGGACTCATCCGTGATTCGTGAAGCGCTGTATGTATTGTAAGACAGGCTACTATGGCTTATGTCTCAAAGTCATCAAATGTAAATGGTTTTTAATAAAAGGTATGTAGGACACAAATTGTGCCTTGAACTTTTGGGCCAGTTGTTAAAAATAACAAATTGACTGATATGGCAACTCTACCTTTTCTCCTTAAATCAGAGAAACTTTTACACCTCAGCGGGTCAGAAACAGTCTTCAAATCCGTCGCAGTATAAAACTGAAATAGATGATCTATGGGGTCGGAGGTACCATCACAGATGTCAATTTTGGACACCTTGAAATCATCTGTGGCCATATATTATGCTATATCTTCAGAAAAAAAGACTTTCCTACACTGCCTGATATACTCCTTGTGGTCCTAAGATGTCTCATCCTCGTAATCACCTCGGTCGCAACGAGACAGTGATGTCCGATGCGTGTATTTAAAATGACACATCTTTAATCCCAAATATTTTTTACATTGCGGCAAAGGCTAATTATGAAACTTCTTGCCTTTTCCTCTAGCATTACCATAAATTTGTCCTTTGGTTTAGAAGAACGTTCTCAAGACTTTTGCCTTCCTCAATTGTCGTGAGGAAAGTCTTTAACGGGCTGGGTGGCCTCTAGGACATTGCTTTTAATATGTTTGACCAGGCCTAGAAGATACTCATGTTTTGAGCAACATATTCCATGGCTTGCATATGCTCATCATGTGTGACTCCTTGTTATTCGTGGTGCCCAATCTGCTTGTTAAAGGTCTGCTCTAATGGCTGATTGAACCTTCTAGGCTTTAACGGTGAGAAGATTCATCGCCATTATAATAATTAGGGACTACGTTGAAATGCGGCACGAAGATTAGCTCATTAGCCAGGCAGTCGTGGCTTTTAATGGCGTTTTCTGGTTGCGGTCCTTAGTTGTAGCTAATTTTATGCTTGGGAAAGGCATTGGAAGAAGGTTGGTTGTACTCTAGGTGGTGTTGCGGCTCATGAAAACACCCTGGGTGTTGTGATACCTTTGCCCTTGTGGAAACTGTTCGTTAAGAAGATGAGAAGGCTAGCCTTTTTAGAGTTGATCAGGTCAGAGAAATGGGGTCTTTTCTAGCATTAAGCATCTTGCAGGGACGGCGGCCGTTGAACTACTGGCTTCCTGTTTTCATGCCGTTGGATCTCCGTTGTGTATGCAATCAAACTTTTGTTCCATTAGTTATCAGATTGAAATGGCCGCTGGTGTATAAATGTGCATTGAGTCATGCCATTTTGTCTCAGTAACATGTCCTGTTTATTATGCTGCTGTTGGTTAGGCAAGTTTTGATGGTTCACTGGAATCAAATCATCTATCCTTTACGATGGAGATATTATTTGACTGTCTATTACCCTTCTCAGACCCTAACGATAGCTTTTGTTTTCGTTGGATATATTGGGTATGTGTTGTTGTTGTATGCAACTTTTGATGGTCAACTGATCAAATTAAATAACCAGCACATTCAAACTTATGTCACGGTGGTTTACCAGGATGACATTCTTCAATTTGAGGAGCTCTTATAATAATACATCTAAGATATAGACCTGTCTTTATTGTTTTATTTTTATTATTAACTATTAAACATCTGAATCATTATTTATATTAGTAGTTATTGACGTTTGGTAAAGTTTTTTGAGTATATTGAAATATACCGATGGCCAATAATTAGGGTTTATCAACTGACCAGGTTCAAATTTAAGTTTACCAACTGACCATGTTAAAATTTATCGATTGTCGCACTTCGGTAATAACACAAAACAAAATAAAATTTTAAGTTAAAAAGAAAAAAGGAAAAAAAATCCTACAAGAAGCTCACTCTTTTACTCCCCAGCAGTGGGTATTATCCTACATTATTGTATCACCAGAAATAAAAGCATAAGCGGCTAATTCAAGACTGAAAGAGTAATGGACTGCAAAAGATAATACAGAATGGAAATTAGTTATGGCAATTAATTGATTTATATATTCTTTCCGTCTCAAAAATAATGTTATAGTAAACATTTCAACACAATATTTTTGCAATTGAGGATGTACAGGTATGCTAAATAAAATAGTATTGGAGTAATGCATATTAACTCTTTGTTTGCTACAACTATTGCAATAGTAGTTGAGAAAAAATTCAGAAATATTCTAAAAGCACATAATTACACCAGAAATATGAAATTTTGACAATTATAAAAGTGAGAAATACGTCAATTAGGGGGCCGTAGGCCACTAGTGTAAATAGATACAATAACAACATTACCTTATTGACTTAAAGACTATCGATTATGACGGGATATGAAGGATCGGATGTACGAAATTATACCAATGTGTTAAAAATACACAGAGGTTGTTTCCCGATGACCTATAATGAAAATTGTGCAAACTGTATCAATCAACTGTTACTTCACAATATAAGAAACGCATCCAATTTATTAAGTCATTTTGATTTATTCCATCATATTCCGAAATCAAGAAAGAATGTCCTTGGCTCCATTGGATACTTTTGGATTGAATTACTATTTACAGTCCCCTAATTCCTGTTAGGATACATAAAGTTTGTCCTCCCCGTGCCCATGTCAAACTTCCTTGCATGTAGCTAGTTAAACCATTCAAATTTGATTAAAAGAGGTATGCATATTCATTTCACAAGTTTATAAAGACTCTAGCGATATCTTTTGATGTTGTTGGGATATACTGGATATGGTTGTTGTTTGTAAGTTTACAAAGACTAGCTGCAAAAGTCAGCTGCATTTGAAATAAAACTAGAAAATTTATATTCAGGGGGCAGAAATATGGCTGTTAATCGAACCGAACGGTTCCCGAAATGTTTGAGTTCGGATTCGGTTTGAGTTCGTTCGTTAATTTTACTTAAACAAGCCGAATTCGAACACCTATTTGGATTCAATTAGTTAAACGAGCCAACCTGTTCGCGAACTGTTTGGCTCGTTTAAACAGTTATAGTGTAATAGAACCGAACTCGAAACAATTTTAAAGCTCGTTTAGCTAAACAAACCGAGCCAAATAGTTCGTTTAGCTAAACGAATCTGAATTCGAAAACCTAGTATTCGGCTCGGTTCGTTCGTTAATACCCTTAGACAGAAGATATGCCAGGCTGGGAAAAGTATCTAAGATGTAAAGAAATTTAAACAAAAATCAATCAATCATATATACAGAGCAGAAAGGAGTTGAACAGAAGGGGAAGTCAGCTTCTACATATATACATTTCTAAACACAAGCTCACCAGCCCATCAGTGTTCTCCTGACCTTGTCAACAATCTGGTTCCTTGCTACAACATTAGACAAGGGGAATCTACTGTTCTCCTCCAGAAGGAAGCGGTACACTTCCCATTCGCGGTCCGAGCTTGAGTACCTTCCAGTTTCAGCCTACATCAGTCAAGGAGATTGTTAACAATTCCATGCCGTTTATGTAAGACTCAAAATTTGCCATCTTAGGGTGCAGATTGCCCAAATGTAAAGAGAGAACTTTGTAAGGTGATAACTATAAGCCCTATGTTCTTAAGAGGTTCTACGTGATGTTCTCATGATGATGTATTCTTACCGAGAATATGCATATTCCAAGAGTCTTCAGGGACATGGTGACATCATAGAAAACCCGTGGTCTTCCCTTTCCAGAGAGCTCCACCGGATTGGCAACCAAAAGTTCGGTGTCTGGCCCCCGATTGGTAATAATCACACGTAGTGGATGGAGCATTTCCACTTTTAACCGAGAGCATAGGGCGTCTTGCTTCTCAAGATCCACAATTTTTTTTCCATCCTGGCGAACAAAGAGGTCTAGTTCCCGCTGACAATCATTAGCAGCTGATACACGGCCATACGCTATCTGGTAAAAGGAAATAACTTAAAAGCAGAACCTGGAAGGACAAGGTCCAATTTAATTGATCATCATGCAAAGTAAATCCCACACTAACATTTGAGAACAGAAAATAAGACCAAGAAAAACCAAAGGTTCCAAAGGATGAACGGTAACCAACTACTACAATGGCAGCTACAGTCTATGAAAAGCCATTAATATTATTTTCCCTTTTAACGATGTTTCCATTGTAACTGCAGACATATCAATGATCCTATATGGTTCAAGATATATCAACTGGCAAAACATATTACTAGGAAATTTTCAGTAAAACACCACTTATGAATAGCAGCCACAAACCCATGACACAATACCGGAACAACTTTTAATACAACACCAGTTAGCAATTACCAACCCAACAGGGCGAAGCATAAGGAGCTCAACACAAAAGGCTTGATATGGGAAACCAA
This sequence comes from Eustoma russellianum, assembly GCA_036186865.1. NCBI lineage: Eukaryota > Viridiplantae > Streptophyta > Magnoliopsida > Gentianales > Gentianaceae > Eustoma > Eustoma russellianum. The sequence continues at coordinate 29,832,429 of AP025072.1, forward strand.
GAGAAGTACCTGTATGTTGTAGTCTTTCAGTGTTCTCAAAATATCATACAGGAAGCCCTTGTGATCAAGACAGGCAATCTGAAGCAAGGTATGAGCAGGGCTGAGGGTATTGTCTATAGTTACAGAAGCTTTCTTCAGCTTAGTCATGTCAGGGCTCAAAGCCTGTGACCTAATTTCCTCTTCCGATAATTCACATCTGAATAATTCTTCTGCAGCAGCAGGAGAAAGAGAAGATGCAATCTGAAAGCTATCACACTGTTGGCCTGCCAATTGAAGTTCACAACTAATGCATGATTCGCCAAGAACAGTTTGTAACCGTTCGCGTGTCTCGCATTGTCTCTCTTTTGTGTGTAACAGCTTCCTGAAGACAAAGTAAATAGCAAAAAGCATTTCGTAAGACTCCTGGGATTTTGATGAATTAATGAAGTTCATTCTACATGCGGTGCTTTTCCCAAGACCATATCGATAATGACGATTTCTCAACAGCAATCTTGAGATTAATATCTGAACTTGAAATAACAAAACAAAGGCATTAGCACATCAAGGACCATTTCTTTCTTTTCTATTTTTTTAACTAGTAAGTACGAAGGTAAGACATGTAAAGTAAATCTATTTTCTCCTTGCCCTTTTGAGGACGAACAACTGGATTCATTTCCTATGTGATTTTCACATAAGCACAGCAAAGACTGTGGCTTTCTAGAATTAAGGTCCATACTACTTACAACTTATGCAATGATTATGGAGAGACCCTGCCTAAAATGAATGATTGGTTATTGAATAAATAGAGAAAAGAAACTCACAAATTGTCTGTTACAAAGAAGAGGTCCAAGACACGACCATCTGGTGTTGTTGTCACTTTCACTCTTTGAATTGTGAGCTCAAGCTCACTAACTACTCGAGTAACATCTAGATATCAGAAGAATTATGCAAAACATTAGAACACTATATGATTTGTAAGTGAATATTTAATCAAATCATTCGCCTTTACCATACAACAATCCTTCCCGATCAAGACTACAAAACTTCAACAGGTAAACAGGGGAAGATCCAGAACATTGTGCTTGCGGATACAGGAGAAACGTAGTTGAGCATGATGGGCAAAGAGAGAGGAGACGCTCTTTCAAATTTGGCCACCTCACAACGGGCGACCTTGAGTGAGGAATTACCCAAAACACTAAGTAGCACCATATTCCGTCTGTAGAGACATCTGGATTGAAGCGCACACACAATGTCAATGTTGATTGTGGAGTCCCAAAACAAGATAGATAGCGCATAGCAGACAAGTCTTTGGGTAGATATTTCCACATTCGAGCTTAAGATTGAGATTTAGAATAGATCAATCAAACTAATATGTGCAATTACATCCAAACAACCAAATAGTTTAGAAACAGAACCAACCTGCTTAATTGACTACGTAGCTAACAAATGAACGATTCTAAAAGGGGAAAACGAAACAAGAAACACTGAATCTAGCGATTTTGATATCGCTGACTGCGAGGAAAAAGTGATATCCCAGATAAAATAAAATAAAAACACTCGGAATTCAGGAAAAAAAATTCTCATAATCCGCTTTTTAAAAGTGGCTCCCGCTTACATTTCACTCCATGCAAAACTTCTGCAATTTTAACAAAAATTTTGCTACCTTTTTAAACTGCATCCGCTGAAGTGATCGATACGTATGATTGGCAATCGAGATAGGGAGATTAATAAACTTAAAGGAAAAACAGAAAAATTTTTACCTCCTTTGTAAATGTAGAGGCCGAAATCTAAAATGGTCCAGCAGATATCACAGCCTAGGCCAGTTTTGTCGGGACAATTCACGGTAATGACGTAAGGATCATCGGGGCGACTCCCTTTCTGAATTAGCACCATATCTTCACTCAGAATGCCCATGGCGATAAAAACCGGGGGCACCAAACACCAATTCCAGTGAAATTAAGCAAAACAGGACACCCAACCAATAAAGAAAAAGAAGATTTGAGGGGTGCGGAGGCCGCCAACAAAGAGAAGGCTGATTCCAGTGGGAAAAAAATTGTCGGATTATGTTTTCTTCCTTGTATCTAAAAAGCCGGCGAACAAAAGTCTGATGCAGCAGAGGGAGAAGTGTCGAGGCCTTCTCTGAGGGAGAAACTTTCTGATACGGTAGAGTCCACAGAGGCAGGCACCGGCTGGCTGCTCACGTGAGCTTGTGATTAATGGTGATGGATCCACGTGAGCTACAGTAGTTGGTGCATTTGGTTGAACCCCAAAATGCCACCCCTGTCTCAAAGATAGTGTAGAATGTAAATCAGGTACCCAACGGCCTGCTAGCAAGAGCTTGGTCATATACACAGTAGTCTGCATAAGGAGCTTCCAGCAATGCAGGCAAGCCTACAGGCCAAAGAAACTCTCACACTATGCACTTGCTGAAAAGAGGCTTTCTTTTCCTATTTTGTTTCCATCTATAAGTAAAGGGCATAACACGGCATGCTTTGGAGCAATAAGATTGATACTTTATGATTTTGAGATCACGAGTTTGAACTGTAAAAACAATATTTTAGACAAAGCGTAAAGTAAAGATACTTATATCAGATTGCAAAACGATTCGATCTCTCTTCCAAGCCCTACACAAACACGAGAGGATAATGTACCTGAAACTCTCTTTTTAATAAGTAAAGCGCATAACATAAGAAGAGCGAGATGAAATTAGAGGTTTCTCTCATTCTCACATATCTTCTGTTGGTAGTAAGACAATAACGATAATGTTTAAATCTTTTTTCATTATTCAATTATAGAAAAGGCCAAAGTTATCAGAAATTTTATTGTGGTCATGTCTTAATAAAATGATGACAAATAAATTTTATCTACATGCAAGCAATGGGTGATAGGCCAAAACAAGAGACCCATAAATTTTTTTACATATTTTATTGGTCAGTGACCAACTAATCATACTTGGTCATTGACCATTGTAAAATTTGTGCAAAGCTATTAACTAAGGGATGAGATCTCCTCACCGCGCGGTGAGTCACCGCACGGCCCAGGACGCGACATGTGGCAGCAGTAGGGGTGGTGAGGCTAGATGAGGGTTACCCGCACCCAGTCTCACCACTCCCCTTTTTGCCACGTGTCGCGCAGTCACGTACTATAATGATTTTCGTACTTTTTGTGTACTATGTCTATCTCATCGTCGATCATTAGTTGTTTACTATTTACGCGTCGTGCTTACGACATTTATACTATTTATTAGAACATGGTCCGAAAGTTCAATTTTTACAACACCAATCGAACTTAATAATATAAAGCATTTATAACTGAATAATGTAATAACATTAATAACAACATGAATGCATAAATAACGTTTACATACTAAAAAAATTAGAGTTATGGTTATGATTATGATTAGAGTTAGATTAAGATTAGTCTTGAGGTTTAAGGTTAGGGTTAGGGCTAGCATTAGGGTTTATAGTTAGGGTTTAGGGATATAGTTGATGGTTGCGGTCAGGGTTAGGGTTAAAGGTTAAGGTTTATGATTACAGTGAGGGTTTAGGTTGGGGTTAGAGTTCAGGGTTTAGAGCTATGCTAGGGTTTAGGTTTTAATGTGAGAGTTATCGTTAGAGTTAGGGTTATAGTTAGAGTTAGGACTATAGATATGGTCAAGGTTAGAAATTACATAGCACATGATTATTGCAAAAGTGGGAATAACATAAAGAATTTATAGCTTAATAAACATAATAATATTAATAATAACATTTACATAATAAGAATATCATAAGAGTTGGAGTTAGGGTTAAGGTTATAATTATGATTGAGGGTTAAGGTTAGGGTTAAAATTTGAGTTGAGGGTTATGGTTTAGGTTTATGGTTAGAGTTAAGGTTTACAATTATGGTTTAGGGTCAGGGTTAATGTTAGGATTAGGAGATCAGGGTTTAAGGTTAAATTTAGGCTTAGGGTTAAAGTTTAGGTTTAGATTTACAGTTACAGTTAGGCTTAGTATTAGAGTTTACCGTTAGGGTTTAAGGTTATATTTAGAGTTAGAGTTAGGGTTGAGGGCTATGGTTAGGACTAGGGTTAGGATTGTGGTTTAAAGTTTATGGTTAGAGTTAACGTTAAATTTATGGTTAGAGTTAGGCTCAAGAGTTGGAGTTAGGACTAGGGATAGGATTAGAGTTAAGGTTTACATAACACATGATTATTACAAAATTGGTATTGTAAATCCATTGTTGCCCTAAGACGCCATTGTGAATGGAGCCTTAAGGTCGCCTATAAAATGAGGCCTTAGCTATTTTTTAATTTTTTAAAATGTATCCGATATGTAAAATTTGTTATTAAAACTATAATATTTGTTAAAATTTCCCAAAAGTGAAGGCGTGCATTTTTCCAAAATAAGCTCCACGTTTGCTTTTATCAAATCAGATGTCGCTTCAAGCATTAGCGACCCTTTAGTTTTTCAACCAGGCATGAGAAAATCCAAAAGTTATTTTACCTTTTGAATTAAGAGAGAGGGAAATGCATTGTGCATTTTGGGGCTATATGTCTTTTCAGAAAGGGTGTATGACAACTTTTAGTTTAGTTCATTATAAACTGATATTTATCAACATTTTATTTATGCCATTTCTATAATACTTTATATCCATATAAAATATACTTGATTGATCACTTGATTCTAGATATACAAATAATAAATGATCATTATATGACATATGTAATGTTCAATTATTCTAGACATAAGTCTATATTTTTTATACATATTAAATTATTTAGTTTGTATGGCATGTCACACATTCCGTATTGTATCAAATTCGAAACTCTCGCACTTAGACTATATATGTAACCTTTTAATTACAGATTATTTAATGAATTTCCTTTACTGATTGTTGTTAACAAATTTCGTCCACCAGTTATATTAACAAAAGGTTTCAGTTTAACACAATTGAATGACATGAACAATGAAATAGATGTGTAGTGTAAAAATTACACAATAAGTGTTCTACATGCCTATTTTTATCTTGTTCCACAACTTTATTTGTGATCAAATGAATCCAGAATATAAACTGTAATTCAATAGCATTCATGCACAATATCCTTGTAAAAACTTTAAAATGCAATTATATTACATAACTAAATGTATGTAAATAGATATAAATAAGCGATTAAGCACTATAACAAATTATCAGACTCCCAATAAAACTGAACATCTTTTGCTTAAAACATATCCATATGAGTGGCATGTCCGCAAAACACTTTGGATATCGAATCCGTAGTCAACGGGTTAACTATCATGAAATCTGTACTAATGTGCTCAATAGTGATCAGATTATTCTGAACTTTTTCCTTAATAGCCAAAAACTTAATGTTTAAGTACTTGCATTTAGTCGAGCTTCAGTTGTTATCATAATATATCAAGAGAATTATTGTCACAATAAATCTTTAGAGGTAATGGAATAGTCTCCACTATTCGCACCCCTGTGACAAAATTGTACAACCATATTGCTTGATTTGATGTTTGAAAGCATGATACAAAATTCTAATTCTATAGTAGATGTTGTAATCAATGATTGCTTTATATTTTTCCATGAAACAGCTCCTTCGCTTACATAAAAATGCAAACAGTATTGAACTTTTTGCTATCTGGTCATCTTAAAAAATCAGAGTCAGTATATCTAATAATCTCTAGTATATGCCTTCTTTCTGAGTAAAATCCTTAGCAATAAGTTATTCTTTAAATCGTTTCGTATTGCCTTTTGAATCTCCTTTAATCTTGAAATCCATTTACAACCAACAGTTTTCGCAGGTTTAAGTAATAATACAATATCCCAAACCTGGTCATACATATACTTTATTTCATCATTTAATGCTTCAATCCACTTTTCTGAACTTTGAATATTAAATGATTAATGAACTTTAACATAATCTTCTTCTATCATACTAATGTCAAACTCGGAATCTTGAAGATAAAATAACTTTTTTTTTTTGGTTCAGAGTAGATCGTGTTAAATATACAAATACTTGAGATATTAAAAGTTCTTCAATTCCATCGGTAGCTATGTGCTATAGTATAGATGTGTTTGAACTATATAATCAAATACGAGAAATCTTTTCCATCGCACTAAAGCCTCGCCCATATGTTCTTCAACCAGGAGGGATTATTCATCCGCACATTTGTTTACTCTCTAGTGAAGGTGGAGACTAAACCATCTGACATTCAATACAAACATTTGTATCCATGTTTACCTTAACGATAGTAACAATCGACAGTATAGCCATCAAGCTGTTGAAGGAAAATTTGTAAATGAGTTTGTAGGACGTCAAGTGTTACCAATTCTTCCAAAACCAATTGGTAATAGGAAATGCGCATATTCTAGCCTTATAGTGCATTCGACACACACAAACGCTCACGGCATTCGACCGTGACTTAGCCCACACGGTCTATGCGTCACGAGGCAATTGCTGCACCCAACAATCTCCCCCTCATACAAGCGCCCACGGCATTCGACCGTGACTTGACCCACGCGGCCTATGCGCCACGGGGCAATTGCTGCACCCAACAATCTCCCCCTCAGCAATTGCTCCCGTTGGGAATCGAACCCGTGGCCTTGGCTCTGATACCATTTGTAGGACCTCAGGCGCTACCAACTCTCCTAAAACCAATTGATAGCCTCGGCTCATCCCTGTGTTGGTCTCGGCTCATCCCTGTGCTGAGCTATGCTCTTTCTTGTGTTGTTCAGAATGTCAGTTTCGTTCTATAATAAATCTGAGTTCATATATAGTACAACAATTGACAACACAAGCTTCAACTAATTGCTCCCCACAACATAACTCAGTTGATACTCGCAAGATTTGATCTAATAGGTCAAAAATTCAAATCCAAGTACACACAGTTTGGGTGTTCCCTATTGCTAAGCCGAATGCCTAGTTTGCAGAGGACACACTTGTGTACGTCATGTCCTAACCCAACCTTAAAAAACCACTCAGATGTGCGCCTTCCAAAATCCTCCTCCAAAGTTCAGTTTGGAGGCTTTCTAGAAAATGACTTTTTCTCCAAGAAAATATCACACTTTAACAAAGAGATGTTAGTGGGAGAACATGAGCAAGTTTTGGCCTATCAAACTGGCTAACTAAGATGACTCTAGGTCCACAAGGCATAACATCAATCAAGAAATACGTACGATATCATATCCCAATATTAAAACTTCGTTGCATATGGCTAATAATACCATCACAAATTCTTACAGAACAACTAATCATTAGCAAGATACCATCACATAAAAATAAATAACAAAGAAAATAAATCTCGCACCAAAAAGCCAGATATGAGTGAATACAAGTCAATTACTCCTTGAAACCTTCAGCTCAATCGAGATGGAATACAGAAGTTACAAGAATTCTACATATCCATGGATCCATAATTCCAAAAGGTAATTAGAAAATTACTCATCAAACCGAGTCCAAATAACAGAACCAAGCTACACATAACAGAATCAGAACGAACTAAAAATGTTTCCGAACAATCTTAAAACCCTAGCTACCAATTTTTAACCCCCAAATCCGTAAAGAGTCCTTCCCTGACGCTTGAGGGCGTAAACGACATCCATCGCCGTCACAGTCTTCCGGCGAGCATGCTCAGTGTAGGTAACAGCATCACGGATAACATTTTCCAAAAAGATCTTCAGAACACCACGAGTTTCTTCGTAAATCAGTCCAGAAATTCGCTTCACGCCTCCTCTGCGAGCGAGCCTACGGATTGCCGGCTTGGTGATTCCCTGAATGTTATCACGGAGAACCTTCCTGTGCCTCTTGGCTCCGCCTTTGCCCAATCCCTTGCCTCCCTTGCCGCGGCCTGACATTTTCGATGATATTGATTGAAAATTTGAATCTCTCTGTAATTTTGGGGAATGTGAATTGTGATCTAGACAAAGCGTTCGGTGGATAATTATAGGAAATCGTAGGGTTTGAATTGTGGCGGGGAATAAATCTTGTCCGTTGTTGATGAAACTTTATCGACGGTTGAAAATAACGATCCGCGTCACTTTCAATTTTGGATCTTGACTGTTGATTGTCGTCCGAATCGACGGTGACGTATGAGTTCATTTTGTGGATCGAGGATCGTGCTTGTTTTTTGTGACGAAGGGTGGGGCTCATTTTCGGTCTCCATGGTAGCATCCATTTTATATTTTTCATTGTAATGAAAAATAAATTCCATATTACCGTAAACAAAAGAAAAAAACCATATCGAATCAGTTTTAAAAGTTATACAATAAATTATTGCACTTGTAACATGCTGATATGATTGCACGTCTTCATCATTATATTAAAATCATAATATACTGATTAATAGATATATCATGTTGTATATCTAAACACTTTTATAACACAAAAAAAAAGAACACAAGTACTAGGCGTGTAACACGGATAACAGGTCCATGTGGCTCTACCTGTTTAGTTTCTTTTTTCCTTTCTAGAGATCAATTTATCGGACAGCTATTATTTATTTTTAATATTTTTGTAGGCTAATTTGATGTTGAAGTTTGACTAAGCCATGGTTATGCTCAGTTATAGGTTTTATTAATTTTTATTACGAGCTGTATGTATGTGGCTGTAGTTTAGTGGTAAGAATTCCACGTTGTGGCCGTGGAGACCTGGGCTCGAATCCCAGCAGCCACAAAATGTAGAGCTAAAACTTTTTTTTGGACCACTATTTTTTAAAACTTGGATTCCCGCAAGTTTTTTGTTTTTTAAAAGAAATGATTTTGTAAAGACCCGTTTTGGATTTTGTTATCCACAGAAATGATACCTTGATGAATGTTTTGAATTCTATTCCAAATTTATTATCCTTCTCCCTCTCTTAATTACTTGTAACAGGCTTTTCGATATAAGAAATTTTTTTACAAAAAGTATCATTACATTGCGTAAAAGTATGTTTTTTAAAGTGGAAATTATAAAAGAAAAAAGATGAGTTGTAACTTTATTTGAAAGATTGTTTAGTGAAAAGTGTAAAAGATGAGAGTTCATAGAGCAAGAATGAAGGAAACAAAAAAACAAATTGGGTTCCAAACGGACCATACACGTGAGTTCGAACAGCTCGTCCAAAAAAAGGAAAAACATAACATAACTGATAGTCTGATAACACTATGACTGGATAGCCCATGAAATGTTTAAGCTTCCGGTGAAAATATTTTCGATGCACTAGGCTTCCGCGACCATTTCTACGTATAGAGTTTCCAGTATCGATCCCTCGCCTTGAATATGTGTACCTGTACATGTTAATACTATTGCCCAAGGCTGTCCAACTAGTCATTTTCCGGCGGAACATGAGCTGGAGAGCAAATTGAGAATCCCAAGAAGAGGAAGAAAAATATACTGCACCAGCCTTCTATAAAGTTTATCATTTCTGGATTGGTCTAAAATCATAAATATTTTTTTTACCAGGTAGAGACACCAGCAATACACATAGACTGAAGCATTGGGAGCTCAAGTTGCACATCGAACTGCCCAGAAATCTAGGAGCGTTCCTCTTCGTGTGTTCAGAAATCGAACTGCCCAGAAATTGTAGGCCTCATATTTTGCTTCACCTTAGCCTTTCCAGATCTGAACCCCCTCTTAGTTCGGTTATCAATGTGTTGTGATGGCGCCATATTCCGCTGATCCAGTCATGAGTCTAGGACGTGTGATCAAAGAAAGAAACAAGTCTACTGTCTTCACATGCAAAATAATTTACAGGTACCTAAGGAACTTTCAGCTGCTAAATAGGCATATAAAGGACCATAAAGGGAAGGCCATAGGAGGGCGCCATCATTTACCTAACATGGAAAGACTTGGGCGGCTTTCAGGATCACTAAGTACTGCAATCAACGCTATCATAACCCAGACAATCAAAAGCCCTACAACAGCAGTTCTTAGTGACTGGTTGCAATCTGTAGGCATAATCACATTTCCGTGACTTGGATCAAAATATGTCGTGAAATCGTCGCTGTTATTGTCATCCTGGTAAGTCGGACCTAGAGATTCCGGAAATTGACTGGTTACATAGTCAGCCAGAGTCTCATCAGAACTCGTTTCGCCAACACATGATTTCTGGATAACAGGATACTTTCTACACTTCATGCACATGCAATTTCCACCTAGATATGATGGGAGCGTCTGAACATACTTGATAACATCCTTTTGATACATCTTCCCCATAATTTTCAGCTTTCTTTTCGTTCCAGGTTTAAGGAACTGTCGAGTAGATGAGTTGGTGGTCATCGCTCAATCTCCACAATTGGAACAAAGTCGAAAGGACAACTCTTATTGCAATCCTTAAAGCTAGAGAATACTTACTTGAATGAAAGCTTGGGCTATGACTTGGGCGACTGGAGGAAGCCGTATGACAAAAATGTAGCCAAGTCGTTTTGGGAAGTGCTCCTGAAGAATACTGGAACAGGATCTCATCATTTGCATAGGCACTCTTATAGGTGATAACCCTTCACAGTCCACCAAGACGGTAATTCGGGGATATTCATCATCCAGTAAGTGCAGGACTCCATATTCCACCTGAGAAACTGCAACACCATTGATTAACCAAGATGGCCAGAATGGAACAAGAGTCTAGAACTATCACCCCCCCCTCCCCTCTCTCCCCCCTTCTAGTCTGGGTAAAACTAAGACAACATCTCAGACAACAAGATAAGTAATGCTCCAAGGTCTAACAAAGAGCAAGAACATCTGTATGTGACATCAAGCTGCTCATTCAGTTCAAAAAGCACTTGGAGATTGTACGTTTCATATTGCTTCAGGAAGAAAGTTCATACTATGAAATATCATGCCCTTGCATCTACTTCAAGTTGTCAAGTGAAAGACACCACCAAAATCACAAACAAATCAGAGTATCTTTCTAACCCACAGACACACACACACACACCCACCCCCCCCCCCCCTCTTTTCTTTCTGGATGGGGGTTTCTGGAGGCTATAATATACAAAATGATGCATAAGAGTAATCAGTACTCCTTCCGTCCAAGTTTTATTTTTCAACGTGTAAATGTGTAAATTACACATGTTGAAAAGTCAAAGAGGACAATATTTTTGGGACAGAGGAAGTATTATTTTCTGTGCCTGGGTTTAGTATGCCTTTTTTTGTGGGTGTAGTATGCCATTTGAGCTGAAACAGCCATCGTAAGGAAAAAAATGGAACATTGGAACTTGAACCCTCTATTAAAGAGCCAAAAAGATGGAACAAACAGAATCTGTCCATGGTCACAATTAGATGGAACAACCCCCTAGGCATTGCCTTAGTAACAGTGTTCCCCACAGGAAAAAGTGAGAGCTAGGTGTTGTAAACTTAATAATCTGTATTTCAGAATCATTGTCTGTCGACATAAAGTGTAAAATGAGAGAAGAAAAAAGGACCCATTTTAATGTGCATCTAAAACGAAAACTTTTTAAACAAATACTCCGAGGAAAGAGACATGTAACTTCTAAATGAACAAAAAATGAGACAGGCCCTACCAATTGCCTGGGCAAACTGTGGTCTTTCATGAAATGGCAAACTCATGCAGGCCAATCCAAGGCGGACAATAAGACAAGGCTGTTGGTTAATCTCAAAGCCGTGCCAGAAAAGCAAACTTCTCCACCTCTCAAGTTCTTGTACTGAGAGAATACGGTAGTTTTCTCTCCATGAGATTGTTTTCTTTACCAGTGACAGAAAGGATGGGAAATCACCTAGTGCTGTATCATAGAACCTCTGAAGCTCCTCTTCGTCAATTCTGCAGAAACAATGTTGTGTCATGCTCGACTAGAAGAATAGAAAGACCAAGATATTTTTCACAAGCCACTTACAAAGAAATTTGCATTTCGGAAGTAACCAGCAACACAAAATCTAGCATAAGCAGCAACCAGGATCAGCACAGGTGACTTATATGAAAGGTTCAGATGAGAGCCTTTGAGATGTTATCAATTTATCAAGAAGGACACATTGTGTAATTAACAGTTTAGACAAGAGTCTTTTTTTGGGTAAGTTAAAACTTCATATATAGGCCCAATGAGGCGAATTTACAATGATTTAACACCATGATTTGGTGTTAGCAAGCTAGACAGTGATCTAAACTTGCTCAAAATACAAAGGACAAAGTTTCCTTACAATTCCAAACTAGGTAGCCACAACTAAGCTATGAAACTTTGTCAATTTCAAAATGCAAAAATCAGCAGTGCCTATACATGGTAGTGCCACTAGGACTAACATTGGGACTAACATAGAGCAAGCCTAAATGGCCCTCTGTTTAAAACAAGATACCCCGAAGACCGAATACAGGCTAGACCCAGCAACTGCAGGAGCCAAAGTACAGAAAGCAAATTTCTTAAAAGTAGAACTGGTGTTCAGCTGAGCTTTAGAGGCAAGAGTCACTTTAACCTTAATAAAGTCTTATGGACCATTTCTCACAGTTACAAAGTCAAAATTCTACAATGATAATAAGAAGTGATTTCATTAACTGACCTGTCAGGCAAAAGAATTCCTTGCTTGTCAAGCTCCTTCTGAAGCTTAAGCAACCAACTTTTGGAAGGACTACAGGAACCTTCATCACAGGGACTGACAAAAATTCCATACTAAGAAGAATCAACAAGAAAAGATGTTTCCATATCCATATTCAATATCTAACGCATCACACATGGAACATACAAGCATAAAGTTTGAAGATCATTTTTCGTTCTGTTTTTTTTTCCTTCTGGAAACATAAATACTGGCAAAATCAAAAACAAAAACCGTTGTCCTCCAAAAATTCAAAAGCAATATTTCACTTCTCTTGGTATTCAATATGCGACTACAGCGAAAACCGATAAATGCATATTAAGAAAGCACATTTTAAGAATTAAGAGTCTGATACTAAATATTTTACACTGTCAACAAAAGGAGCTCCTTCCATGAAGCATTACAATATTCAAATTCCAAACGTTCTTATAGTTCAAATACTCCCTCCGTCCCAAGAATATTGTCATAATCGACCAACATAGGTAGTTGATCAAACATCAAATAAAATCAAATCGTGAAAGTATTCAACACAATAGTTTGCCAAAATAGTTTTCACGTCATTTATGACCAAATTCTACTAAATGATGTGTAAAATACTTTGCCAATTTGATTTTAAATGGTGTTTGACCAACTATGTGTTTGATCAGCTGTATCAATATTTTTGGGAGGAAGAGAGTATCACATTTCCACCCTGAAAAGGAACTTAAAAAACAAAATCCAAAGCCAAATTCAGGTGACCCTGTCAAAGCAGCACGTAGATTTTCATGGCAAGTGTCATAGGATAATTGGAAAAGATACTGTTGCTAGCAATGTAAAATACTTAAAAAATCAGGCTCTGTGTGTGTGTGTGAGAGAGAGAGAGAGTCCAACATGGATACTGCATAAATTGTTCAAGTCTATGGAATTTAGAGGAACGCGACTTTGATAACTAGATCAAGACTTGATAATCGCGTTGGCATTATATGTTTATCAATCTACAGACTGCAAAAGATTTGATTGTCAAGGTCCATGCTAGTGAACCTGAAAGAAAGTGGCGTTCCTTGTGTACCTGATAGTTGGAGTGGGTGGCTGGGCTCTATTGTTGGCATGAGACTCTTGAATACCATCTATATGAGAATCTTTACTTCCTGAATGGTCAGAGAAAGCAGTTGCAACTGATAATACCAACAAGGGCTGTGACAACATCTGATCAAAGATACACATATTAAGTATCAGCCGGAAAAATGAACAAATGCAGAGATTGAATTCAGATGATAAATCACAAGGTTGGTAAGCAATATTGGCTGTTAATCTCAAACATAAATTTCATGCAAGTTTTATGAGAGATTCTTGAGCAGAAACTCTGGTGGAAAATTTACTTGGTGTCATGCTTAATTTATAAAGTCACCCTAAACTTGTTATTACCAGGCAGGCAGAGCTTAATCTGAATCCAAAACAATCAATCTCACAAGCAGTGGAAGAAGGGCGTGCCTTGCAAGCACATGATCGTGATTAATCAAGAATACGTTAGCAAAGTACCATCCCAACAGAATATTGAGGCAGATGAATCTTTTCAACTACCAGATCTACGTGAAAGAGGTATGCCGTTTGCATGCAGATGAATCTTTTCAACTACCAGATCTATGTGAAAGAGGTATGCCGTTTGCATCTTCCAAAGAATTATCACGGCTTGGAAAACAATCATAGGCTAAATAGGTTCACTAAAATTTCTTATCCCATTTCTGTTCTATGGTTTCATAATGTAAACAACCTTGCACTGCTGGATGACATCCTAAGTCGCACATGTCAAGCAAACATGATTAACTTTTTTTTTTATTTCCACAAATCATAAAATTGCTATCTTTTTCGTATCAGGATCTAAATCCGAGAACAGTCTCAAAATATAAAGGTAGTAAGCACAATACTGTTAGCATATCAAGTCTTACCTGCTCAACCATCAATTGTCTCATACTTGGTGTTAGCCATCTTATATGTTAACAAGGTGCGTTTTATGGTCAACACTTGGTAAGCAAATTACCGAAAGTGTAAAACACTGACTTTCTGATAAATTAAAACAGCTGCGAATTAGAATGACAGAGTTATTTCTTTCAAACAACAACAACATTACCCTATTGCCTTAGAGGCGGTAGGCGGGGTATGGGAGAGTCGGATGTACGCACATGTGTTAGAAACACACAGAGGTTGTTTCCCGATGACCTATAATGAAAATTGCGTCAAATTGTGTCGATCAACGGCTACTTCACAATATAAGAAGCGCAGCCAATTTAGTGAGTCATTTTGCTTTATTCCATCATATTCCAAAGTCAAGGAAGAGTGTGTCCTTGAGTCTATTGGAAAACAGAGTTATTTCTTTCAAACAAGATCAAATTTCAAGTAGAATAACCACAATCTGATTTCTGTAATGAGCGAATAGAATTTTCTCAAATTACAAGTGATACAGAAGATCACAAAAGATAAGAGGTTTCACATTATGCTAGCAGCATTATTGCACACAAAAAACAAAACCAAGGTATAATGTCAGTTCAGGTCTTCAGGAGATGACAAAACTCACATTTCCAAATTGACATGAGTTGCAATTAAATGTTGAGGATTGCTTCGTTCTTACTTTTACCTGGTTTCTGAACATTTCAGAACATTTCCGGTAGTAAAAGTTTATGTACAATCATGAGAAAACTCCAGCTCCCAGATAACCAGAGATGTGAGATTTCCATACTTTCCCTGCTCAACTATTGTTTGATATTCTACATCATAAAGGTCATGCTTACATTTTCAGAATATCTTGACAGCCAATTGATGTTTTTGTTCACTTCTAATTTTGTCAAAATATTATGATAGATCCAGCGATATCATGCAAGGGGAAATTTCTATACATGTTTTAGTATGAAAACAAACTCCAGCGTTTAAAAATTTTGGAGGAAAAAGAACTCAGTGAAGGAAACATATTTCGAACAGCCTGCAAAAGCTTGAATCTGAACCAGAGAAAAAGATGTTGCAAGCACACATAAAAATAGCAAGTATGCATCTAGTTGTCTATCACAGCAAGAGTCAGCAATGACCTGCATTCCCTTAACCAAAGTTGCAAAAGGATTCCACCTCTGGATAAATTTGAGGGGTGGATAGCAAAGAACTTGCATAGCTTGCAAAGCAGACCACATC
Organism: Eustoma russellianum; assembly: GCA_036186865.1. NCBI lineage: Eukaryota > Viridiplantae > Streptophyta > Magnoliopsida > Gentianales > Gentianaceae > Eustoma > Eustoma russellianum. The sequence continues at coordinate 29,848,066 of AP025072.1, forward strand.
AAGGGACACCTAGACTTTGAAAATCTTCGTACCAGCTCTAAAGCAGCAACCTTCAGTAAAAAGGATGTAACTGGTGTAACTGCTACTGTTCCAAACTTGCTACATCTTGGGGAGGCTACTTTACTGGAAGATCTATATTCAAAAGGTATACTTCTGGTAGCAATTAGACGTGCTTTAGGTTTTTTATCAGTAACAGCCCCACAAACACCTGAAGAATTCCCCATCGAATAGGAACTACTATCAGATTCTGCCATTGAAATTATTGGATTCCTCCCAATAGTAGAACCTACTATAACTAAAGGAATCCTACAAAAGGAGATTCGTAATGTAAATGTCAACCACGTCACAGGCCAAAATTTCCCAGACAAAGCCCCTGCAAACATCAGAAGTTAATAAGCCACTACATATATTACAGGATTCATCAAGTCATCAATGAAAACATTGAGGGTAAAGTTCTATTTCTAGCAAGGTAATAATAAGTATAAAACAAGGAACGTGTACAATATTGTCAGCCATCTCTTAATCTACATCGCCTTTCTTTCTGGGGCCCAAAGGGGCAAGCTCAGGCCAATCTGACCAAATTGACAGCTCTAAACTCCGGTTCTTTCGGCATATGAAAGACCAAAATTTAAACTAAGTAATACGACAGTAAATGCCTAAAAGCTACCTGAATAATCGAACCAGTTGATCCCCGTTTATAACATCAAAATCAATGATATCCAACCTAACCAAGTACACTAGCAACTCTCCGTTACAACTTCACACGGTACTCTTCCTACATACATAATCAGCAGAAAAACTTCTGAAAGTAATAAATGTCAGGAAGGACTCATCCATAACGTATCATAATTCGAAACACAATATTCATCTACTAATTAGACCGATTTCCAACAACATTGGAACTGCTCTAGTGGCTCTACTAATTAGACCATAGCTTAAATGACACATTAACAATCAACAGTATTAGTATAGTAACAGAATATTCGCAGGATCTTCAATTCCGGAACTTTTAATAATGACGGAACACTACAAAATTGACATCCTCTTTTTTCTTCTCAATGGAGCAGAAAGTTTAATGAATCCAGTAGAAAAAGATTGATCACCTCAAGTACTTTGGAAGATCGGAGCTCCGTCGGAAAAGCGAAGCGTCGACAAATTATAGAAACAACTGCGGCGAAGTTACAAGTCTATAGGCTTTCTGCCGCCTAAAAATTTAGATGAAAAATGTGCTTTCGAGAAGGCAGTGGCAACGATAGATTATAAAAGGCAGTTCAGTTGGTATCAAGTGATTGCGGGTTGGCTACTCCGGGCTCCACCCCATCGGACAACCGCCTACCAAACTGAACTTGATTTCTGTTTGGGTTATTTGACAGTAGAACAGAGTAAGAAGAAAAAACAATGAAATTTTATTTTCTCTCTCTTTTTTTTGGTTAATTACCTTTTGCCCCCTCATGTTTGCCATAATCGCCAATACCTTCCTTAATGTTTAAAAATACACCCTTATCCTCCTGATGTTTGAAAAATACACCATTACACCCCTTCATTTAATTAAAAAATGTTATTTAAATATATATATATATATATATATATATATATATATAATATGAATTGCCTCTTTTGCCCTTGTCTTTTTCGTCTTCTTCCTCAACTCTTACGTTCTCAGAGGATCCCCAGAAATTAATGATAGCATCATTAATCACACATGGTTCTAGAAAAAAATACCATTACTGAATGAGATTTTCACCCAAAATTTTTTTAACAAGTTGAACATTATCTGGTGAAGTCTCAAAGCTCATTAAACCCCGATTGCAACTCAACTCTAGCATAATTGGATTTCGAGATACCGAACAAAAATTGCAATAGACGCTTGACTTCGTCCTGCCTTGTGGACAAGAACATGTTAAGACGTCCGGGAAAGAAGATTTCATTTGCACCAAGCTTCCGAAGATTTCGCCAATGATCACCATATGGGACACTGATAATGCATGTAAAGTTATACCCCAATGTATTGTCCCATGATGCTTTCCGGGCGGTTGGCAAATATGGTATCGTTTTTGGTAAAGCATTCTTCGACGGCCAATGGGGAGGAGACGATCACTGCTAAGCGGCTGCCGAAACGAAGAGAAAATATGGGACCATATTTGGCGGAGAACTTTTGTAGCGTGCGATGGAGGGGCTGTTTGATAAGGTGAAGATGGCCGACGATAGGAAGAGCAAACGGGGGACTTGGTGGGAGGTTTTGGTGAGGTTTGAAGAACCATTTCACAGCCAAGAGGAGGATAATAGAGAATTGTGTATAGCAAAGTTGCTACCATTTTGTGTTTTGAGTTTTTACAGGTTATCCTCTTTTGTGGTCACTCCTTTGATCTGAAGCAAAGAAGTGTCTGTATACTGATTGGATTTTCGACCTCTTGTATCATAAGACCGTTCCTCTCACATAGAGGCGTACTCTTCTCCTTCACGGCCTTTCACCATTTTCGTCTGCTCTGCTCCTTTCACCCAAAAATACCTACACTTTTCATCTGCTCTGCTCCTTTCCACCTCCGATTTCTCTGGTCCGCTCCTCTTTCGTTTTTGTGTCTCATCCCGCACTCCACACCTTCTTATGGAGAAGGGATCCTATAGATCAAAAACAACAACAATTTTACCAAGTGAGATGGAATGATCACGTGGAAAAGCAATTTGGCTTCCATTTAGCATTCTTCATGTTGTACTTTCTTTTTCTTTTCTGCTGGTTGAATTACGATGATGAATAGTGAAATATGAAGGACCTATTTTTGACTTTTTCTTTAAAAAATTTTAGTTTTACATTTTTAAATGTCATTTTACCTTTTAGTCTAAACATTAAGGGAGGTAAGGATGTATTTTTAAACATTAAGGGAGGTATTGACGATTATGACAAACATGAGAGGGCAAAAGATAATTAACCTTTTTTTTTGAATATCTCTATTTCTGGTTATGGGTTTGGTTTGTACACATTCAGGCTAAAAGGTGTCAAACATGTTGTGTGTCGTATTTCATGTTTTCAGGTTTCGTGTATCAAAGTACCAAACACATACCTCAATCGTTTGCTTAGGGTGTACGGAAGTAGATACCTAAAAATGTGCATGTCAGATCTCGTGTCGTGTATCAGTTGTACCCATAAATTTGACAAGTATAAATATTCGTGCGGATAATTTTGTGTATTTTTCAGGTATTTTCAGGTTTTATAGAAAGTCAAAAGTTAATAGAATAAAAGTTAAAAGAAAAAAAAAAGGAAACGCATGTGGCAGTAGCGACCTACAACTCCCAAATTGACGAGCAGTAGGCTAAGGTTGCTGAGCTCGAGTTTTCTTCTACTGAAGCTCTATTGGCCGTTCAGTCGGTTCAGAAAGAGTTGGACAAAGTTAGTACGGAGAAAGTGTCCACCGTTGTTGAGCTCGAAGAGAACCCTATGCGAGTTGACCCTAAAGAACCAACAGCTAGAAGAGGTCTCCAAGCCCTTCCCTCATCAACTGGCTGAGACCGAAGCGGCTGCTGTGGCGGAGTTCCATAGATATGAGCTTTTGGCGAATAACCTAGCCATCCTTTAAGGGTTTATAATGGATGTATGGGACAAACTGAAGCAATTGATGCATGTGTTGAGGTGCACCAAATCTATACAGAGAAGACCCCCTAAATAGCCAACCTGTACAGCTCGATAGCAAGACTATGTAGATGATGAATTCAAACGTGTCATCGAGGATGCTGATCTGACTGAAGACTTATATTTAAGCTATTTTTTCTTTAGTTTCTAAATCTGGAGTGCATCTTTTATTTCCATCCTTGCAACGTTCAATCTGTATTGATTTTTTGTTCAAGTCTTTTCTGTACAGCTGACTTCTGAATAACATTTTTTTTAAATTTAAGTTAAGGGATGAAGATGTATATTTCAAAGAGAGTAAGAGTTTATTTTAAAGATAGTCAAGATTATCCTAGAGAAACGAGTGACCACAAGCGGACGAGCTCAAGCGTTCGATATCCAGTTAGCTTAAAACATGTTCATTTTGTGGACAAGCGAAGCGCTAGAAGATTAAGATGGCACCGCAACCAGCCTAGCTCTTATTTTCTTTTAAAGAATTAATCGCATATGGTATCCATATTTTTTCACAAAGTTTTAAGTAACATCCATTCTTTCATGAAACTCACTTACCAGCCATACTTATAGGTGAAATTAACACTTGGCATCCAGCAACCGGGAATTGACCTGCTGTAGGCGGTTTTTATCAAAATTCTATTTATTTTTCACTTTTCTCCCACTTGGCGCCTAAATTTTCCGAACCATGTTTAACTCCACTTTGCCGCCATTAATTCCAACCAATTCTTCCCTCCAACCATGGCATATCTGCTGCAAGGACTGACTTGGATATAGATGGCCTCGTTATGCCACATGCGCACCCTAGGGCTTCCGAGATCCTCTATGTTAGCACAGGTGCTATAATTGCTGGATTTGTTGATACCAAAAACAATATTTTTCAGAAACTTCTCAACAAAGGTGATGTCTTTATTGTCCCTAGAGGTCTACTACATTATTACTTGAATTCAGGGTTTGAGATAGCCACTATCTTCGCTGTGATGAATAGCCAGGATGCTGGGATTGTGAGCATTTCTGGTGCAATATCTGATGCTAGTGATCCAGAGTTCGTGGAGAAATTAGTCCAGAGATTGAAATCTCTCTCAAGATTAGACACGGAACGGCTTGGCAACTTCACGTTTTTTCCAAGTACTTTAGGCCCTGTTCTTTGACATGGAAACTGAAGAAATGTTTGTATAGGCAAATTCTTTCCTCAAATCAACCATGATAGGCTTTTTTTTCTAGCAAGGAAAAGAGAGGATTAGACTGGGGTAGGGAGGATGACGCAGAAAGGGACAGAGGCAGAGGGGGTAAGTTCGGCCAGCGGCTGGTGGAGGCGGGGCAAGGGAGATGAAAAAGAAGAAGACATGGGCAAAATAGACAATTCATATTATACATATTTGAATAACATTTTTTTAATTAACTCAAGGGGGGTAAATGTGTATTTTTCAAACATCAGGGGAGGTAAGGTGTATTTTTTAACATTAAGGAAGGTATTGGCGATTATGCCAAACATGAGGGGAGCAAAAGTAATTATCCCTTATTTTATTGATCCTAAACCGTGGTTAAAGTGGGATTAAAAGTAGGGTTAAGTTCGGACAAAGGTTGATTTCAGCAGTCAATGGTAGACAAGCAGGTCATCCGGATGCCAGGTGTTAATTTCACCTATAAGTATGGCTGATAAGTGAGTTTCACGAAAGAGTGGATGCTACTTAAAACTTTATGGCAAAGTATGGATATCAGGTGCAATTAACTCTTCTTTAAATCATAATGTTCTCCTTCTAGAGGATGTGTAAATGTGGACTCTAAGAAGACTCTCCACCTTTAAATGGTTTTTATGCTTTCTTTGTATTTAGGAAGCGTCAAGTCTTCTATGTCCTCTATAAGATTGAAGTAACTTCTTACACTGAGTTAGATGATAAAATAAACTGAATCAAAAGATGAAAAAAGAAGGTAGGAAAAACAAAATTTAATTATCCCAAATAGAAAAAAACACGAGACTAAGTTCCCGAGAAGGCAGACGCGTGTCGGGGTCACTTTTGTCAGAGTACTTCGTCTTTTCGCACTTGGCCCAATCCGATCAGAGATTCGCTATGCTTGCTGTCTGAGTCAGCGTGTTGGTGTTTTCGAAGCAAGGCCGCGTGGTTCTTTACAAATGCGTACAATGAAACCATGCGTATTATAATTCATGCTGAAAGTAAATCATGTGTAACGATCAATACAAAAGAACAAATGTAGTTTTATACACACTCTTGGTTTAACGTACGAACCACCGACACACATCGAAGACAAATTCGGAATAATTATCTCTTGCTATAATTTAAAAGCAAAAGGAGAAATGCGTTTAATTTATAAAAATCTTTCGACACAGTTTATACTAAGTTAGAGTATATCTGGTCCCATCACATGTCCTAATTGTTTCAGGTGGAAGGTTTCGAAAATAACGTCAGAGGTTCGAACCTTGCCAAAGGCAAGAAAGTTTGAATTATCTCTACGCTAACTACATAGTGTGAAAGGGTCAAGGTTTCGAAAAGAACGTCAGAGGTTCGAACTTTGCCAAAGGCAAGAAAGTTTGAATTATCTCCACGCTAACTACATAGTGTGAAAGCACCATTGGCCCTTGGAATGACCTGATAGGATGACAGGTCAGTCCGAAAGTTTGAACTATCTCCACGCTAACTACATAGTGTGAGAGCACTATTGACCCTTGAAATGACCTGATAGGATGACAGGTCAGTCCGTCCGTTGATCCTTTGGTGCCAATGAGCTCCTTGTGTTGTTCTTGTACTATGATAAACTTGTACTGATGGGTCTTAGAAACCTGATTTATATCCCTATACACCTTGTGTCATCGAAGGTAACAGAGACCTTTACTGGTTGGGTTCAACCTTTAGGTTAGAGTATATCCGATTTTATTAACATACTACTGCATTCAAAATACTTAAAAAGACAAAAAATCATGGCCACTATGTTAAAAGTATTATGCCTCGATTAACGTAGGTTATGCCTCTCAGAGCTCTTTTGTATAGACTGTTTCGTGCATTACTCTTTCTTTTAATAATGTTTGTCATTTACGTTAATATTTTTACAATACAACTTCATGTAAAAAATATTAAAAATAATTTATTTTTTTACATCTTCTGTATTTTGTGAAATAACTTGTATACCCTGTGTTTTCTTTTTCTGACTCTTAAGTCTCCTATTTTTTAAATTATGAGATGAAAACATGATTTGCTATTTTAAAATAATAGATTTTTTAACATATGTCTCATATGGTTACACGAATATCGATGTATATATTGTATCTTTATATAAACATGTCTGTTTTACAGTGAGAATCTTTTTACCCTAGTTTCATTATGACACTATAAATCAATGGAGCATTTAACAAAATTTTTACTTATACTATTTTTAGTAATTTTGTTAACTAGATAGTTGTATTAACTTTACATGAATATAACATTAATGAGTAAACACAAATGTAGTCCCTTAACTATTACACATCATGCTATTACATGCTATTAAATAGACTTTTCAATTTGGGTCTACCAAAAGAAGACGTGGGACAAGGGGCGATATTGCTAGTTGTTGAAAAGTTTGACTTTTCCAAAGCCTTAAGATAATAGGTATTAGTATTTCAGAACAACCACAACCATACCTAGTATATCTCAATGACAACATAAGGTATCGCTAGGGTATCGGAAGGATAAAAGGCAGACAAACAATACTTTTATCCCAAGGGATAGAGTTTGCTTCTAATGAGACATTCAGCTCTATATGTACGTGTATAGGTAGTACAATAATAGGAATATGTACTAGTGAATGGATTTTATTAAATATAAACCAAAACCTTACTATATTAAAATAGTCAACAATGAATATGCAGCCCACAAAACAAAACAAAAAAGTGCAAATCAACGCGTAGAGACTATCTAATTCTCTAAGTATGCTCTAGGGTGCCCCTATATCCTGTCTACCCCTCTTTAAACTTAATCATCTGTCTTCATGAACTCCTATCCTGGACCATATCCTCATAGAGGTGCAACTCTAGTAAATCATGCCTAATGTGCTCATCTCACATCAGTTTGGGCCTGCATTTACTTCTATTCCCTTCTACAGTGAGGATTTCAATTGCTCTCACAGACGTCGTTGTCTGTCTCCTCTTAACATCCAAAGCCATCTCAGTACTTCATTCTCATATAATATATGTATTTTTTCTTAAATCGACTAATGTGAGATAACATTCTCAACACCCGTCATCACGTGGCAATGTGACTTAACATACACACATGATGTAAAACTTGTCTTCAATCACAAACTAGGCATGAACATCTAGACTTGGATAAAGTAAAACAATATATGGCCAACCATAGGCCAGACAAGATGTGAGTCTACATTTTAAACCTGCCTCTGATACCATGTTGAAAACTTTAATTTATACAAAGTGAGACATATATCCATTCAAAACTTTAAAATAATAGATGATGATAACTCATTGTCATATAGCATTGTTTTCTCAAATCAACTAATGTTTGACAATATTCTCAGCACTACTAACACCAGTCTCATGATTCGTTCGTTTTGAGTTGATTTTTTAAAATAGCGAAAAATAATATTCTCATAAATTGGAAAAGAAGGTAGAAGGTGGGAAAGGGGTTGCAACACAAAGATTACATTGATATTTGAACCACCAATGAAGTTGCAATACACATACAACTGAATAAAAAACACCATCAGAACTCCAACAAATGACAGAAATCCTAACTAAAACAGTCTTGTTATTTGGTCAACCTACTGATTCAGAGGGTAGCAATGCAGGGGATACTAATGGCAGAAGATGACTTTAAGCTCACGTGGAGCAGAGCACTCATGCATGAGAGAAGGGCTATCATGAGCATAAGTAAAAGTGGCAGGGCAAGCGTGCTTGAAGAAGTCGGAGTAGGTAGATGGCTTGCAAGTCTGTGGGCTGTTGAAATGATTTCTGCAACAGAGCTCGTCGGTGCCAAGGGCTTGACAACCACTCTTGCAACCCATCACATGACCACCTGCCCCACGGTACTTCAAGTTCTCCGGACATGTTGCTATCAGATCTGCTTTGCATCCCACCACCGGACAGTTCCCTTCACGTGCCAAGACAAAAATAGTCATAAGCAACCTTAACCTAGTGGCTACATATATATAAGTTCATATACACAACAACAACGACAACGACATTACCTCATTGACTTATAAATTGACTTAGAAGTTTCTGTATATAAAGAATCATTACTCAACCATACCATGTATTAGAGTATATAAAGAATCATTACTCAACCATACCATGTATTAGAGTTTGTTTTACGATGAATCATAATGAAAATTGCGTATAAAGTGTGTATTATTTCAAAATATATGAACTATCATGAAATTTAATGAGTCACACTGCTATATTTCATCATTTTCTAAAGTCCGTCAAGATAGAGTATATTCTAATAGCAACTTAAAAAACACAAGCAATTTAATGAGTAAATATACTATATCACATCTTATTCTAAAATCAATAAAATACGTGTACTTTACTCTATTGTAAATGAAAAATGAAAAGATATAACTTTATATTTACATATCATAAATAAACAAAATAAAGTTTGCCCGTGTTTACCATCATTTAACGCTAACAATTTGTCAGTTTTTGTCATTTTACGTATCATTATAGGTCATCATAAACAACTTCTATATATTTATAAAATATATCTATATATTTATAACATATATGATGCGTACATATGACCCCTACCTACTCCGAATAGTCGGTAGCCTCTAAGTAAGGGTCAAGAGGTAATATTGTTGTTCTATTAAAATCATTAATAAACACGGCATGATTTATCTAAAAAATAAATAAATGAAATATATAAATGAAGGGTCATGCTTAAGGGATAGGATCTCCTCATCCTCAATCTCATCATCCCACTCATGACCACACCTCCTTGTTGTCACATGTCGATGTGGTGATGCATGGGTGATAGATAATGGGTGAGAGAATCCTATCCCCATGCTGAATTGCTTACCTCTGCCTTCATGAGGAGTAATAGTCATGGGGACATTAAATCCATCAACTAAGCTAACACCATAGGAAGAATAATCAGCATGGCCGTGGTGCAAGGCAAACTGAGCCAAAGTAGCCGGAGGAGCTCCTCCAGCTCCGTTACACTCCAGGCGGCCACCACAATCTCCAGTGGCACATGTGAAGCGGTTATTAGAGTCCGTGCACCAGGTGCGGGCCCAGATGCGGCCGGACCAGTGGACGGTGGGAGCCGGAAATGATCGGTGGGTAAGTGTGTGGAGAGCAAAGCCACCGCGTTCGAGGACTAGGTGGCCGGAGTTTGGCTGAATGGCTGGCCAGACGGTGAAGGGGCAGTTGTTGACTAGGGTGAGGATTAGGCCTGGGTTGGTGGCTTGAGAGAGGGTGGAAAGTGCAGAAAGAAGAAGAAGTGTGTGGAGAATGGTGGAAGAGACAGCGGTTGCGGCGGCCATGGTTGGTGGTGGGAAGGTAAAGGAGAAAGGAAAATGGTTGAGAAGTTTTGGAGATGGGTGCAGCTTTAGACGTGAAACGGTGTGTATATATAGATATATATGGGAAGGGCGATTGATATTTAGATGATAAATTATTAAAATGTTACTATATGAAATTATTTTTGTAAATAAAAATTTTAAGATGGTCGAGTTATTATTCTATACAAGTTGAATCTTCAAGCCGATGGCTCTTAATTTATTTTCTATAAGTTTAGTAAAATATACGAATCTAGTAGATAGTTTTTTATATTTGTGTTTTTTCAAGAAGCTAACAAAAAATTTGAATGTAAATGTTAGATGTAAAATGTCATATCATGATTTCGAGAGTTTACACTGTTCTACTTCCAAAAACTATCGTGGAAGATGTAAATTAAGTTATTTAACACCCTTATAAATAAAAGGTCTAAGATATGATGTCTACAAGGTGCTCTGAGCTAAACCCACTCCGATGTAAGAAGGTGACAGCAATGGCCAAGAACTCACTAAAATTGTCAATATTCAAACTTACAACATTAGATCCAATATATCACACGAATACCAAATGCGAAAGAAAATCTAAACGTGTACAAATATAAGGGACTGACTATATGACTTGACCTTGTCTCTTACGGTTTATCTATTTTGACTATCACCATATTAGCCTAGTACGTTTTGTTAGGTTATGTCCTTATAGACAATGGTCAAATTATTTATTTTTTTATTTGTTACTGAGTAGTTTGTAAAAATACCTAATACTTGTTTATTTTACTATTATAAAGTTAATTTATCTTAGTTATGTCTTAATAAGTGAAGGATACACATACGAGTATACGAGTTACGACTGTAGGCACATATGCATCGTATAACTATTATCACTACATGGCAATACTCTCTTATATGTCAAATAATTACTTTTAAAACAATGTAAAATTATAGCTACCTAATTTTAGAATGAACCACATAAAAATGTTTCTTTTGGAGAAAAGGCTATTCCTTGTCCCTAAAGGCCTCCAACACTTCAGTTTCAATGAACATTGTGGAGGATGTAAATCAGGAGTTCAGCGGCCTCCTAGGTTGAGTGAGGACTTACGCAGTGAACCACATAAGGTGTCTACTGCAAATCAGGCATTCGGACTAGTAGCAGTGGGCGTGTTCCTACATTCGAACTCTTGACCTTTTAGATCAAATCTAACATGAGTACTAACTGATACATACCCTATAAATGTTTCTTTATTGTCTGGCCGAGGTTTAGTCTACATTAACAATAATATTGAGCTGAATTTAAAATACATAGTCGGTAACTACTACTCATTAACTATCTATATATTTAGGATATATTAGAAAGAGCACACGTATCTTTTAAAATTCGGCAAAAATGTCTTCATCTTGTTTATTTGTCTAAAAAAATGTACATTTGATAATTTTGCTCATATATTAGAAATAAAAAAGAAAAACCATTTTCACCACCACTACTCCTTTGGTCTGAGCCACCCGCCGCGGCCGCCTCCACCACCGTCTGTGCATCATGGAGCTCTTTTTATTCTTAAGCTCCCACAAAATACCCACTTCCACCAGGGTTGGGATCTCCTCACCTCCACTTTCCTCACCCTCTTTGTGACCGCGCGACACGTGTCACTAAGGAGATGGTGAGGCTAGTTTAGGGTCACCTGCATCTAGCCTCACCACCCCTCTTGCTGCCACGTGTCGCACGCTTACGCGTCACCGTATCCCTTGCGGTGAGGGGATCCTATCCCCTTCCACTAACCTGGCCTCCGCTTTTTATTCCTACAACAACAATGACTACCGGACATAATTCGATCCAAACTAGCTCCAAAGTATAACAACGGAGAAACTTATGATAGATTACCTTTAAAGTTGTTAGTTTGAGTTTTAACAGCTATAGTATAGTTGTTAGGCATTTTTGTCAGTTGCTTATATCGGAACGGATTTGAACTTAGACGTCTTATAATCACCAAATCAGGAACATCTCATATAAGAAGCAATTTAATTATCTTATTTACATCTTATATCAATCTCCTTGATATTGATATGGTAAGTCATTCACAATGGAGTTGAGATCTCCTCACCCCCACTTTCCTCATCCTATTTGTGACCACACGACACGTGGCAGCAAGGGAGATTGGTGAGGCTAGATGAGGGTTACCTGCATCTAGCCTCACCACCACTCCTTGTTGCCACGTTTCGCGCGGTCACAAGTCACCGCACCTGCCTTGCGGTGAGGTGATCCTATCCCTTCACAATGAAAATATGACAGTTTGCCTCCAATAATTACAACGGAGAATAGGAAAGTTGTTGGAGCTAGCGTCGAGGTGCTGAAAGTAGTGGTGGTGGCGACGACAGCACCATGTGTGAATCAGGAAACAGAAGGACAGTGGCGAAGGTGATTTTTTATTTTTTTAATTATCTAGTAGGGACAAAACTGTCAAATACTTACGTTTGGAACGAAATAAATAAAATATGATTTTTTTTTGAATTCAAAAGATACATACAACTATAACATACATTAAATATATGCATATGAATTGTGAATCAGAGTAGGCGCTATATTCTAAACACGCGTACTTTTGTCTTTAAGTTCCATTTATATCTTATTAATTGATAAATTCAGTAAGTTCTCAGGAGCAACATACAAATTGTTTTTATATATCTTATCAGTCAATTATTTGAAATCACATGACCAAAAAGTATAAATAAATGGCGGTTGATATCACAAGAGTCAAAAAATAAGGCAAAATATGAGGCCTCCAATCACGCGCTGCCACGTGTACAAATAACTATTTTTTAAAAACAAAAAAATTTGTGAACTTCTTCCACTTTTATACACGTGGCAATCTGTGATTGGAGCCCTCATATTTTACCTCATATTTTACCTCCTCTGATTTCAACCGAATGGTATCATTGCCTAAAGTGTCCAAACCTCGAAATCTGTTTCTCAAAAAAGCAAATTTTCACCCATGGTCTAGAAGATGGTCGTCGACTCACCTCCCCATGCTTATCTACAGAATGCATCTTTGGGATTAGATTCTTTCATCCACCTTCCTATTGTACGACACATGGCACCAAAGAGAGATGCTGAGGTTAGATGAGCCTCACCATCCCTCTCTGATACCATGTGTCGTACGGTGTGAAAGTAGGTGAGGAGAATGTAGATGAAAAGATCCAAACTCGCATGTTTGTTGTAGCAAAGGATGCAGGGCTCGAACCTTGTACCTTATATTAAATATGTCTCTCCCGAACCAATTGAACTATGCAATGTAGTCCAGGATGCATGTTTGTTGAAAGAACCGTTTTGAACTATTGTATGAGGAAAGTATCCCTTAATTCCGAAAATTTACTGTGTTCTACTTTTGAAAATTTTAATACAAATATTTTTTTTTAGATAAAAGACTTAAGACTTCATGTCTAATATATATGTTTCCAAACTCACTATGAGTTTGGGCTCTTAAACACAATTACACACTAAATGAGGGCCGAGCCGTATTAACATGTTATGAAAGGTGATGAGCCAAAAAATACCTCTCGTTAGTCAATAAACGGTCAACGTTGAAGTAAGGTGAAAGAATGGCCAAGTATGGCGGGTTGGCCCAGAGGTAGGCCAGACCACAGGCAGACAAACAGTCCGTCTCGGCTACAGGGCCACACCGCCATTTCGTTTGCCGGGCCCTTCAGTCATCTTGATCATAGAGTTCCAGCGCCCTCTGGGGGCTAAGAATCTCACCTCGGCCTAAGGGTCCCATCTCGGCCCACATCCTCGACTCGGGCTACAATTCCACCTCGGCCAATGAATAGTGCTCGGCCTCGGATCCAATTTGTCTACCGAACTCAGAAAGGCTCTCCAATATTCCACGGAGCTGGTCATTTTCGTCTCGGCATGATGACCTCACATTATCAATCATCTTGGATAATCAAGTGGTCATCTCGGGCATCCAGAGGATGTCGGTTATGCCCCTAGCTCGAACAAAAGGAACCAGCACTCGATTCCTAAGCTCTCAACGGTTTATTACAGCCACGTGGATCTCAGACTAATGACATCGGCCAAACTACAGCAGTCACGAAGCTATGTGCTACGTGGCATACATGCATTCTCGATTCTCCAGATGTCAATCATATGGGGGGAAGTTGTCAGCACAGCAATCCTTAGCAGCTGCACGGCTGCCATGCAAGTTGGCCAGACGTCTTCATCTCAACTATCCGAAACACGCAGCTCTCAGCCTCGCCAACTATAAAATAGTTGGCGAACATGCAAGTCAGCCAGGTGTCGTCACTTCAACCCTTTGGGACACTCAGCCCTCAACCACACCAAGTATAAAAGAGCTTCTCCAACAGTAAGAAGCTCCAGGTCAAAATCAGAAGTAAAATAGACAAGTCAAAAACACCCCGCTGTTCTCGTTTCAGCTCGGCCTGCACTGTGGCCGACCTCAAACAGGTTTCATCAAACCTCTATTTCAATTAAAGCTCTACGCTAAAATGCCCACAACTGACTTGAGCGTCGGAGGGTTTCCCCGGGGCAGCGCCCTGGGACCCCTAACGCTCTCTTTCCTTTCTCAGGCTTCCTAGGAGGACAAGTGACGAAGGGGTGACGGCTTTAGACCCCGGATATTTCGACTTTTACCTTGGCGAGACAATCCGACCTCGTCATTTTGGCGCTAGAGGAAGGGCCCGAACCTCCGGGTCCCTTGACTTTCGAAATATCGTCACTACTAACTCTTCTTAGCAGACTTCGAAAGCTACTGAGAGAAAGATGAGTAGAGAAGATAATCAAATGTCTTCTTTGCAACCAACTGTTTCATGCTCTAAGGAGCTTGAGGAGCTTTCAACTCCTATTATTTTCTCACATGAAGAACACATGAGAGCCGTACGTTATGTGGCTCAAAATTCAGCAGCGTTTCAAGCTGTTATGGAGCTAAGAGGAAAAGCCATGACAGAAGGAATCAATGGTCCCTCTCCTAGCTGTGCTAGTGATCAGCAGTTGGAGTATTCTCCATCTCGGCCAGGATATCATTCTGAATGTCAAGCTGAGGTTATATTTGAAGCAGGATACTCACCCCGGAGGTCTGATGATCAGACCATACAGCGCCCTTCGATCTCATCTCGGCCATCCGGTTCTGGAACACATATCCAGGCCTCACGGCGAGAAAGAGCATCTGTCAAAGTTCGGATGGGGGGCCAGGGAAGAGAAAGGACTTCTCTTTTGGCATCAAAAGCTCGCATCCTTTCCTATATGAGAAAGAAGAGTTTGGTGAAGGAACCAAAGCCCCTTGCAGGGCCATTCCATAAGAGGAATCCTCAACTCTACTGCCTATATCATCATGATATAGGGCATGATACAGAAGACTGTAGACAACTCGGTAAGGAGATAGCTCGCCAGATTGAGCTCGGCCATCTGCAGCAGTTTCACGATCTGAGATGAAGCTTGCGCAGTGGAGCCGAATTAGATGTTAAGGTGAACATCAACCCGAGTGGTAGCTCTGAACTGGAAAAATAGCTAGGCTGCCTAGACTGTTAACTGAGTTCAAAGTGGGGACCAATTTTCGTATACATCTGAAAACCCCCAGCTCGGCCCTGTAGTTGGACTGTACAAGTCACCTCTTGGTACATGAAACTTCTCAGCAATAAAAAGTGTTCATTCAACTCAGTGTTGTGGACAGTTCTGCGGAACTGAAGTTTCTTACCAAAAAGACCTCGGCGAAGAACGGGGCAAATGCCCGCTAAAGGGTGGGAAAAAGACCTCGGCTAAGTCCCAGGCACCTGCCCGCTAAAGGGTAAAAAATTTCTCCTCAGCAGGATCTGGGGAAAGAGCCCGCCAGAGGGTTAAATTTCTCCTCAGCAGGATCTGGGGAAAGAGCCCGCCAGAGGGTTAAATTTCTCCTCAGCAGGATCTGGGGAAAGAGCCCGCCAGAGGGTTAAATTTCTCCTCAGCAAGTTCTGGGGAAAGAGCCCGCCAGAGGGTTAGATTTCTTCTCAGCAGGTTTGGGAAAGATCTCTCTTGAGGGTTGAAGTTGCATCTCGGCCAGCCCGGACACCAACCTGCTCGAGACTCGTATGACCTTGGCAAATCTGGATAAGGTCGGGGCAGATCTCTATATCTCACCTCGGCTAGTTTATGCCAAATATCAGATAATTATCCCTCTAAATGGGATCTCGGTCAAGGCAGTACGATTCTCTTAATCAGCCCAGCGTGGCAAGGTAACTTTTGTCTTGTCAATCTTTTATTAAGACTGAGCAGGTTTAACAAGACCGACACTCAATCTCGGCAACAAGAAACCTGGAACAAGTCCTTGATATGCCCAAGGCAAAAACCCGTCAGAGGGTTGAAGTTGCACCTCGGCAAGTCAGGGATAAAAAGCCCGTTGCAGGATAGAACAAAACTTTGGCAAGCCCAAGGTCAAAGCTTATAAGAAGGCGAAACGAAAAACTTGGGTAAACCGAGGCAGAGGCCCAGTAAAAAATGGACCTGCATGTAGCTCAGCAAGTCCGAATAGCCGAAGTAAGATTTACAAGGGCGAACTTCCCGGCATATCACCTTAGCGAACGTACTCCGAGTAGGCTTGACAAAAAAACAGTTCTTTCCCAAGTGTCACCCAGATTGGATCTCGGCAAAGACTGCGCAAGTTTCACTAGATTGATTCTTGGTTCAGCTCGGTAACGTTCTAGGTTCGTTTTACATTCAGAAATTGCCCTATTACGTTAGAACTGTTCAGGTAGATTAGAGCCGACGTAAGAACTTGGCAACAACAAGTTTGAAAGGTTAATTTGGCTTGGCAATGGATTCACTCCGACGTGAAGTTGGTTTATGTTCAATAGAGTTAATTAAGTTTACCAAGACTGACATGAAAAGTTAGCAGTAACAACAAAAGTGCTGAGGGCAAAAGAATCAATTAAGTTAGAAAAAGGTTTTCATAGATGAAAAGCTGAATTACAAGATGATGTCTGTCCTGATAAAGATAAACAAAAGGAATCCTAAACCTAATCATCCTGATCTTCGTCCCTCAAGTCAGCTCCATCCACAAACTTTTGGAACATTTCTTCAAAGTCATGGACAGCAAGAGGGTTGTACAGCTCAGTTAGGCGGGGATCACTTTTGTTCAGATCGGGATAGACAGCAGAGCCGACATCAATGGCTTTCGTCTGGCCGGCCTCCATGGCTGAGCCTTGCAGATGGATCATATTTTCTTCAAAGAACTTGGATTTTCTGAAATCTTGAATAGTTCTGATCTCAGCTTCTATCAGTCTTTCACGCAGAAGGTTGATCATGTCTGCGTCATCTTGGCTTTTCTGCGTCAGCTCAGCATTTTGTTTCTTCAAACACTCAACCTCATTTAGAGATTGAGTGGAAGCCAGCTCGAGGTCAGCCACTTTATTTTCCAACTCATCCACCTTAGAGTTGGAGGTGGCCAACCTCATCTCAGCATCTTCAGTCTTCTTTTGGAGATGGGCGGTTCCAGCTTCCAGGTCAGTAACTTTCTGGGTCAGCTCGGCTCTTCTCTTCTCTGATACTTCAAACCGTTCCCTAGAAGTTGCCAGCTCCCCAAGGAAGTCTCTACTGCGAGTAACCAGCTCCATCCCCTGACCTCGGATCTATTTAACAAGATAGCATGAAAAAGAAGTCCAATAACAAAATAAGCAAAGTACTCAACAAGAGATTTGCTTACCAGAGCAAGGTTGGACATATAAGCATTAGTCAGGGTTGCAAAATCAGTTGCCCTGAATCTCTGAAGATCCCGAGGCAGGATTGCAGCTCTATTCAGCCTTTCAGCAACAGTAGGATTCTCAGCAGAATCCCCCTCGGAAAACCCAATCAAAATTGGGTCTTGAACATTACCCGACTGAGGCAAGATCTCCTCAACTGGGTCAGCAGTGAACATCTCCGGACTCTGAGATGGCTCCGGATCACCTCTGCTAGAACCTTCACCCCGTTGCCTCTTCCGGGGGCGAAGGTTAGAACGCTCACCAGCGTCAGCTGGGATTTCAGATTCAGTTGGAGCCTGGGGTTGGACCTCAGCCTCAGGCTCATCGTCCATAATGGTAATGGGCAGAGCTGTGCAGAAATAAAAATGAAATAGAGCCCAAGTATCACACGCTTGAAAAATTTTTACGAAGAAAATGTTTACCTGGCTCAGGCTCCGCCAGCTCGGGTTGAGCAGGGACAACACTAGAAACTGGGGGCACCGTTGAAGTGGAAGCTCCCCCAGAGCCAAGTGTGGCTAACCTTCTCTCTATCCTAAGTCTTTTTCTGGCTTGAGTCTCAGCCATCATGTCCAAGCGGGTAGAAGGACCGGCCATTGCACCTGCATTCAGAGTTGAAGAGTTAAAGTATTAAAAGAGGGAAAAAATAGCAAGAAAGAAAAAGAATAATATCCACCTCGGACAATGGTTAATTGATCTGGGGAGAGTGGCAGATATAGGTGGCCAACAGCCGAATGCTCCAGGTCGGCCGCTAACCAGATCTCCGAGTCCACCTTCTGCCAGTCAATGACTATGGGAAGGGCTCGAAGTCTGTCTGCTTCATTGCAGTGATCTCGGCTCGGCCTCGTGTTATCAATCTTGCCAGCCTTCCAGATACTTCTGCTCGGCAGTTCGGACCTTTTGACATAAAAGAATTTCCCCTTCCATCTCTTATTGGAGGTAGGAATATTGGTAGCAAAGGGGAAGTACAATGCCAGACGTTCGCTTACTGAAATAGTACCAGCTCTGCGAAGACCGGCATGCAAAAAGTGCTCGGAAAATACTAGTATTGAAGGGGAGCTCAGCAATTCTCAGGAAAAGAATATAACAAAGGATGAGTTTAAGGCCGTTGGGTTGAATTTGCGGAAGCCTGAGCCCGTAAGCTCGCAAGATGCGGAGAAGGGGTTCGGGAACAGGAAGGTTGAACCCGGACTTGAAGTAGTCTTCATAGACTGCTTCATAATCTCGGGGAGGATCGTAGGCAGTCTGACCCGGCAGAGGTAAAACTGGGCCAAAACGGTTCTTATCAACTTTGTAATATTTACAAATCCTATCCAGGTCGGCCTCAGAAAGAGAAGTAGAAGTCTCTTGAACAGTAGGAGAAGGCCGACCTCTCTCAATAACTCCAGAAAACTGAGAAGGATCCCTCAATAGGGCTGGAGGGTTGACGGACACCGGAGCAGAAGGAACCCTCACTTGCTCCGGTGAGGAATCAATTACGGTTAGAGCTCTGCTAGACTGAGCAGAGTCCCCGATGGTTGGGAGCAAATTGCCGATGGGAAGATCATCGGCAAAAGCAGAACCACCAGATAGTGACGGAGAAGCAACGGCTTCTCCGCCTCCGGCAGCATAAGAACCTCCTTCCGAAAGGTTCTGCGAGTCATGAGAAGAAGAAGACATTATGAAGGTGAGAAGAAGACTTACAGAGATTAAAAGATGAAGACGACTGAACGAAGAGGGGGCAAAGGCTGAAAAAAGCTTGAAGACACCGGAATTGAAGAAGCTCGTCGGAGAAGAAGCTAAATTGCTGAGGATAAGAAAACAAGGCAAATAAAGAGAAAGAGTGATCCGACCAAGACCTATTTATAGGGTTTTCACCTCGGTAGCCCAAGAGTCGTCAGGAATAAATGGCTCTCGATTCGTGAAACGGCGGAGCCCCGAAAGCTGCGCAGACAACGCTTCGTGCTCTGCGCAAACAGTAAATGTGCAGACTGAGCCAATCAAAATTGGACGCGTGCCAGAACAGATAGCGCACTGAATGAATCAGGTCAGAGACAACTGATCAGCTCGGCCAAAAGTTACCATTGGCACATCGTACATTGTGCTCCTAATAAATACGTTAAGCAGTCTAGTCAGATCTTAACACGTCGTCATTTTGGAACACAACTCGAGAAAAATTTGAACAGATTAACCTGCCCTCTCAGGTCAGCTCGGCCAGCCTAATCTGGGGGGCAAGTGATGAGCCAAAAAATACCTCTCGTTAGTCAATAAACGGTCAACGTTGAAGTAAGGTGAAAGAATGGCCAAGTATGGCGGGTTGGCCCAGAGGTAGGACCAGACCACAGGCAGACAAACAGTCCGTCTCGGCTACAGGGCCACACCGCCATTTCGTTTGCCGGGCCCTTCAGTCATCTTGATCATAGAGTTCCAGCGCCCTCTGGGGGCTAAGAATCTCACCTCGGCCTAAGGGTCCCATCTCGGCCCACATCCTCGACTCGGGCTACAATTCCACCTCGGCCAATGAATAGTGCTCGGCCTCGGATCCAATTTGTCTACCGAACTCAGAAAGGCTCTCCAATGTTCCACGGAGCTGGTCATTTTCGTCTCGGCATGATGACCTCACATTATCAATCATCTTGGATAATCAAGTGGTCATCTCGGGCATCCAGAGGATGTCGGTTATGCCCCTAGCTCGAACAAAAGGAACCAGCACTCGATTCCTAAGCTCTCAACGGTTTATTACAGCCACGTGGATCTCAGACTAATGACCTCGGCCAAACTACAACAGTCACGAAGCTATGTGCTACGTGGCATACATGCATTCTCGATTCTCCAGATGTCAATCATACGGGGGGAAGTTGTCAGCACAGCAATCCTTAGCAGCTGCACGGCTGCCATGCAAGTTGGCCAGACGTCTTCATCTCAACTATCCGAAACATGCAGCTCTCAGCCTCGCCAACTATAAAATAGTTGGCGAACATGCAAGTCAGCCAGGTGTCGTCACTTCAACCCTTTGGAACACTCAGCCCTCAACCACACCAAGTATAAAAGAGCTTCTCCAACAGTAAGAAGCTCCAGGTCAAAATCAGAAGTAAAATAGACAAGTCAAAAACACCCCGCTGTTCTCGTTTCAGCTCGGCCTGCACTGTGGCCGACCTCAAACAGGTTTCATCAAACCTCTATTTCAATTAAAGCTCTACGCTAAAATGCCCACAACTGACTTGAGCGTCGGAGGGTTTCCCCGGGGCAGCGCCCTGGGACCCCTAACGCTCTCTTTTCTTTCTCAGGCTTCCTAGGAGGACAAGTGACGAAGGGGTGACGGCTTTAGACCCCGGATATTTCGACTTTTACCTTAGCGAGACAATCCGACCTCGTCAAAAGGATTTTAGATAGGTAGAACTAACTTCTTAAGGCAATGGGTGATGGTACCTCATCCTCATATAAGCCATGTATTTTTCTCAAATTAGCCAATATGAGATTCTCAACACCCGCCCTCACGTGGCAACGTGGCTTGACATACACACGCGCCTTATAACCCGTCTTCAATCACAAACCACAAGCCAGACATGAATATCTGGACTTAGGTGAGGGAAAACATTAAGTGGCCAACCATGGGCCAGGCTAGGGGTGAGTCCACTTTTTAAACTGGCTCTGATACCATGTTGAAACTTGGACTTACATGAGGTGAGGCTCATATCCACTCAAAACCTTAAGGCAATGGGTGGTGCTACATCATCCTCATATAAGCCATGCAATTTTTCTCAAATTAGCCAATGTGGGATTCTCAACAATATATATGTTTCCAAACTCACTATGAGTTTGGACTCTTAAACACAATTACACATTAAATGAGGGCCGAGTCGTATTAACATGTTATGAAAGGATTTTAGATAGGTAGAACTAACTTCTTAATTAATATGACGAATTTAAGTTCGATTTTTAATTTTTTCAATATGAAAGTTGATACGGAACTTATATTATTAAAACCTAATAAAATACCTTTAGATGTACTCGTCAACATTAAACACTATGTTGTCAACATTGCCTATTAAAAAGGAAAATAATGGCCCACAAAGTCTAGTGGAAATAAATAAAACTAAGTGTTTAAGACAGTAGATGCAGATGACCAGTGTGAATGTTTGAAGGCTTAAGACTTTTTTGTGAATTATTTTTATACAAATTCTGAGACGGATTGTTAGGAACATTTCTTAATTCACATCTAATACAAAATTTTAGAAACTGGTAAAAGGAGAAATTCTTGGGATATGAGAGTCAATTTTTTTTTAAAAAAAAATATAGCCAGAAAGGGTAACTGAGAGGTAATTATTCACATGGTGTAGCATATTACTCTTGGTATCAATCATATAATCGAATATGCTGAAAATTAAAGCAGAAACTGAAAGTTTCAATATTAATTCTATTTTAACCATATTGATTTTATTTTGTTTGATACATCAAATCTAAAAGTTATATTTGGGCAATATTTTTTTACATAAGTCGTACAGTTTTAACAACGTATTTCATGACACTATTAAATTGATTTAATCTAGTCTCTTGTTTTCATTCTGGCTTAGACTTATCATAAAACAGTACCAGAGGGTTCGCAAACGGCTGAATATTTATTCCAGAAGGGTTTATTTGACCTAATCGTACCACGTGATCTTTTAAAAAGCGTTTTGAGTGAGTTATTTAAGTTCCACGCTTTCTTTTCTTTTGAATCAAAATAGAGCTAAGATCAAACACCAAGCTCAATTATTTGAAGCAAACATGTCGTTAGTTTTTTAGAATCAAATAAAAGAGTTAATTGCACCTGGTATCCATTCTTTTTCATCAAGTTTTAAGTAGCATCCAATGTTTCATGAAACACACTTGCCATCCAGACTTATAGGGTTAATAGACACTTGACATCCGGATGACCTGCTGGTCGACCGTTGACCGCTGAAATCGACCTTTGACCAGACTTAACCATACTTTTAATCCTACTTTAACCAAGGTTGACTATTTTACCTTCAAAATTAAAGGAAAAACAAAATCAAAAACCCCCAGCCCCTGCATTTTCCCGTTGACTGCTCATGATAAAGTAAAACTCTTCCTCTGGGACAACCTCAAAGAACGGAAACTTTTCTCCAAAACAATGGCTTCATATTTCCTTCAATCACCAATCGCAGAAGAAGATTCAGTCATACTCTTTTCCACCTCTGGCTCTGCAGAGGAATCCAGCAGCAGCTCTTCTTTTCGCCAATCTAAATTGACATTTGATGTAGCAATAAGATGAAGAACCACCTCTGTATCAGAACTAGTATTAAAAATAGATCCATTTTCTTCAAGAACAACGCTTAAAGCTTTATAATTTACCAAATTCCCATTGTGTGCTAATCCAACTGACCCAAATCTATACGCTGCAACAAAAGGCTGAACATTTTTCAAAATAGATCCATTTTCTTCAAGAACAGCGCTTAAAGCTTTATAATTTACCTTACATGTCCTATAGACAGATCACCAGGAAGTTTATCAAGTTGGGATTCCTTGAACACTTCTGAAACCAACCCAATTCCGGTAATCGATTTAAGAACGTTTTCATGAACGGTAACGATTCGGCGCCTTCTTGGCCACGGTGTTGAAGAGCATGAAGAGCTAAATAGCAAAGGCGGGAAGCCTCAGGGTAGGGTGGGGTGGGGTGGGATTTTGATTTTCTCCAAATGTAGTGATCGAAAGTGATGCATGGATGAAACCTCCAAGTCCTTTCATGGTTTACTTCAAGAAGCTCAGAAATCTTAGCTATTGTTGGGAGGGAAGATGAAATTAACTAGGGTTGGGAAAAGTTTGGCGCCACTTGGGAAAAAAGTGAAAAAAAAAGGAAATTTCATAAAAACCGCCTACAGCGGGTCATTTCCCGGTTGCCGGATGCCAGGTGTCTATTAACCCTATAAGTCTGGATGGCAAATGTGTTTCATGAAACATTGGATGCTACTTAAAACTTGGTGGAAAAGAATGGATACCAGGTGCAATTAACTCTCAAATAAAAAATACACGAAACTTACCTTCTAAGTTCGACAAAGTTATTCTCTGGCTCTATCTTGATTGTAAAAATGGAGCTAATTTATACCTTATTTATATGAAGCACAAATTCAATTATCGATGAAATATCTACATATTTAATCACGTTAAGGTGTTCCTCGTCACTGTAACAAAAAAAAGGTGGAATCCAAAGGATAAAGCAACATAGAAAATTTGACACTTCTTTTATCTGGTTACTGAACTATGATAACGTAAATTAATATAAATATAAGTATTCTATTTTTTTATGACCGGTCGGTGCATTGAACAGAAACAAAGGCCACCGTCCTTGAAAAAATAAAAGGGATGCTGCCCGTCTGGGACCCTGGGTTTAGTGACTTTAATCTTTACGGTCATACTTTCCATTTTCAATAGAATGATATTTTTTAACTTACTTTACAATGTGATAAAATAAAACAAAATAACTCACTAAATTGGTTGCGCTTTTTATATTGTAAAATAGTAGTTGATTGACATAGCTTGACGTAATTTTCATTATGTGTTATTAGAAAACAAAATACGTGTGTTTTTCTAACAAATGAGTATGGTTGCGTATATCCGACCCTCTATACCATGTTATAGACATAAACTTATAACGCAATAGGGTATTGTTATTGTTGTGTAATTTTACGGTCATAGACATTGTCTTAGAGGATGAACTAAATTAAAATTATCAAATACGTCAATGTACTGATTTTGCAGGCTTCCGTACTGATTATTGACAATTTGGATATGCAGGAAATACCTAAAAAAATAGTTCAATTAGGCGTTTTATTGAGTCGTTTTACACTTGTAAGTTTAGTTCACGGGGAATAGTTCGTAACTAACTATTCCTAATCTTATAGCCAATGAGAAATTAAAATTGTTATGAAGGAATAGATTACGAAGAATCAAATCAAGCCAAATCGTGAAAAAAAAAATACATGTACACTTACAACAACGATAACAATCATCCTCAGTATATCCCAACGACAGCAAAAGTTATCGCTAAGGTCAGGCGAACAATACCTCCATCTCAAGAGATAGAGATTTCGCTTCCAGTGAAAACACCGGCTCTATGTATACCTGCATAGATAGCACAATAATAAGAATATATTCTAATGAAGAGATTTTATTACAGATAAATGGAAATCTTCCGATATTAAAATAGTTATAACAATGGATATGCACAAATAGTTGATATTTGTTATATCTTATTATATCTTATTGCATTAATTATACACCATAGTTAATAAGATCAATGTACGTTTATGAAAATCAATTAAATACAACATTCATTCATCAATTAAATAAATATCAACTAGGAGAACTGTGTGTTAGGCCAAAATAAATAACGGAAGCATAAAAGTTACCTTCAGCCATTATCGCTTAGTCGTTGCCTTCGAATCGGAAGCCTGCTGCAGAGAAAAATCCTTGTAGAAAATGGAGCCTTCCAGTGTATGCCTATCTGAATGTTGTATAGCTTGGATTGATGAAATATCACAGGCACTCTATTTATAGGTTAGGCCAGGGACCCCTTCCATATTCAACCGGTAATTAATTTATTCCATCAAGGAAACATAATAATTACCAATTAATCAGAATCAAATCTGATAATTAATGCAGTCAATAATTGCAACGTATCTAGCCAATATAACGTACGGATACATTATACGTGTGATCCACATTAGTGATTTATAAATAAATCACGGTCATTCCTGTAATCAGTTATATTAATTATAATTGATTCTAGCACTGTGTACTTACATTGAAGCAAGGATTTTCAAAAACACATTCATCTTTTCCAAATTATATAGTAATACGTGTAGCACACTTGGAATCAGAAAGAACTGCTTGTTAAAAAAAATTGCTGTATTTAATAACTTTTGCTAAATCTTACTACACAGGAAATGAGAATTGAAATTTGTTAACTTGAAAGCTGTTTATCTCCTAGTCTTTGAATAGGAAGTAACAGAGGAGACCTAAGGCTGGATCGGATAGATCCCCTGACCGCTCCACATGGCGGTAACAAAGGACCGCGCGACACGTGTCAGTCAGGGGAGTGGTGAGGTTTGATGCGGGTCACACGTATCTAGCGTCACCACTCCTCCTGACTGCCACGTGTCAGGCGGTCACAAGGGGGTGAGGAAAAAGGGGGTTAGGGGATCCCATTCCAGGCTGGATGCTGAAGGCCAACTCTTTATAAGAAGTTTGAACCCAACCAGTAAATGTTAATGTCACCTCCGATTTCACAGGATATGTAGGGATATAAATCAGGTTTCTAGGAGCCACTAGTAGAAGTTTGTCAAAGCACAGGAACAACACAGGGACAACCTATTGGCACCGAAAGAATAACGACGGGCTGGTCTGTCAGTCTATCAAGTCATTCTACAGGACAATAATGCTCTTACACTATGCAGCTAACCTGGAGGGGATTCAAACATTCTTGCATTCGGTAAGATTCGACCCGTAACGTCCGTTTCGAATCTATTATCTGGAACCGGTGGAATATGTTCTAGGGAAGTCACCTCTTTACAAGTAGGATGGAGCAAGGGATGATTGGAGAAATGGCACGAAACCCAGGACCCAAAGATAAATTTCCTTGAAAGTGCGGTGATGTCCCTAGGAAAGGAAGAAACTGAGGTGGAATGAGCAAAAGTGCTGTGGTGGAATAAGGCAGTGCATATATATGCAATGATAACATGGTTTGTTGGATTTATTTAAGAATATCTGAATAGTACCGTTTAATAGAATCATTGAACAAAGTAACAAAATGAAGAAATTATTTCTTGTTCCATTGTTGACGCTAATTTGTCCACCAAATAATGTTCATGTTGTTGATGAATCTGGCGTGATCCAAAGATTCACGACCTCTCACCAATTATTGATGCACTCCTTGAACGGATTTAAAAATTCACTGTTTTACCCGATAGAGAGGCTAGCAGTGTGGATTTTGTAGAAAAACTGACACACCCTCCCTCTCTAAACAGTATGACCGGCGGATGTTCTTATGGTTGTGAGGAGGTGAAGCTAGAGGGAGAATGAGAAGAATCTTGATAGTTTTAGGGTTCGAAGTTGTGTCTGAAACCAAACTCTCTTCTTTTGTGGATGAGAGCTTTTCTCATCCCAAATACTAGATGATATACTTGATATTATCATCAAGTTATCTTTATCCAATATTAAATAAATATTTAATAATAAATATTATTATATAATATTTAATATTAAATATTGTTTAATATTTAATTATTATGTACTAACATTTATCTACTAGCCGCACGTGAGTTGTCTTTCCTCGGGGACCATATATCGTACTCTTTATGGTCGTTGCACTTTGAGCCCATCCATCTAGGTCTCTTACCATATGACTTTCTATATATTCGGGGTTTCCATTTTATACCACACTATACGTCCACAAACATACACGATGATCACCTAACGCGTGGATGTTTTTACGTAATAATTAATATTATCATGTGACATATGTGACATATAAAATTATCATACATAATGTCCACTTTATGATTAATTCGTGTACACTTAATCAACGTGTTACACATTACACGTATCTCGAATTAATTCCGACATGGTTAGCCTGCTCTAAAAAGCTAACTACCCAAGACAGACTGCTGCTGAGATGGGGAGTAATCGAAGAAAACAAATGCTGCCTCTGCAAAGTGCTTATGGAAACACATGAGCATACCTTCTTAACATGCAAGTGATATAACCAAAGAGGGAAGCAGTGGGACAGAATATTGAAGTATATTGGGACAAGACCAGGCAGAGTCTCCTTCTACAACGACTTGCTGCTGCTAGGATTCTCGGTGGTTGTATATATGATAGGGTGGAAAGGAATGCTAGAATCTTCCATGAAAATGTCGGATCGAAGGAATTAGAAATTCATTCAAGTTAAAGTTTAATGTACAAGGTTGTTTCTCTTTTATAGGACTGAAAAACTCTTCTAACGGCTATTTTACAACTTGAACAGTAGTCACTGTCAACCTACTGTAAACTACAACGGCTGTGGTAACGGCTAATTATCAACGCAGCTCAGCTAGATACATAAATAATTCTAAGTAATATTTACTAAGTATGGTAGGTCGGCATTCTTATCTTGTGTTTCACTTCGTCACTTCAGCTTAGCACTTCTTTACATTGTCTTCTGGCACATCTTAGTTATGTACTTCACTTCAGCTCTTCTTTAGCTCAGCACGTCCATACTTATCTTTTCTCGTCTTGGTTCTGTGCTTCATCTCAGCTCATCTTCAATTCAGCACGGCTACCTTTATCCTTCACTTCTGTTAGTCCACTCAGTTCGGCTGACAGTTTGTCTTGCAACACGTTGGTTGTCTGGATCAGGTCGGCTGACCTGAGTTCAACTCGGCATTTCATTTCAGTTCCGATGGAACTTTATTTCAACAAGAAAGGAGAGAGAGAGTGGAGACCTAATGCTGGAGGTCAAAAACAGAATCAGACTAAGTGTTGCAGGATGGGGAGGGGTTAGGAAGACAAGAAAGAATCGGGAGCTAAGTGTTGAATGTGCATTCCCTGGCTATATTTTTTGTAAACCAGTATAAATGATATGAAAAATGTGTCATCTGCACTAGCAGATTGGAAAACGTACATCTGCAAATATCAGTAAAAAGTTCGATTTTGAAGAGAAAAAAAAAAAGAGCAAATGCTTAACTTCATCTTTTGGATAATATTTTTTTAAGTAAAATTTTCATTAAATCCAACTGCAATTTACATAGGTTTGTACTGATAAGAGCGTAATACATAGTATGGTTTGGACTATCATAGGTGGCTTACAATATTCTTACCAAAGTCTATTGCCAACCTTTACAAAATACTAAGGTCCAAACATACTCAAAATACAAACAAGTTGTTACTGGATGACGCCAACATGAATAAAATGATTACCCTCAAGCCCACATACATAATAACAACCGCCGACGTAGGGAAGACAGAAAGGTGATGACAAAATTACACTTGAGTAGATGTTTCAGAATAACAGTTAAGTAAATGTTAAGTGAAGATAGCGGGCAGAATTGCCAAGTCCGGTTCCAATTGAATTTACTGATTTTGTATTTGGATAATATTTGTATGCCTTTTTTTTATGTCTTTTCATTTTCATTTTTATTTTTTGTGTGTGTGTGTGAGGCGGGGGAATCATTGTTGGTGGTGGAGAGGGTGGAAGGATAACAAGTCCCTGCCATTCGAATTGAAAAATCTTATGCAGTGAACATGTAAAATTTTGGAAAATAATGAGTAGATCATCACATCTTACCAATAAATAGTCAATCTAGATGGAACAGACAACGATAAGTAATCGGCTACACTGTATTCCTGGGAGGCGTAGAAACCCCTGTTTGAACATCAGCTTACGGACATCTTCATTGAATCGCGTGCTTGGAGCAAAGTCAATTTTGACGTGTGTGGAGTATATTTCTTTGCTACAGCTTATAAAAATCGTTTAAGTTCTTTTTCTAAAAAATGTCCCGCTCGAACGGCCGGACGAGTCATCTACTTAAAAAAAAACCTCCGCCCTAGAAATTTGAAAATAAGAATGGTGTTCTTCTGTGCAGGATCATCTGTCTGACAAAATAGCAAGGCATTTTCATAAAATGTGGTTCCAAACGGGAGCATTTAACTAAAGAAGATATCAAGGTTCAGAACGTCCTTACCTGAGAAGGCTTCATTATCTCCGTTGAAACATATTGTGAAACAATTAGAAGAACAGGCAGAACAAGGTAAGCAGGTGTATCATCCCAACCTATATATATTTTAAGTGACAGTCAGACTGCATAGCAAGCATCACTTTCTCGGCAACTAAACAGGGTTTTGTTTCAGCGTGGGGTTTCTGTACGCGATTTGACGCAGCCAATTACAGTCCGCCAAGTGTCCATTTTCGTTTTTCCTTTCGAAGGCCAACAAAAGAATATATCTTTTGGGTACATTCCAGATTTTTTTGGGGTTGTCTTCCCTTTTTTTGGGATTCTTTTTAATACTGTTATCTTAAATGGTACATTCGAGCGATGGGATTATTTTTTTGGAGGGGGGGCATGGGCTAGAATAATTTGTCTTCCTCAAACATCAAAATATTTATACAGAATATTTGGGCTTCTTTTTAATATTGTTATCAAGCAAGATAACGAACTGCATCAAAGAAAAATTTGGGGGAAGCAAGATAACAAATCCACATAACCGTAGATTTCGGTGTCAAGAAAAATATGGAGTTGCAGTCACCGGAGAGAGTGGGTGTCACCGGAGGCCGGAGCTAGGCAGGGGAACTGCGCTAGAACGGGAGACAGAGCTAGAAGATGTGATGCAGGGCAAGAAATGAGAATGAAATTTGGGATTTGGAGAAATAGAGACTTACCTATGGAGTTGTTGTCAACGGATGCCAGAGCTGGAAGGAGGGACGGAGGTGGAACGGACGCCGGAGCTGGAAGGATGGCCGGAGATGGAAGAAGGGATTTAGGGTAGGGGAAGAACACGGTTGTGAAGAAATTTTTTTTGTAAATTCGTATAAAATAAAATACTGTGGAATGAAAGTGGACACGTGGCGGTCTGTAATTGGTCGCGTCAAATCGCATACAGCACCCCACGCGTCACTGAAACAAAACCCAACTAAACACGGTTCAGATCCAGAGAGGAGGTTTATAATCACGCCCCGTTACGTGTACAAACTGTTTTAAAAAAAATTTAAATCGCTAAGCAGTTTGTATGGTGGCGCGTGATTGGAAGCCTCATATTTTGCCTCACCGTTGGTATCCCCAGATCTGAACCCAACTAAACACTGCAATAATAATACAACGACATTACCCTATTGATTTAAAGGCTTCCGTCTATGATAGAATAATGTGGGTCGGATTACGCAACCATATCCATGTATTAGAAACACACAAAGCTTATTTTCCTATGACTCATAATAAAAATTACGTCAAGCTGTGTCGATCAACTGCTACTTCACAATATAAAAAACGTAACCAACTTAATGAGTCACTTTGTTTTATTCCATCATATAAACACTGCAATAATAATATACATACCAAGAGAAAGAAGATTCAGACTTCATAATTGCTATATGTAGGTGGCAAATGGCTGGTAGAGCAATACAGACGGAATAAGGTTTAGTTCACTAAGAATTTGTTGATCTAATTATATAAAATACAAGTGATAAGATTTTGAACAGTAATCATGATTATAATAAAACGAACAAGGCAAACCTCTCCTGATTTTAAGTCAAATAATTTAGACTATGATTATAATAGTCTTTTAAATGGATTCTTGATCCACTTTGTTTTGTTATATTTTTCTAGTTTTGAATACAACAAAAATAATACCAAATATATTATTACGATTACACATGCAGCTAATGCGATTGTAGTCGACTAAGACATTGAAATATTGCTCTTTTGCTTATGAATCAATAAATTTTAAAATGTTTATTTAGCAGCTACTAACATCATATCAGCTGTTTAATGACTATTAGACTAATAGGTATTTGATTTCAATATTTGTAAAGACAACTTTTTATTTATTTTAATAGTGATATTATTCTCGGCCAAGTGCTGTAACTACTATGAGAAAGGGAAAAAAAACCTATAAGATGTGTACAGTTGGGTCTCCCCCTTTTGAGGTGTGCTCGTCTTTGCCGTATGTCAATTTTACTCAATTATATTAATAATCAATCAATCATACTCACTATATTTTAAGGACAGCAGAAACTATCGGTAGAGTCTGAAAAGGGTGAACGACAGACAAACAATACCTTTATCTCAAGAGATAGAGAGTTTGCTTTCAGTAAGACCCCCGGCTCTATAGATACATACATAAATGATACAATTATAGAAATATATGTACTAGTATGTTAGTGAAGAAATTCAGTAAATACAAATAGAGTCACTAGTGAAACGTCAACCAGTTGTTTGTTTGGTTGTAAACAAGTTTTTTTTTTTTTTTTTGGTTTAACATAAAAGTCTATATAATTTCTCAATAGCGGATAAGAAACTCATCTGAATCATCATATTTTGGAGACAAATCAAAAGATGAATTCTAATAAATGGAGGTCCAAGACCGGACGGATCAGGCGAGACAAAAGCTTAGGCCAAAAATGAGGCCACACGTCGCTGAAGCTTCCTCATTTTTTTAAATTTTTTTTATGACGGACCAATAGGATGCCGCCACGTGGAAAATTAAAAAAACAATTTACCCACAAAACCATCAGCTGTTTCCCACGAATCCCCATTCCCAAATTTCAGAAAATCCCTAACCCCATCCCCTTCTCATCCCCGCTATCCTTATCCCGCCTCCCACCAGCATCAATCTCCTCCCTTCTCCGGCGGATAATCAACAAACCCCCCCACCACCATCCCGCCTCCCAGCCACCTCCCCCGACTTCGGCTGCCTCAGAAAACCCCCACCCTGCCTTCTTCTCCGACGAAGCAATTTTCTCAGCACCACCGGCGGTCAACAGTGTCTGGAAACAACCACCACCGACGCAACCAGCAGGTGATTTGAAACAACTACCACCGTCGCATTCGTGTCTCTTTTCAAATCAGACAAATTTCGAGCATTATCTTATCAATTGAGAAGACAGTTAACCATAAGAAATACTGTAAGCTTGTGTATTGAACCATGTCACTGGTGGCTAGCACTTATTTGTTAATTATTGTTTATTCTGTTTTAAAAATATTATTATATTTAACTTTGAACGTAGCTTAAAATCAACTGTAACAACAATATTTTTAATATTTTTAAGAGACGGTATACTCTGTAAAGTTTGAAATTGAAGGAGTTATTGGCAATTTCCCCAACGTTTTTGATGCTTAACCATGTTAATTTTTTTCTTCTAAAATCACCAAAAAAAAAAAAAAATTGTCGCATTCACAGTGGAGCCCAACAACAACAACATTATCCCATTGCCTTAGAGACTCCCGCCTATGGCGGGTATAGGAGGGTCGGATGTACGCAACCATACCTATGTGTTAGAAACACATGGACGTTATTTTCCGATAACCCATAATGAAAATTGCGTATCGATCAACTGCTACTTCACAATATAAGAAGCGCATCAAATTTAGTGAGTGATTTTGATTTATTTCATCATATTTCAAATTTAAAGAAATGGAAATAAGTGGAGCCCATAATGTGAAATGTACAAAATGTGGATTAAAGCTAATTTTGACAAGGAGAATTCATCCGTCCAAACATATTCTTGAAAAAACCTTGTACTTTGCCCAGTTTTTGAAAGATAAGTTCGCACGACTTTTTCCTTTTTCTTGGTAAAAGTTCGTAAGGCATTTCAGTCCCTCTGGTTTGTCAATCCAAATTACAGAACCTTTTTGGTTGTTCAAAGAGCAGAATCTTTGTTTATATTCCTGTGCTCCAGGCTGCAATTTTTGTACTCTACTGAATCAACCTTCCCTTTTACTGATTTTTAATCTCTTCTTTTCTGTCTGCCCAATCTTGAACAGCTCAAGATTTTTTTCAACAATCCATAGTCTTCGTTTAGATGAAAAATTTCTGTCAAAAATGACATCTTTTAGCAACTTGGGCATTATTTTAACTTGTGTCTTCGGTGTCATCCTCTTAGGCCTTGTTATAGAGCTCTATTACTTCTTTTGGTGGAAAAAAAGATTAACCAAAACACAAAATCAAGATCAGAAAATGGAGCACAATTATGCAGCACAATTATCTTTCTTGATTTGCTGGAAAATACCCATTTCTCCATTCAATTCAGGCAGAAGAGAGGAGGTGAAATCTACAGCTCAATCAAATAGGAATGAGAGAGAAGAAGAGGAAGAAGAAGAAGACATTGAGATTGGGAATAGCAGAGAGACACTTTTGAAAGGCTTAGTTGAAGAGAGTATTGACTCAGAGCTCATTAGGCAACACAACCTTAGTGGGCCCCCAAGATTTCTCTTCACAATCATAGAAGAAACTAAAGAAGATTTAGAATCAGAGGATGGTAGAAGTTTGAAAGATTTACTTCTTGCTGTTGATGGTGCATCATCTTTAACTCCTTTGTCTTCACCACCCATTAAAAAGTTTGCTCCTTTAGAGAATTTTCTTGATCACAATGGATTCAATCCACTCTTTGAATCATTTACAGAGGCAGAGCTGAACAGATTGAGATCTTCACCTCCACCAAAGTTCAAGTTTTTGAGGGATGCTGAGGAAAAGCTAGTCAAAAGATTGATTGAAGAAGCTGACAGAAGGGAAGTGGAAAAAGTTGCTTCTTCTCAAGACTTTGTTCTTGATGAGAAAGATGGTTCTTTTCTGAAATTTCTGAATTCAAGAAACCAAAGGGAAAGAGAGATTTCCAAAAAGCAAAATACTCCAATTATGTATTCTTGTTCTTCAAAGGTACTTCCTTTGGATACTTCTTCTACATTGACACAATCCGGATTCTGAAATTCAGGAAAGCAACAGATTTTAAGGGTTCAAATTTGTAGTTTTTTCCCATTCAATTTGTTGCCCTTTTACGTGTAATGCGAATTAGAGTCATGAGACTCTTATGTATTCACTGGTCAACTTTTTCTTGCAAAGAATTTTTTTTCTTTCAAGTTTCTTGGTTTCCTCACAGAATTTCTTGTGGATCATTCTTTAGCAGGACACTTATGCATGGTGTCTTTCTGAATTATTCTGCACACAAACTCCAACTCCTCAAGTTGGTGTGGAAAAATTTGTAATTAATTTGAATCATTAAGTACTTAATTGAATAAATGGTTTGCTTAAAGGTGGGGAGTTGTGGGGGTTGTGCATATTGTTAATGTTATGCAAAAAGACTAGGGCTGCTTTCTAGCAGTTGTATCGTGTTAAGCTCATTCTCAAAGTTGTCTTTTGAGGGATCCTCGGTTGGGGTTGGGATCTCCTCACCCCAACTTTACTCACTCCCTTTGTGAACACGCGACACGTAACAGCAAGGAGGGGTGGTGAGGCTAGATGAGGGTGACCCTCATCTAGCGTCACCACCCCTCCTTGCTACCACGTGTCGCACAGTTACGCGTCACTGCACCCCCTTACGGTGAGGTGATCCTGTTCCCCTCGGTTGTTGTTGCACATGCAATAGCATCCTTCCAAATTATGTGTCTTCCCTTTCTTTGACGTTATATGAATCCATATTCCATTAGTCATCTACTTTTAATAAATAAGCATCTTATACATTATACTATTTTAAAGTTTATGTTACAATGTTGCATACGTCTAACATTCTAGTTAGTTAGCCTTCAAGTTGTAGTTCAGTTGGTACTCAAATTGAGACATTGCTCCAGAAAGGTGCATGTTCGAACTAGGATGCGTACAACGCAGGAGCAATTGGATGGGCCCGGTTTATCGTGGACTTATAGTAGGCTTCTTGTGTGGGTTGTCTGGTAACACCTTTCTAATCTAGAATTAAGACCGTTGAGTTTCCAATTTATATCCTCCATGTACTTCCATAGTACTGAGACATTAAAAACCTTAAGAGTCGGATATTTGACCTTTTATTCCGAAACATTCTGGTTGGTTAGAAAAACACCATGAGAAAAGTTGGGAGGGAGACAGGGAGCTTCCCGAATCTTCTGGTTCTCGGACCATAATGTGCTATAATTTGGGGGCTCGTTTTTACGTGAGATAGCCGTATGTGTCATCGGGAAATAAACTTTGTGTTTTTGATACACGAATACAGTTACACACATCCGACCCTTTATATCTTCTCATAGGCGAGAGCCTCTAATTTAATGGGGGTAATATTGTTGTTGTTTTTATGTGAGATAGACTACCATGGTTTAGAGCCAAAAATATTGAACTGCAGTATTCTAAGACGGGTGATGGTAAGATGAACATGCAGAAATGCACTCAACAATTTATGTCTAATACAACGACTAACTAAACGAGTAAAAATAGAGTAAGAAACCTGCTTTATGGTGCCTAACCATTTAACACGAGGCAAAATAATCTGCTTTATGTATCGACACAAATATATATAAGCATGTGGCTATATTTATCGACAGAGATAAATTATACTTTGTTTATTTATTTATTTTCATAGTAACATTACCATATAAGATGATAAGATGGAATCCTGCTATGCTCAAACACGACTTTTATCAAATGATACATAATGGAGTCTACACATAATTAATACACTTATGCGTTCTTTTACTAAAACCACACATTTTTCTGGAGCAAAAGGTCAATAACTCTGGCCCTGTGGGTTCCACCGCTCCAGGCTCGGTGAGCTTTGTGGAGGATGTAAATCAATAGCTCAGTGCATTTCTAGGTTGACAGGGCTTTGCAGAGACCCATTGCAAGGTTGCTACTGCAAGTCGGGCCAGCAATCCTCTAACCTAATTGGACCGGACGCATATCCAATTTGACAAGAGATGTCATTCTTTATGTTTTACCCATATGACTTTATATTGTCCATGTAGTCCACGGGACATAGCCCAACTGTTTCTGGGCAGGAGTTCTCGAAAGTTAGGTCAGAGATTCAATTTTTGTCAAAGGAAAGAGAGACCCTTCCCAGCAAGTGTATAGTGTGGGAGCTTCCTTGGCCTGTAGGCTTGCCTGCAGTGTTGGGGGCTCCTTATGCAGACTACTATATAAATGATCAAGCTCATGCTAGCGGGGCGTTGGGTACCTGATTTACATCCCTACACTACCTTTGAAACTGGGTGTGACAGTGACCCTTACTTGTTGTGGTTCAACATATATTGTCCATGTAAACAGACAAAAGGAAACCATGAAGACTAAGGAATGTGAAAACCCATAGCTTTAAAAGGAAAGAAAGAAAAAGGGTATGTATGAATTTTCTCATATGGATGATTAGATGGAGCAATGCATTGCATGATTTAAGCAACAAATATTATTCACTTGTGAGAATGCTTGCTGGCTGCACATACTCACATACTGCCAAAGGGCTTTT
This sequence comes from Eustoma russellianum, assembly GCA_036186865.1. NCBI lineage: Eukaryota > Viridiplantae > Streptophyta > Magnoliopsida > Gentianales > Gentianaceae > Eustoma > Eustoma russellianum. Next base: position 29,884,824 of record AP025072.1, read on the forward strand.
GGCTTTTGCGTGTGTTTGCTAGTTGTAAACCTCAAGACATCACTTTTATAAAATCTTTTTTTATTCAGGCAAAATATGCTCATGTCAACAACAACATTACTCCATTGTCTAAGAGACTCCCGCTTATGATGGGATATGAAAAGTCGGATGTACGCAACCATATACATGTGTTAGAAACACAGAAATTGTTTCCCGTTGACTCATAATGAAAATTACATCAAGTTGTGTCGATCAACTGTTACTTTACAATATAAGAAACGCATCTAATTTAGCGAGTCATTTTACTTTATTTCACATATTTTAAAATCAAAGAAAAATGTTTCATTTACTCCATTAGAAATGGAATATTTAATGTGTCAAAACAGGCTCATGTGAACTAAATAATTCTAATTCGCTGTTTTTCAATATTTCAAGCAGAATCTACCAAATGATTCCTTGGGTTTCTTTATAGAGAAAAAGTTAGGGCACCCAATCCTAAGGGACTCATTATCTTTTCATATGTTATTTAAAAAAATTGTTTTTATACGTGTGATTAGAAGCTTCATATTTTATCTTATCTTTAACCTCCTCAGATCTGAATCGTTTTCATATAACTTAGCTGATGATTAAATTGAATAATATGTCCGGAAATAGTGTCTATTAGAATTTTTTTTTCAACATAATTATCAACTGCTCAAATTCGAACCGTTGCTGATGCTGTAACTGGAACACACTCTGCAGTATGTCGAACATAATTGTGTTTAGATACTCGGTAAATATTTCCACTAAGCCTGTAGGCCTTATATTTCTTTTTCTTTTTTGTTTTGCAGGCATATTTGAAGTTTTACCTGCAGAAAGAATTATATAAACGGTACTAATAGCTTGCTTGAAAATAGGTTGGACTTTGACACTAGGTCATACCACAACAATAACATTACTTCATTGCCTTAGAGGTTCCCGTCTATGACGGAATATAGGGAATCAGATGTATCCAACCATACACATGTGTGAAACGCACATAGTTTGTTTCCGGATGATCCATGTGAAAATTGTGTCAAGTTCCTGTCGATCAACTGCTACTTCACAATATAAGAAGCGCAACTAATTTAATACGTCATTTTGCTTTATTACATCATATTCTAAAATTAAAGAAAAGTGTGTTCGTCACTCCATTAGATCATTTTGTTTTATTACATCATATTCTAAAATTAAAGAAAAATGTGTTCGTCACTCCATTATAAATAGAAACATGACACTAGATGAATGAGAGATGTAATAGCTTGGACAAAGTTCTGCAATTTGGATAAGTTAAGCCATGAGCAGCCTTCTATATGGAAGTCCCCGAAAGACCAAAATAATAAAAAAAAATGAAAAACTTACCCTGCCTCTAAAACTATATTTACTTGCGAAATACTTCATTTATGCCATTTATGTAAAGACATTGATTGGCATTTGCTAAGTTCCAATTGACAATGGTACCAACTTCTTATTTTTATTTTTGTTTACGGTTAACTACAATGTAATTTAGTCAAAAGCACTTCCCAATCAACAAAACACACACTAGGTTCCCATGTTTGCGCATGATCTGAGAAGAGACCGGATCGCTTTGCGATGTAATGTACGCAGCCTTACTTTGTACTTTTTGCAAGAAGAAATTTCCAGTGGCACGAAACGTGATTTCAAAGCCACAAAACACCAACCTTACCAATTCTCAATCAAGAGATGTGACAAAATCTTCACTTTATCAAAAAATGTGAGGATGACACTCACATTCAAGATCTCGTGATCTATTAAAAGTCGCAGTATTTAGATGTATACATGAAACTACTTTCTTCACCTACTCTGCATTATTCGGATGGGATACTCTGACCCTTTCGCCCTTCACTCCCACCACCCCTCCTGTGTGTCACGTGGCGGATGGTCATTTAATACCCCTTAAAGGGGTTAGGTAATCTGATTCCGCATTATTCATCTTGGGGTTGAATTCTAGAAAACTCATTTAAAGAAGTGTCTCCAACCTTCCCCTTTTCTATCTCGGATGAACACCTTGTTCATATTTACAGTTCATAAAGAACCAAAAACGTTTTTTGCTGATGAGGTTTAACTGAGGTATTAAAGACTAGAGATCTTAGGTTTAAGTATATGTAAATGCATGTGCTCTTCATTTCTATTTATCAATTAATCATACCCAGTATATCCTAATGACAGCACAAACTATCAAAGGATAGAGAGTTTGCTTCCAGTAAGACCCTCGGCTCTATATGTATTTGCATAAAATAATAGGAATATGATGTGCTATTGTGTTAGTGAAGAAATTCAGTAAATACAAATAGGAAGCTTCCGGTATTAAAATAGCCATAAACGTATATATGCACATATAATGCAAGACAAAGACAAAAACCAAAAAGTGCAAAGTTAACATAAAGCGTACATACTCCCAAACCCCTAAATATACTTTAAGGTGCTCTTAAGTAAATATTCTTCATATAAATACACAAACATATACATGGCCATATTATTACTTGTTCAATGTTGAATCAATGCAAAATATACACATTATTATTTCCAGAACACCTCAGATTGCATATCTGTGATTACATGCAAAATAATAATCATAATAAAAATGAAGGAACCGGCTTATGGTCACCCTGAATGCAAAGAATAGAACACATGCTGAACTTTTCTAAATCAATGTATCCGATGAAGGATACACATCTAGAAGTTTTTAATACACTAAACTACTACGTTTACACCGGATTTGAAAAGAAAACGGATCGTTTCGCGATCTGATGTACACAAGGATACGCATATGTTAATACCAAAACTTGTCAAATCCCACCTACTTTGGCCATCTCCAAGCTCTTTTTATCCTTAAGGTTCATTATACCAAAATTCAGTACCCCCCCCCCCCCCTGTGGATGCAAAATCCTTGCAGTAATGCAAAATACAAGAGCCAGCAGTGTTTTGAACTATGAAGAATATGCCCCCCAGAATTTGCAGAAAAATTCCCATGAGCTCTTCATAACGGCTTTCAACTGCTTATGCCAAATAACAAAATTTCATCAGCTAAGAAGAGATAAGATACCTTCGGCCCTCTCTTTCAGAGTCTCATTGGCTTCCATAAACCTATGCTGATTTTCTGTTTCAAAAGCAATCCAGGTCCAGCTTTATAATCATATCACCACCCTACCCTTTCCTACCCTTCTCTTTCCAACCACCCCACCTTTCATACTATGCAAAGAGTGAATCACCTACCCTTCTTTCCGGCGATACAAAGAGTGAATCGAGAATGAATCGCAGCGAAGAGTGAATGGCCTTATGAAGTACTATGAAATCATCAGTGGCATGTCTACCTAAAACAAAGCTTAGACCATTAAGCAAAGGTCTAACTCTCTGCACCAAAGACCTTAGTAATGATTTTGAAAACCACATTGCCCGCACTCTGTAAACCACATGCAGGCTATTGATCAAATGATTCTAGAAGGGAAAATAGGCGTCAAGATTACCACTTGCCCTTTGAATTTTCAAGGATACTTCCGTGTCTCTAAAAGGCATCACATAGAAGCATCACAATAAGATTAACAGTTAAATCATGCACCACATTATCTGTATGGCTAATCCAGCGGTTTTCATAATGAGAACATAGATTACCGTAGAGGCACAGTGCAACTCGTCAAAATGAAAAGACCTAGATTAATATTGAAACCTATAGTTCCGAAGTCATTTGCATAAGCAAACATATTGGGCAGATAATACTGCATTCGGAACGGAGTATCAAATTCCAGAGATCATCATCTGGAATCAAACATCAACATGACATTAAAAAAAAGACAGAATACGCTGGTCCAACTAGCATACTGGGGGGAGTAGCTATTAACTCACATAGAACTCTTTTAGTCAACCTCCTCAATCTTAGGACCAGCGCCAGCACCGCCAGCACCAGTTGGAGGAGCACCATCACTGTCCATGGGAACATCACCGCCTGCTCCTTGGTACATCTTCGCTATAATGGGATTACAAATGTTCTCCAGCTCCTTCATTTTGTCTTCAAACTCGTCTGCCTCTGCTAGCTGATTGCTATCCAGCCACGAAATCGTCTGATCAATTGCATCCTCAATCTTCTTTTTATCAGCTGGTGGGAGCTTGGCACCAATCTTCTCATCCTTTACTGTATTTCTCATGTTGTATGCATAATTCTCAAGGGCATTCTTAGCCTCCACCTTCTTCTTGAGTTCTTCGTCCTCCGCTTTGTATCTTTCAGCTTCCTGGACCATCTTCTCAATCTCCTCCTTTGATAGCCTTCCTTTGTCATTTGTAATGGTGATCTTGTTCTTCTGTCCTGTTGTCTTGTCTTCAGCTGATACATTCAAGATGCCGTTAGCATCGATGTCGAAGCAAACAGTGATCTGTGGTACGCCCCTGGGAGCAGGTGGAATACCAGAGAGCTCAAATTTCCCCAACAAGTTATTGTCCCTGGTTCTTGTTCTTTCACCCTCATAGACCTGAATTAGCACTCCAGGTTGGTTATCCGAATATGTGGAGAAAACTTGCTCTTTCTTTGTCGGAATGGTGGTATTCCTTGGGATGAGAACAGTCATTACTCCTCCGGCGGTTTCCAACCCAAGAGACAGAGGTGTGACATCCAGCAGCAACAAGTCCTGAACCTTCTCGTTACCCTCCCCACTGAGGATAGCAGCTTGTACTGCAGCACCATAAGCAACAGCTTCATCAGGGTTGATACTCTTGCACAACTCCTTCCCGTTAAAGAAGTCACAGCAGCTGTTGCACCTTTGGGATCCTAGTAGATCCACCAACGAGCACAACATCATGGACAGTACTCTTGTCCATCTTTGCATCCCTCAGACATTTCTCAACAGGCTCCATACACTTGCGAAAGAGATCCATGTTCAGCTCCTCAAATCTAGCACGAGTAATGGTGGAGTAGAAATCAATACCCTCAAACAGGGAATCAATCTCAATGGTAGTTTGAGCAGTCGATGAGAGAGTCCTCTTTGCTCTTTCACAAGCTGTTCTCAACCGTCGCAATGCTCTTGGGTTTCCACTGATATCCTTCTTATGCTTCCTCTTAAATTCTTGCACAAAGTGGTTCACCATTCTATTGTCAAAGTCCTCACCACCCAAATGGGTGTCACCAGCTGTTGCCTTCACTTCAAAAATACCTTCTTCAATCGTGAGCAAAGAAACATCAAATGTTCCACCACCTAGGTCGAAGATGAGCACATTCTTCTCATCAGTACTGGTAGACTTCTTGTCAAGGCCGTATGCAATTGCAGCAGCCGTAGGCTCATTGATAATACGCATGACATTCAACCCAGAGATAACTCCTGCATCTTTAGTTGCTTGTCGCTGGGAGTCGTTGAAGTAAGCAGGGACAGTGATCACTGCATTCTTGATTGTTGAACCAAGGAAAGCCTCAGCAATTTCCTTCATCTTGACAAGAACCATTGAAGAAATTTCCTCTGCAGCAAACTGTTTCTCCTCGCCCTTGTAGTTGACGACAATCATGGGCTTGTCACCAGGACCAGCGATGACTTTGAAAGGCCACAATTTGATGTCGTTCTGGACAGAGGCATCACTATGTCTTCTACCAATAAGACGTTTGGCATCTGCAAATGTAAAAATCGTCCATAAGCACCCCACATGATTTGTTGATAATAAGCCACAAGTTATCGAACACTACATCAAAGAACAGGGAATCAAGCCACAGTAGCTGAGCCCAAAAAACAAATAGGAGTCCACACAATCCAGTGACGTAAACATCAGAGCAGACTATGTAAAACAGTTTTTTTTTTCATAATATCTTTTTCGCCATTTGCACGTCTGTGCACTTATTAGGATAATAGAAATTTCCGTACGACAAGTAGCTGTAAACAATTGTTAATTGAAAAAGAGGTGGAGTCTGGTAGAGCAATTGATAGAGGATATAACGGATCATATCCACGAAAATCAAGCATAATGCTTTCACTGTATCAACTCATAACATGCAATCAACCCGTGAACTATTGAATCAGGCGGATTAAGTTAGATCAGAATACTCTAAAAGCATCCTAGAATTCCCTATCAACCAACATCAAAATACTCAACTCACATGCAAACCGGCATCTACGATCACAGGCATATTAAAGAAAAGAAAAAAAAAAACAGATCAACGAAAGTTTATAGAATCAGATCTACATTGTGCAAGGAGAGAAGTATTACCGAAAACAGTGTTGATAGGGTTCATGGCGACCTGATTCTTGGCGGCGTCACCAATAAGACGCTCGGTATCAGTAAAAGCGACATAGGACGGAGTCGTCCGGTTGCCTTGATCATTAGCGATGATCTCCACCCTATCATGTTGCCAGACGCCGACGCACGAGTATGTCGTGCCGAGGTCGATTCCGATCGCTGGTCCCTCTCCTTTTCCGGCCATAGTTTCGCTTCTGAGAGTTTTTTTTTCCTGAATTTCTTTTCTGATACGCTTCCTGGAGATTTTTGGTGCATGGAACGTGAAAGAAAAGAAATATTTATAGGGGGTTTGTCTGGCAACAATTTCGGCTCTAGAATGTTCTGGTCCCTCCAATGACTCGGCTCTTTGTCCACTCACTCTCCGCGCGACTTGCTCTTCCCAGTCTTTTGAAGCAAAATGTCAAATTACTGATTCGAGGGTTACCCAAATTTTACAATGTTCAATGATCAAGTATGATTAGTTGGACATTGATCAATGAAATATGTAGAAAATTTATAGGCCCTTGTTTTAGCCAATTACCCCCTTACTTGCATGTAGATAAAACTTATTTGTCATCATTTTATTGGGCCACTAGTTGATCAATGATCACAATAAAATTTCTGCGACGGATATATAATTTCAGCCTGAAGGAAAATTGTGTAGAATATAAATCAGAAATTCAACAGTCTCGAGCATTATGAAGGATGTAAATCAAGAACTCAATGACGTGAGGTCTTGCACAAGAAGCTCACACAAGGTGTCCACTGTAAACTGGACTTTTGGCCTAGACAGCATTGAAAAACCCACACTACGTGTGTCTTTAGAACCGAAATCTGCACCTCTTAGAACAATGTCACAACCAAATACCAACTGAGCTACGATTCAGTCTCAACTCGAGTACCAACTGCTCGCTCTTCACAATCTCAATTTTTAAAAGAGTCAATATGATTTGTTAGGTATCAATTATATAAGATATATATGGTATTTTCAATGGTCAATCATTTACATATAAATAAATCTCGTATGGTATTATATTATTATGTTATTAATTGATCTATGGCCAATATGACATTTTTAATTTACAATTATTGTTTGGATTCTCTATCTTATTGACCCCCTTCGTAAAATTTTTCACTCTTCCATATGTTTCTTGTATTTATAGCTAAGTCAGAATACTTAAACACCAGTCTTTTTTTTTTTTGTTGCTTATACTTAAACTCGAGTCATGAGGTAAATAAAATGAGGAGTACACAAAATTTCTAAAGAAAACGTTCATCTCTGCTAACTAATTCTTTTAGCGAAGCAAATGAATCGCAGATTTAATATCGCTTGGACTAGGACATGGAATCACACATTGGAGATCTAAATCACACATTGGAGACGAAAATGTAGATGCTATGGATTAATTAAGTGGGTTTGGATCAACTCACAATTCCCTTACCCCTCTCCCCACCGCTCGACACGTGACAGAGAGTGGTGAGATTAGATGCAGGTCTTCTAGCCTTACCATCCATACTGTCACGTGTCGTACGGTGAGAAGAGAGATGAAATAATTGTGGGTGAGATGATAATCAAACATCTTGAAGCAGTGTTACTCACGTGACTCAAAAATGCTGTTAAAACAAGACAAGAGCATGAAGAACAACTTTACCATCAAATTTGTAACATTCAAGGACTTTCCATGGAAGAAAATGAGAGAAATGAAGCCCGCCAATATAGGAGAAATTTCAAATTATTGAAAAATAAGCCCGAATAAAATTCATCAAATACTTAAGACATCACTGACAATACCGTCTAAAAAGATCATATACGACGCGGTCAGTCGCATCTAGAAATTCACCCCTAGCATCGCCATCCAAAATTTTTGTCTTTTTAAATGTCTTTTAAAAAACCAATAAGTCTTCTTCCTTTCAATTTCCTCCACCCTCTCGCTATCCTCCTTTCTCCCTTCCTCCTCTAAGCCCCTTTTGCTTCCCTTCCTTCACCGTCTATCCTCACTCAATGTGATCTCATTCATTTTTCAAGCATTTCAATGATTTATGATTAGAATCTGAGTGTAATTAATATATCCTAAACATGATTTCGGAATGTTTGAATCAATTAGCCAAAGACGATAAATATGAGTCATTGTTTTCCTTTCAAGATTCCGAGATCAAATGTTTTTATGTATTTTTTCTTTTTAATTTTCTTTTCACACAATGATTAGCGTGCACAAAAAAATAAATAAAAGAATAAAACATGTAGAAAACTAAAAAAGAAATGAGACGGATGGGACTGGAAAGAGGAAGAGATAAAGGAGGGAGACGAAAAAGGTCTTGGAAGCAACGACAGCGAATGAAGATAGAGAGAAAGAAAAGTGTTAATATATTAAAATATCTTAAGCTTGAAAAAACGACAAAAATTTTGGATGACATTGGCAACGCCGTTCAGAGGTAAATTTCTGGACTGACTGACAGTACCATCCAAGTTCTTTTGTTGTGTACTAATTATTTGAGTAATTTTTTCGTTTTCGTACCGTATTTCATGTTCTTTTCACACTACGATACAATTTGAAATTCTTTATCACAGCCTCATCTTCTTCATATAATTGTGTATCCAGCAATCTCGATGGTAGCAGCTGCAGCAGTGTTGATGGAGCAGGGTTGTCAACTGTAGTATTTTTTAAAGGAGCAAAAAGGGGTCGTGTAGATGATGAAGAATCAGAGCATGTGCAGGCTCTTGAGGGTAAATGAATCAAGGAGGATGGTGTTTTATTATCTGATTACGATACGGCGGAGGTTGGGATTGCCCAAGCCCGCCAAGAAAAAATTAGGGTTACCAGCTGAACTGTCGGGTTTGGGAAACTCCCGATAGTTCGAGAGCTAAAGCGTTTAGTGGGGACGAAAAACCCGAATTTGATATTTCTCTCTGAGACGAAATGTTCAGAGGCTGTTGTAATTGATTGAAGGTGAATTTTCTTTTTTTTTTTTTGGATTAGTGGTGTTTTCAAAAAAAGAAAAAAGGGAGAATTGCTCTCTTGCTGAAAAGTTTAGATGTCCAAATTAAGAAAATAAAAAATTCTCTGATGATTTTATTGATGTTTTAATGCATGATAAAGAAAATGGAGTTTTGAGAGTTACTGGAATTTACGGACATCCTGAAGTTACAAATAGATCCAAATCCTGGAGATTACTGAGTCATTTAAGTAATGAATTAATGACTCCATGGTGCGTCCTAGGGGATTTTTAATGAAGTTCTGAGGCAAGATGAATGTCAAGGAGGAGGTCCTAGACGTACTTGGCAAATAGAAAATTTAAGAAAAGCAATTGATGTGCATAGTTGATTGGCTTAATCCCTGAAGGGTATAAGTTCACTTGGTCGAGGAACTAGAAGAGCAGGGGATCCTGCAGAGCAAGACTTGGTCGAGAGTTCATTAATGAAGGCTGCCAAAAAAATATGGCTTTGTTCTATACTGAAAAATATCGATGCTAACTGCTCAAACCATCTGCCAATTGTGCTGAGTTTGGTCAAAAAATTGAACTGGGACAGGAAAATATGACAAGAAAGTGGCAGAAGCGCTTCAAATTTGAAGCAATGTGGGTATCCAATCCGGAAGAAAGTATTGTGAAGAAGGTATGAGCTAGAAAGAGAATCTGCTTTTTCAGAAAATAAACTCTTGCCTTGAAGAGTTAGAAAGATGGAGCAGGAAAAGTTGTGGAAATGTAAATAAAGAAGTTGATAGGTTGAGAGAAAGAATTGCTGATCTCAGATTCTCAGAATCAAGTGATCAGAATGAATCCGAGGTTGAACGGCTACAAGAAGAGCTTAAGTCCAGACTAGATCAACAGGACTTGATGTGAAAGCAAAGAAGCAAAGATCCCTGGTTAAAGAACGGAGATAGAAATACTGCTTATTTTCACTGGAGAGGGTCTTAACGTTTTTGAGAAGATTATGGTGGAAGCATTGTTGGATAAAGATAGAAATTGGATGGAAAATTTTGATGATACAAAAAGTATGGTTATTGAAAACTTTGAGGGGATTTTTCTTCAGAAATACAAACCAGAGATCAGGTCCTAGCTGCGACTTCTTGAGTTAATATCCAATTAGCGGAACCTATGGGGCAAATTATCCATGCAGATTACATTAAGAATGTATAGAAATTTATCATAAAGAATGTATGGAATAATAATCTAAGAACAATGATCTTGAGATAATGAAAATCTCATAAGTTTTGAGTGTATGAATGTATACAGAAGATCTCTCTATAGGAAAAACAAGTTTTTCCTTCTTAACCTCACATGTGTACAGACACTGAATATATATATACAAAGACAAGCCCACAACGGCTTAATTTCCTATTTCATGTAAGAATCAGAAAGAGGAAATAATCCTAACGGCTATATACACACTTGTCTATATACACACTCTAAACATTATTTTCTACACTCCCTCTCAAGCTTGGCATATATGTTAGAACATCCAAGCTTGGACAATAATTTATGAAATAGGCCTGGAGTGACTGACTTGGTGAGCACATCAGCAACCGGCTCAACAGAAGAAATATACTGAAGACTCAGTGACTTGTCTTCTAATTTTTCCCGAATAAAATGTCTATCAATTTCTACGTGTTTGGTTTTGTCATGATGCACCGGATTTTCTGCCATATGGATAGCAGAAATATTATCGCAAAAAATTCCGATTGTCAAGCCATCCGTTACATGATGTAGGTCTTGTAATACTCTCTTTATCCACAGTCCTTCACAAACGCCCAATGCCAATGCTCTAAGCTCAGCCTCAGCACTGCTACGTGCCACCACAGATTGTTTTTTGCTTCGCCATGTTATTAAATTTCCCCAAAGAAAAGTACAGTATCCAGAGGTAGATCTCATGTCTTTCTTAGAACCACCCCAGTCAGCATCAGTATAAACCTGTATATCCCTGCAATTATGTTTTCCAAAGAATAAGCCTTGTCCAGGGGACCCCTTAAGATATCTCAAAATTCTCATCACTGCTTGCAAGTGAATATTAGTGGGTGAATGCATGAATTGGCTAACATAGCTTACAACATAACAAATATCAGGTCTAGTGTGTGATAAATAAATTAGTTTTCCTACTAACTTTTGATAAGAATGAACATCTGATATGACCTTACCATTATGAAGGGCAGATACACTTACAGGTTCCATAGGGGTAAAGGCGGGTTTGCAACCCAGCATTCCAGTTTCCTGTAAAAGATCTAACACATATTTTCTTTGCGAGATGACCATACCTGACTTGCTTCGTGCAACCTCCATACCTAAAAAAAACTTCAGAGCACCGAGATCTTTTACTTCAAATTCAGTAGCAAGATACTTTTTCACATCAGAAATCTTTGCAGAGCAATTTCCAGTCAAAATAATATCGTCAACATACACTAAGTATAGTAACTGCAGCACCCGAAGTATGTATAAACAAAGTATGATCACTTTGGCCTTGTTTAAAGCCGTAGGATAGTAACACTTCAGTAAACTTACTAAACCATGCTCTTGGTGATTGTTTTAACCCGTAAATAGACCTTTTTAACTTGCATACTTTTCCTTTAGTTTCAATCGAATTAAATCCAGGAGGAATACTCATATTCACTAATTCTCTTAATTCACCATTCAAAAAGGCATTCTTGATATCAAGTTGAGCTAACTCCCAGTCAAGATTAATGGCAAGTGAAAAAATAATTCTAATAGTGTTCAATTTAGCAACAGGAGCAAACGTTTCTAAGTAATCAATTCCATATGACTGAGTGAATCTTTTTGCAACTAGTCTAGCCTTGTGCCTATTTAAAGTTCCATCAGAATTGAACTTTAAAGAAAATACCCATTTGCAGCCTACAGGAATAATATTTTCTGGAGTAGTGACAAGCTCCCAGGTATTATTTTTAATGAGGGCGGACATTTCATCCTCAACTGCCTGTTTCCAGGCTTTCTGACCCATTGCTTCTTCGATGGAAGCAGGAATGGCTTGAGAATCAAGGCTTACTGTGAACAATTTGAAACAAGGATTTAATCTATCATTAGAAATGAAATTATGTAACGGATAAATGGAACAGCTGTACCCTTTGTTACTAAGGAATTTATGATACTTGAGACATTCTCGGGTTCCTTTTCTAAGTGCAATTGGTAGGTCAGTCTCAGGAGCACTAGGGTTTAGTTCACAAGTTGTAGTTTCTGTCATACCTGAGTCAGCTGGCATAGGCACAGGTGTCCTTGACTGTCTCCTGGAGTATACCTGTTCAATCTGTGGTCGTTGGAGTGTTCTTAATAGTTCTGAGCTATCCTCCATGCTGGTCTCCTCAGGTCTGAGTTCATCATGTCTGTTTTCTGCTGTGGATTGGTCTTCAGGCAATGTATTAGCTGGTGTGGAGTTTGTGTTTGTTGTATCAATAATGCTCCAGAAACTGTCCTGCCCTGGTCTTTCACTATTGGACAGAATGTTAGATGTATAAAATGAAAAATTCTCATCAAATGACACATTCAGAGTGGTGTAAACCTTTCTAGTCTGTGGGCAAAAACATTTATAGCCCTTTTGAGAGCTTGAGTATCCAAGGAAGATACACTTTACTGATTTTCTGTCCAACTTCCCTCTAAACTGAGATTGTAGATAAACAAAGGCAACACATCCAAAAATTTTAAGGGGAAGCTCAGAAAGTAATAAACAATGAGGAAACACACTTAATAATTTTTCTCTTAGACTGCCAAAGCCTAGGACTCTAGAGGGCATCCTGTTGATCAAGTATGTTGCTGTAAGGACGGCTTCTCCCCATAGAAATTTTGGTACATTCATTGAAAACATTAGGGACCTAGCAACTTCCAAGATATGTCTGTTTTCTCTCTCAGCAATCCCATTCTGCTGAGGGGTGTAAACATTAGATGTCTGACGATGGATTCCTTTTTCTGCCAGAAAGGATTTTACTTCCCTGTCAAGATACTCACTCCCATTATCAATCCTAAGGTTTTTAACAGTAATTCCAAACTGATTCTGAATTAGATAAATAAAGGACTTCAAAACCTGAGACAGTTCTAATTTTTGTTTTAGAAGGTAAATCCAGGTGACCCTAGTATGGTCATCTATAAAAGTCACAAACCATCTACCTCCATTAACATTTAAGGTTCTGGAAGGACCCCAGATATCAGAGTGAACCAAGTTAAATGGTTCACTATCTTTATAGATTTTTGCAGGATATTGTCCTTTGGATTGTTTTCCAAAGAGACAAGTTTCACATCTAAGATAATCAAGAGATACTCCATTAAACAACTCAGGTTTGTATCTTCTGAGATACAAAAAGTTGGGGTGACCCAATCTTTTGTGCCACAACATAATCAGTTCCATTCTAGAATTACAGTTACCTATTCTAGAAACATGTTCTGTGTTCATACAAGAATAAGTACTAGAATGGACTTCAAAACATCCTGAGTTGACTTTGTCCAAAACACGTCCTGGTTGTGATCTTTCCAACAAAAACAGCCCCTTCTGATGATTAGCACTGGCAATCATCCCCTTGAAGACCTCCTCCTTCAATGCTTTCTCCTGGAAGCAAGAGGAAGAAGAGGGTAGGAAGAAGCACCTTGATGGAGAGAAAACAACCCAGCAACAGTTATCAATCATAACTCTTTTCACAGAAAGTAGACTGCAATCTAATTTTGGTACATATAACATCTTCTTAAGTTTTAACTTATCAGTCAGTCTAATATCTCCATATCCGGTAATATCTAAACTGTCACCATTAGCAACTTTTACCTTTTGAGGGGTGTTAATAGATTTAAAATTACTCATTAACGCTTTATTAAAGGTCATATGATTCGTGGCACCAGAATCAATAATCCAATCTAGTGACTTACCACCTATACCTGCATTAGCCATAGAGGCCCTGATCTGTTCTTCTGGAATCACTTGAGACCTTTGGCTGCTTAGTACCCTGAGGACAGCATCAAGATGAGCCTTGGTAAACGTTGGTGGATCTGCATGTTCAGTATCTGCCACAGCAGCTCTTGGCCTCCAAGAGTCACCATCAGATCTCCATGAGTTGGTGGTTTCTAACCTTGCTGAGGAACTAGGTTTGTAGTTGTTTTGTCTGAACCACGCTGGAGGTTTGACATTAGACCCAGGCCTTCTGTAACACTCTTCCACAACATGTCCATCTCTATGGCAGAATTTACAGTTTTTCTTGACAAAGTTACGGCCTTCCTTTGCTCCATATCTTTTAGTCATCAGACCAGTCTCCTTATCCTTTTCTTTTTCTTGAGTCATGGGTGCAGAGGACTCAGATGAAACATAAGAAGGTCCCATCATGAATTTTATACGTCTTTCTTCTTGTCTCACATCTGAGAAGGCAGAGTTCATGGTAGGTAATGGTTTTGTACCAAGAACTCTCCCTCTCACACCGTCAAAATCCTTGTGTAGTCCAGACAGGAAACCAAACAGCCTTCTAGTTTCTTTTATTTTCATGTACAGTTGGTTATCTGCAGAACATCCCCATTGATATTCCTCCAAAGTGTCAATTTGTTGCCAGACTTGTGTCAGGTTGCTAAAGTATTTGCTCACCGTCTGGTCTCCTTGCTTAATGTCTTTCAATTGTGCCTCCAACTCGTACAACTCAGAGATGTTGTCCATTTTTTAGTACATTTCCTTCGTGGCCTTCCAAATAGCAGCTGCAGTAGGATACAACATAAACGTATTACTTACTTCAGGGGTCATCGAGCCCAGAAGCCATGACATAATCATGGAGTTTTCAGCTTCCCAAGTTGTAAATTTTGCATCATTTTCTGAGGGAATAACCATCTTTTCAGATAGATATTCCTTCTTTCCTATGCCTGTAACGAAAAGTTCCACAGCCCTGCTCCAAGCCAAAAAATTATTGCCATGCAACCTTTGATTTGTGATGGTTACAGGGGTGGAATCAACAAGAGAGCCACCAGGAGCAGACCCCGTGGACTGAGTTACAGGCACAGCAGATGTAACTTCACTAGCCTGATCTGCCATGAAAATGGTTCGTGTGAGAAGGGGCTGTTTGGAGTGATATCAATTTTTGCAAGGCCTTTGTTTAAAAAGATCGATCAGGGAAGATTTATGGGGAAAAGATGTAGATCTTGTAGTACAGGAGTAAATCGTATAAAGAAGAAAGGAAGATTTTGAAGGAAGATTTGGATGGAGTGTCTTCAGACCAAGAAAGAGACAGATAAGCAAGAAATGGAGATGAAAATTAATGTTATCGTCAGAAGAGAAGGAAATGTCACATTCAGTTTTGAGAGACGGGATTTGAAGGTACAAACGAATATATTCTTTTTCCTCAAACAACGGGTCAGCCCGTCTCAAATTTTGGAATTTACAAAATTTTTCCTTTCGTTTTAAGTGCATGCGGAGCAGCTGGCTGGACAGCTGGCAAGCATTAAGTATTTCTCTGAATTTTACTATTTGGCAAGTGGGTACACGTACACCATTACCCAGACACGTTGGTTTCTTGTATTGTCCGCCTTTTTTGTTTTGACAATTTTGCCCCCTTTTATTCTTGAATATGACAATTCCCTTTTTCTTAGCGTCTTCTTCGTTCTTCCTCTGAACTTTGAAGGAAAAATTCAGAGGCCTGCACTTCGAGTTTTTCTCTGGGAAGAACTCTTCTGAAATTCTGTATGAGTTCTATTTGCTTTATTTCTCACTTGAAAGCTCTGATACCATATAGAAATTTATCATAAAGAATGTATGGAATAATAATCTAAGAACAATGATCTTGAGATAATGAAAATCTCATAAGCTTTGAGTGTATGAATGTATACAGAAGATCTCTCTATAGGAAAAACAAGTTTTTCCTTCTTAACCTCACATATGTACAGACACTGAATATATATATACAAAGACAAGCCCACAACGGCTTAATTTCCTATTTCATGTAAGAATCAGAAAGAGGAAATAATCCTAACGGCTATATACACACTTGTCTATATACACACTCTAAACATTATTTTCTACAGAATGAGGCATACCAAGCTTTGATAAATATTCAACCACTTAAATCACCAGGTGCTGATGGCTTTTCTCCTATTTTCCATCAAAAAGTACTGGTGCATTGTCATGTTTTGCGGATGCTGAGAGAAGGACATGCTGATGAGCAGGTAAATAACAGTCTATTCTGTTAATTCCGAAATGCCATAATCCAAAGGAGATCTCTAAATTAAGGTCAATCAGTCTTTGCAATGTCACCTACAGGATCTTAACAAAGATGATTGCTAACAGGTAAAAATCTGTTCTTCCAAGCGTGATTTCACCTTTTCAATCTGCTTTTATTTCCAAGAGATTGATCACTGAAAACGTGTTAGTAGCACATGAAATGCATAACCTAATTACGCGGAGAAGAAGGGGTTCCAAAGGCCTTATATCTATAGAATTAGATATGTCGAAGGCTTTTAATCGCATTGAATGGATTTTCCTGATTGAGATACTCTGAAAATATGGTTTTGATGAACATTTGATAAGGTTATTCACTCATGCCTGTCATCTGTCCAGTTCTCTTTTGCATTAAATGGAGAAAATTTTGGGCAATTAAAGCCATCTAGGGGATTGAGATAGGGATATCCTTATCTCTTCTTGTTGTACACTAAAGCTTTATCTAGATTATTACAGGATGATGTCTTGTGCGGATCTATAGTGGGAATAAAGGCTGGAAAAAATGGCCCCATTATTAGTCATCTGATGTTCGCAGATGACACTTTGTTTTTCGGGGAAGCAACACAAAGAGAAGCTGAAGCTTTTTCTGGGGTCTTGAATCTCTATTGCAAAGCGTCAGGCAAAAGGTAAACAAAGAAAAGTGTGGTATTTATTTTAGCCCAAATGTGTCATGAAATTTGTTCTATTCTTGGTTTTCCTGAAGTTGAAAAACATGAAAAGTATCTAGGATTGCCATCAGTTACAGGTAGATCCAAAATACAGCTTTTTTCAAACATCAAGGAGCGTATACTGTCAAAATTGATGGTTGAGAGGAAAAATTTTTGTCTAGCAGGAAGAGAGATCCTAATGAAATCAGTGATTCAGTCAATCCCAACATATGCGATATCTGTTTCCAAAGTGCATGATGTTATAAATTAAATTCAGTCGAAGGTGCAAAAATTATGGTGGTGTGGTAGTGGAAAGAATTCTGGGGTTCATTGAATTTCATGGGAGAAGCTATGTACTTTGAAACAGGTTGGAGGACTGTGTTTGCATGATATGAAAGCTTTCAATATGGCATTATTAATGAAGCAAGCTGGGAAGATATTAACTAAACCAAGGTCTCTTTTGCATCAAGTTTACAAAAATTTGTATTTCAGGGACAGAGATTTTCTCCATGCAGCAGCTACAGCACGGGCATCTTATTCCTGGAAAAGTATAATAACAACAATGGAGATATTAGCTGATGGACTAAAATGGAAGATTGGAAATGGACGCAAGGTTAAAACATTCAAAGACAAATGGTTATCAGAAAAATGTCAAATCATGCTTCAATACATATATGGAGTGCATAGCCAACACCTGGATGTGGATGCAAGGGTAGTAGAGTTGATTGATGAGAATAATACAAAGTGGAATGAAGGTAAAATCTCTTCTCTTTTTCCTGCTTTTGAAGCAATTGAAATTCTGGAAGTTCCTTTGGGGGAACTAAGTGAGCCTGACATTCCTATATGGCCTTACACAAAAAATAGATGTTTATCAGTAAGGAAAGAACTTGTAGGTTGATATGGCTGAAAGAACTGTTGGTTAATAGAGATTTCTACAACATCACAACACTTCAAAGTTCAATCACAGGTTGATATGGCTAAAAGAAGTAGGAAGACTGCCTCAGATCAAGCAACCAACAAAGAACTTGTGACCACAGCGAATCTGGAAATACTCGTGCATTCAGCAGGTGTACAAGCAGATGACACAAGGAAACGAGGAAGATATGAACCGCCAGGAGGAAAGAGCCGAGGAGGAAGAAGATGATGAACCGCCACTAGTCAGTAAGAATCAAAAGAAAGGGAAAGCTACACCTAGCAAGCAAACTAAGCTATCGAAGGTAAGTACTGGCCCTTTATTTCAGTTAGGAAAATGAAAAGCGAATAATGTTGTGCCTGAGATAACTACTCAGAAAAATTATAATCTTCCTGGAATGAAAAATAATGAACTGATGTTTTTTTAGCTATATGTGATAATTCAGAAATTTTTGTGACTGAATATGCTGAAGAAAGATATAATAGTGACTTGAAGAAACGACCATTTTCTGAAATTTGTATTCCGGTGTTATCTGACTTCAATTTCCCAAGGCTTGGAAACTTCAGTGTATTAAAACGCTGGTGTGAAGTTCAAAGATGGGATAGATTCTTCTCAAAAGTGAGAAATATGAACCAATTTTGCGAACCTTGATACGATTGATTTTTGCAAATGCTTGGTTCATTGAAGAAAACAATGAAGTTGCCCTGCACTCGGTCATTTTCCAAAAAGAGATCAGGATCACCAGTAAAATTATCAATGTTGCTATGAACATGAAAGACAGTGGAGCCTTAGTAAATGAGCTGTCTAGGCTGGATGAAAGAAAGTTGTTGAAACTTGTGTTTACCTGAGGTGAGACTCATAAACTTGGGTTTACATGAGGTGATGTCCAAATTCACTTTAAACCTTAATGCAATAGGCGGTGATACCTCATCCTCATATAACCCTTGTATTTTATATGTGTGATAATATTCTCAACACCCGCTCTCACGGTATCGTAGCTTGACATATACACGCGCCTTAGAACACATCCTCAATCACAAACCACAAGGCAAGAATGAACATATGGACTTGGGTGAGGGGAGACAATAAATGGCCAGTCATGGTCCAGGCAAGATGTGAGTCTACATTTTTAAATGTGGCTTTGATACCATGTTGAAACTTGGGTTTACATAGTGTTAGTTCTATATCCACTCAGAACCTTAAATCAATGGGTGGTGGTAACTCATCGTCATATAACCCATATATTTTATTTCAAAGTGTCCGTTGTGGGACAATATTCTCAACAGGGGTACTAGGAGTTACAAACAAAAAAGGAGGAAGGATTAAGCGTGAATCTGAGGCTAATGTCCTCGTTGATATTAAAGTGCATTATGGGAAAGAAGGGTAAGGAGCTTAATGAAATGGAGTGGGTTGTGTTGGGATTGGTAGTGAGTGAAGAACATATCAACTTTGGTAGGTCAATTATGGAAATTTGGAAAGAATGTTTAAGACAAAGAACAAAATCCATAGTTCATCTAGGATTGGTGCATTTCATGTTAGACTTTATGAAAATAGAGATAAATGGTTTAACTCCTATGCCAAATCTAACATGCCATGGCTTTGGGAGGGACATGATCAATACAGTAAAAAGAGGTCAACGTCTGTTCAAGGAAAGAAGCGGACCGTCAGTAAATCAGAAGACTGATAGGCTGGAATTGGTAACTCATAACTTAAATGAAATGATCTGGGTCTTAAATCAATCAGGATACAGTTTTGATCCATTGCCATTGTGGACTGATAAGCTGGAGTTGATAATTCATAGAATGAATGAAATGATCAAGGCTTTAAATGAAACAGGATACAATTTTGATCTGTTGGAGACTGAAGAAACTGAAAATATGGCTACTGAAGGTGAGAACATATACAACAACAACATTACCCCACAATCTTAGAGGCTCCTGTCTATGGTGGGGTATAGGAGTTGGATGTACGCAACCATACCCATTGTTAGAAACACACAGAGGTTGTTTTCCAATGACCCATAATGAAAATTGCGTCAATCTGTGTCGACCAACTGCTACTTCACAACATAAGAAGCGTAACCAATTTAGTGAGTCATTTTGTTTTATTCCACCATATTCCAAAGTCAAAGAAGAGTGCGTCCTTGACTCCATTGGAATGGAAATAGAAGGTGAGAACATATATGCATATGATATGCAGATTATGATGAGCCCTAGAACATGTGAGTGGAGTTTAATCAAGCCATTGAACACGCTGCAAGTCCAGAAAAGTATCACAACATCAGCTCTTGAAGAAAATCAGTTGGCTCTTCAAAATGATAAAGAAGCTGGGTTCAGTGCACATCCTAGCAGGACTCAAATCCGTTAGGCTTTGTAAATTTCAAATTGTTTACTCTTGGATCTCTGTCCTTAATTAGATCTCCTAGATATGATTAACTCTATAATGATCCTTTTGCCGTGAAAATCACTCTTATAAAGCTTTTGGGAACCTAAAAGAAGCTTTCCTGAGTGCTTGCATTTTTGATTTACTGTACACATTTGCAAGATCAGTCATCTTCTCTGTTATGAAACTATTAATTTCTGGAGTTTTACATGTGTGATTATCTGAAATGTTTATGATATGGTTTGTTCTAATAATTATTTGGTGTCAGAGATCAAAATTTGTGATGTTCCATATGCAGGCTTGCACATACATGTTGGAAGAGATTTGGATTGATGGTCTGCCAATGTATGTCTCTGTTTGATTGCTTTAGCAAGCAAGTTAGCCGGATGAGAAATGATTCGAAGCTCATTTATTTCTTGTTTGTTTCGATGATGCGGACGATTATGCATAAGTAGGATTTTTGTATTAGCTAGGACGCCACCTTATTTTAACATCGAAAGTCCTTTCTTTTATTTCTTGAATTTCCTCACTAACACACTAGCACAACATATCTCTATTATCATGTCATTTATGCAGGTACATATAGAGCCGGGGGTCTCACTGGAAGCAGACTCTCTATCCCTTGGGTTAAAGGTATTGTCTGCCTACACTTACTCTCCCCAGACCCTAACGATAACTTTTGCTGTCGTTGTGATATACTGGGTCTGGATGATGATGACGATGATGATAGACAACAAAAGAAATATCGCTTTGGGACCAACCTCCTCACATGAAGGGAGCTTGCATCTTTCCACCCAACTTAAGAGGTCGCTGAGTTCCTGATTTATATCTTCCACTATGTTTTTTGGGACTGGAAGGATGAGAGTTTTCAAGGCCAATATATGACCTTTTGCTTAAAGCTTGCATCTTTGCAACTCTAGGCCAATTCAGTCTGCAAATTGGATTGGGATATGAGTCTTTTCATATGTTAGAAGACGGGACTTGGAACAACTTTGCTGCTTTTGTGACCTTAAGGTCACGGGTTCGAGCCACGTAAACAGTCTCTTGCACAAAATTTAAGGTAACACTACGTACTTCATATCGCGAAGCGATCCGGCCTCTCTCTGAACTATGTTCAAACACGAAAGACATCGGAAACCCTCTTTTTTAATATTTTTCATATGTTAATTAAGTTTAGGGCAAATTTGCTATAATGCTTACTGTCGCACCGGTCATGTTTTCTTCTTAATTCCCCATCCCCCCCGCCCCCCTAATTGTATAGAATCTGAAAGGTAATGGACTATATGTTGGGCCTAGCAAAGTGATAAAACGTGTTCACTGTTATCCCTACCCGTATTTCCGCCTAATCGCCGCGCCCCAACCTTCTGGGATGAGATCACTTTACCCATTTTTTCCTCACTCCATACGTCATTCCACAACACGTGGCAGTAGAGATAGGTGGTGAGACTAGATGCGGGTCACCTTCATCTAGTTTCACCACCCACCTCTACTGTCATGTGTCGCGCGGTGACGCGTGGGGCGAGAGATTTAGGATGAGGAGATCTTAAGGCAAACCTTCTGCCACATCGCCCACTTTGTTATCCAAGTTGAAAAGCACATTTTCTTAACTGAGCAACGGTAGTTTTCTGAGTCGAATACATTTAACCTTTGTCGCTAGGGTTCTTATATCTACTGGCGTGAGCATATATAATTACATTGATAGTTATTGAGAATATATTTCTACATCGCTCACTTTAAAAAAAAATATATGAGTTATATAAAAATAAAATGCCATCACCTATTACTTTAATGTGTTAAATGAATATGAGTCTTAATTCATATAAGTTCAAGTTTCAACAATAGTCAATCGTCATTCTTTATTAAAAGTGATTTTCACTGTTACAGGTATTCGATAGAAAATTTACTTAATTCCATGTAGCCTGGACGAGTCGACTAAATGTGAAGCATGTCTAAGTTCCTCACTGAAAATATTATTACTCTTCAAAAAAAAAAAAGAAAAAATCTCTTAGCTTCTATTCTTAAAGATATTATCATCTTTCTAAAAATAAAAATAGATTCATTTTCAAAATTTTACATTATTCTCTCAATACTTATTTATATACAACAACAATATTACTATATTATCTTAGAGTCTTCCACCTATAGCGGAGTATGAGGGTCGGATATACACAACCATATCTATGTGTTAGAAATACACAGAGGTTGATTTTCGATGACCCATAATGAAAATTACGTCACGCTGTGTTGATCAACTTCTACTTCATAATATAAGAAGTGTAGCCAATATAGTGAGTCGTTTTGCTTTATTCTATCATATTCCAAACTCAATGAATAGCGTTTTCCGATGACCCATAATTATTTATATAATTTCTTTAATTAACTTCAATTAACCAAGTAGGTGTAGAATATAAATAATAGCTAAAATAGTTTGACTTCTTATATATCATTGAGTCAAACTAGGACGATAGACGCTTGAAGTGTAGAAGATTGCATCCATAGTTAAGTTCTTTTTTACTTTATAGTTGTTTATCTTTCTTACATTGAGAAATTTTTTTTCGCTTCCTTCCCCCCCCCCCCCCCCTCCCTCTTTTACAGGAGTTTATTTTATGCGATTGACATATTACATCATGCATATCTTGTATCTATGGTATATGAAAAAAATGTGTTCAATATGTATAAAACAAAAAATTATTGAAACTAGTAGAATCGTTTAATTTTGCTAAAACCATACAACTTAAAGCAAAAAAATGAAATCCCTCACTCCGGGATCTCTACCGCGTCAGCCCGAAGGAACATGTGTGGAAGATGCAAATCAGGAGTCCACCGGCCTTTTAGATTGGGTGAGATCTTACGCAGTGACCCACACAAGGTGTCTCCGCAAACCAGCTAAAACTATACAACTATTAATACTTTGGACAGCTTTGCTATATATTGGCTCCCTGTAGAATATGGTTGTGGCAGAAAATTAGTTAAACAAAGCTGAGAAAGAATCTAATCTGACAAGAGAAAGCTCAGTGACGTAAAATCTAAAGCTGCAAAAATATCGTCTTTGACAACTATGTAGGGGTTCATGAGGTGCTGCTTTTGGCATGAAAATCTGTGAAAGCCAAGAGGCAGAGATGAGTAAAAAGCATATCTGAAAGAGAATTAGATTCTACCTCCACCCACCTGCACCTTCTACATTCTTTCCACAAATTATATATATGCCTTCATCTTTTAAAATATTTTTGCAGAACTCACAGAACCCTCCCTGATTTAGATCAAGATGCAAATGTGGTGTAGGCCAATTCAATATTTTACTTTTTACGAACTTCAGTAGATTTATGTTGCGTGGGGACACCGGAGAGCGTGGGTGGGGGCCGAACATATAATTACCGGTAGGGCTGTAAACGAGCCGAACGAGCCGAACATTGTGTTGTTCAAGCTCTGTTCATTTAACTTAGCGAACGAGCCGAGCTTGTTCGTTTATTTAAACGAACATATTTACCTGTTCAAGTTTGGTTCGTTTAACTCAACGAACAACATTAACGAGCCGAACACCTTTGACGAAAAGTGCCACTTACCGAGCTCGAACAGAAAAGGGTGTTCAACCTCTGTTCATTAACCTTTTATCCGAGCCGAGCTCGAGCTCGAGCCCGAACCAAACGAGCCGAACAACCGAACGGTTTGGTTCATTTACAGCCCTAATTACTGGTGAGGTGAAAATCAACACAATCTCTAAATACAAGTAGATTGTCATGTTCATAGTCTGAATCGGTCGTCATGTGAGACAGTCTTATTCGCCAAATATATTCAGGTTGGCACTAGAGGTGCTAACGAACCGAGCCGAGCTGAATACTATGTTTTTGAATTCGGATTCATTTAGTTTAACAAATTGTTCGGCTTGGTTCATTTAGCTAAACGAGCTTTAAAATTGGTTTGAGTTCAGCTCGATAACGCTATAACTGTTTGAACGAGCCGAATAGTTCACGAACAATTTGGCTCGTTTAACTAAACAAACCCAAATAGGTGCTCGAATTCGGCTCGCTCAAGTGAAATTAACAAACAAACTCGAACCAAATACGAATCAAACTCAAACAATTCGTGAACTGTTTTGTTCGTTTAAAACCCCTAGTTGGCACTCTATTGATATGGGCTAGTCGATTTTATAGGCCAATGTCGTCTTTGATGCTCAAATTCCCTGAAGTCGAGCATAGCTAGTACACTGTAAGTTGGCCGCACTGGCCTAAATGTGTAATCAGGTTAGCGCCACCAAAGAGATGCATGACACTCCACTGGTGTCAACACCGTTTAAGGTCAGACTCAACAACTATCAGGTCGACTTCACCAGTATACACACAACATTCAAGCCAAGAAAGGTCAATTCGGCAAGGTTTCAAAGTTGAGTATATATCCATGCACCAAGTTAAATCAAGTCGGCCCCTATCTATTGAAAACAACTCGGTCAAGATAACTTTCGTCACGCAGACAGCTAAGCTTGATACTACAATACGTGACATTAGCTTATGGATACTTGACCTACATGCATAAGCAGGTCAAGACACTTGAATGACGACTCCAAACATGCATTTTGCTCAGTCAAAGACTACAAAAAAAATTTGTCAGCGCAGACAACAGACGCGTTGGAAAATAATATCCATACTGATTCAGAAACATTCCTCTCAAAACAGAGAAAATACCCACAAAGAAACTATTTATCTAAATTCCATCAAAAAATTATGTTACAGTAGAACAATCCATAACTGACTTGAGTTTCGGAGGATTTTTCTCTAGATTACTAATTCCGCGATCTCTAACGTTGTTGATTCTTACATGTTTCAATATCAAACTCGACACTTTTTCATTCAGATCACACTTTCGATCCGAGTGGCAAGCCCAAATTCACCAATTAGTAAGTATAAGTCTTCTTGTAACTAATTAGTTACCAGTTACCACAACACGACAGCATGTGTTATATTATTTTGAAGAAAATAATGCCATTAGTAAGGGTTGAAATCATTAACCTTTCGAAAAAAACAGATTAACTTTAAGTCGGCTCAAAACATGAGTGCAAAACAAAAAGTACACGCAGAATAATATAATATATGTTCTTATTGCAAAATTATTAAAACACAGGACACTGTCGTCTACGGAAATCAATTTACAATCAAAGACTAGATTCGTCGTATAAAAGAAAAAGAAAATCAAGGGGAATCCGTAAAGCAAAAGAAGAAAAAAGCTACCACGCTTCCGCCATGAAAAAAATTGCCTTATTTTGCTAGGAATTTTGTAGCCTCACTTCATTGAAATAAGAAGGTTTGAGTCTTTGACTTTTCCGACAACTTTTCCTTTTATAAACAATCAGCAGCAACAAACACGTTCATTGAAACCTTAGCCTCATAGTATACATATGCAAACGAAAACGAGAAGCCCTCATGACATAGTCCGGTTTGTATTTAGGTTGAGATTTGCTCTATGAAAGGTTAAGAGTTCAAATTTAGGCGCACACACATTGTGAGTGCTCCACTTCTGCTAGTTAGTAGGGGACACCTTGCGTGTGTCACTGTGTAAGACTTCACCCAATCTAGGAGGCCGCTGGACTCCTGATTTGTATCCTTCACATTGCTCATTTAGACTAGGGCAGTGAAGAACCCAAGATCGAGATATTTCGCTTTTGCTTCAAGAAAACGAAAACGAGAAAGAATGGGGATGTAAAAACATATCAAGTTATAAGAAATTAGGTAATTTCATAAAGGAACACGCTAAGTTAAATACACATGCCGAGGTAAACACTAAACACATATAATTACATACAAATGTGACCATTATATATAAGTCTATTTGATTTTTTAATATAATGTAAATTATACTAAATTTATACGTTGAGACGGAGGTACTTTAACATGCAAGGTAAGCTATGAGGTATGAACTGAGAAACCTAACTGTGAAAAACCCCAGAACTGTAGTCCACTAAGAAGCAAATCATACCCTATCGACTATAGCTATGCTAAAGTGTTATGCACCAAATATCGATGGAAAAAATAATGAATTCAAGAGACCATATTAATTCCAAATATCGAACATGATTAGATTAGTTTTATGCACCAAATATCGATGGAAAAAATATTGAATTCAAGAGTCACCATATTAATTCCAAATATCAAACATGATAAGCTAATCTAATGAGATTTTTTTATTGTCAGGTGAAAGGTCATTCGATCTCATCTAACTTCATAATTCTTTAATGGTTATCATTTATCTAACCTCGTAATTTTTCTCTACTGTCACGTGTAGCAGATCGTTTTTTCACCTATGCCTAACTATAAGAAGATCTGGAACACATGAAGTTAAAGAAATGGTAGTAAAATGCAATCCATATATAAGAAGAAAAAAAGATCAATTTCATTCTTGTGAAAGTTAACTACGTCCTAGAAGGAAATGGTACTTGCGCATTGAGACGTCCGCATCAAATCATTGGTGTTATTATTCGATCAATAGATGACGTTACAAAGAACGAATTGCAATGCATCTTTCGGCTTGGGATGAGGATAAAAAGTGCATTTCCGATACATTATCATTCCGTGTTTATGCAGGGTTTGAGAAGAGCCCGGATCGCTTTACGATTTAAGGTGCGTAGTCTTACTCTATACCTTATGCAAGAAGTTGTTTTCACTGCTCGAACTCGTAACTTCAAAGTTACAAAATAACAGTTTTACCAGTCGTTCAAAGGCCCGTTCTCCGGTTTGGAATGAGGATATATATTGTAAATGCAGGTCACCTTCCTTTCCTTCATTCCTGTACCCCAATAAACTTTGTCCTCCAAAACATGATCTCACCTTTGCTTCTCTCTTTTCTCCCTTTCCTTCTTTTGGCTGGAGATTTGTAGGGTGGCGCATTCTCGATAAAAAAAATAGATATGGGCGTGACATAACATATGAGAATATTTAAATTGATCAGCTTTTAAAAAAATTATATTTTTGGGGTTCAGTTGTCAAAGAGGTTTCAGCTCAGTATTGTCGAAAATTTCATGCACGATATCTCTACATCAAAAGAGCTACATTATTTTGTGGATGTTCTTTATGTGAAAATATTATGCAAACGCAGTCATCATGATTTTCGGTCAAAAATTTAAGATATAATCATTATATTAAATGGTAACATATATTTAGTATAGCGACTTGTATGCAGATGAACCTAATAAGGTCTGAGGTAATGAATGATATGTGGTACGAAGATAATTGTTTGGAGCTGTGGAAATGCATGTACTAATGGTTTTACAAGACATTCTAAGGGGTTAGGATCCCCTCACCCCAAATCCCTCACCCCACGCGTCACCGCGCGACACGTGACAGTAGGGGTGAGTGGTGAGGCTAGATGCGGGTTACTCTCATCTAGCCTTGCCACTCACCCCTGCTGTCACGTGTCGCACGATGACGTGTGAGGCGAGTGGAAAGTGGGTGAGGTGATCTCACCGAGGTTTTTGTCTTCATAGAAGACATTATAAGAAGTTATATTATACAACAAACCACTGGAATTCACAATAACTAGGTGTGTAAATAAACTAAACAGTATTGATGGATGAGCTGAGACCTGAGGTTGACGATTGTGGACTCTCTAGAGAGAGCATATGACGTCTTCCTTAGAGTTAGTGAGGCGTATAAGACATTGTATGGTTTTAGGATGGACGTGTATAAGAAGGGTTTGGACATTCCCCTTAGATGCATACATCATTTTATACAGTAGGAGTATCAAGGTTAACGAGGTTTAGACAGGATATAGGGACACCTTAGAGTATATTTAGGGGCTTAGATATTATTTACGCTTTATGTTGACTTTGCATTTTTGTTTTTTTGTCACTGTTTTGCATTATATGTGCATATACACGTTTATGAGTATTTTAATATCAGAAGCTTCCTATTTGTATTTACTGAATTCTCTCACTAACACACTAGCACATTATATCCCTACTATTGTGTCATTTATGCAGGTATATATAGAGCCGAGGGTCTCACTGGAAGCAAACTCTCTATCCCTTGAGATAGATGTATTGTTTGCCTGCCGCCCACCCTCCCCAGACCCTAGAGATAGCTTTTGTTGCCTTTGGGATATACTAGGTATGATTGATCGATTGATTGATTATGGAGAGTGGCGAGTTATAATAGTATCAAGGTTGATCATGAATTGATAATGGCCGTTCTTTGAAAGGTGGAAACAAGAGACGCACATTAGTTCTTTTATAGAGTTTTTCAACTAAAACAATATTTTAGAAACAGAGCGAGTAAAATTCTCTATTGGCTTTTAACGGAAAGTAACGAAACGAAAATACTTTTCCCAGTATTATGCAATTTTTTCTATGATTGGTGATTAAAATCTAACATTTTTAAGTTGCATGAAGGCCACATGCATATATATGTGATCGGCCAAAGCTATATTGATAGGTCGACGTCCTATAGCATTACCGGCTGCAATAATAATGGAAACCAATAATTGACATCTCATGAAACACGTAACTAGGTAGTACCACATTGTATAAGTAACAGCAATCTAATTGAGGTCCAAAATCCACAGGGGAAAGCGTTGAGACTTTTGAGTTAATTTGGAGAATACTAAAAAAATATATGTACGGACAAGAAAAGTTCTCTTTTGATCGAAACATTTGTGACCACTAACACACACAAAAAAACATATACGTACGTATACATACATATATATGTATATATGTGTATGCCTGTGTATATATATGTGCATGTGTGTGTATATATATCTTAGTAATCAATGTTACATATTAACATCGTTTAGGTATCGTGAATATTCTACTGTTTTTCTTAACAAATAAGGTTTATCACATATTGAAAGCTTTCCATTTGTGTTTAATAAATCTCTTCACTAGTACATTAGCGCATCATATTACTATTACTGTGTCATCTATGTCGATACATATAGTCAGAAGTCTCACTGGAAGCAAGCTCTCTATCCCTTGCGATGAGGTATTGTTTATCTGTCCATTACCCTCCCCAGACTTTAGTGATACTTTTTGTTGTTGTTGTAATATATTAGGTATGATTTTTGTTGTTGTTATATATATCATGCTGGTTATTCTATAATTCGTGGAATAAATCATTTTCTCAAACACATGTTGAACTCAAATGATTTGGTAATACTAAAGAAATATCAATCTTGTTGTAGTTTTTGTAACCTGTATTAACGTTACTAAGAAACTTTCATATGATTTTCGGTGTAAGATGGTGCCTCGCACATAGGGTGTTAACGAACTGAGCCGAATCGAATACTAGGTTTTTGAATTCAGATTTGGTTTAGCTAAATGAACTGTTTGGCTCGGTTCGTTTAACTAAACAAGCTTTAAAATTAGTTCGAGTTCGGTTCGATAACACTATAACTGTTTAGACGAGCCGAACAGTCCGCAAAGAGTTATGCTCTTTTAACTAAACTAACCCGAATAGGTGTTCGAATTCGGCTTATTTAAGTAAAAGTAACGAAGGAACTCGAACCAAACTCGAACAATTTACGAACTGTTCGGTTTGCTTGACAACCATACTCGCACATCTCATCCAGGAAAAAGTAATTTTAGCAAAATGAGGGTGCATATCTGCCCACCTTTGTATACGTATAAGTATATATGTACGTAAGTGAAGTGAAATAATTCGGACACTTAAATTCCAACTTGAGAGGAAATTTCAACAGTATAATAACATTTTTTTTCTGTTGAAAGGAACAGTATAAAAACATTCTGATACAAAAATAAATAAGTAAACCATTTAAAAAGAAAGGAACTGTCCCCCAAACGCATCATTTTTTTTATAAATTTTTTTATACACCCACACAAGAAGGAGATGAAATTTAAATTCTGATTTCGCCAATGATTGAAGCCGGATCTTCACCAAGGATCAGAGATGATCTAAAATAAACGTCGTTAACTTGATTGAATCCGCAAACTGGAAGAACTTTCTGGATGTCCTGCACAAGGAAGCAGAAATCAGAGGTCCCGGGGATATGACCCCGGGTAAAACCCTCCGATGCTCAAATCAGTTTGGGCCATTCTCACTGAGATATGATTTTTGTATGAAAGTTATGAAGATCTCACAGTTCTTGACTGAGGAGAGTTTTTGTGTGTTTGCTTTGGGAGAGACGAAAATGTTTCGATCCTTTTCTTGGGTGTCCGTTGTCTTGCTTTTGTTACTTTCCTTCCGTCCCTTGCCTCTGACAGCGGATGGGACTTTTGCTTGGAGCAGTAAGACTATGATGATGTAGGTCTGCTGATGTGACTAGTAGGTCTGTTGATGGGACCTTGACGTGTGCAGGTTATGAAGTCCGAGGTGTACTCCTTTATACTGCACCTCTGCCAAATGATTCCACAATTGCATTAGACTCCCTAGACGAAGTGAAAAGATGGGTCTGGCCGAAGTGATTTTGAGCACCTCCTTCTAACTGAAGCCAAAGCTGGAGCTTGATGCCGAGGTGAAAACCTAAGAATATGCTCTGATAAAAAGCGGATGTTTTGGGGAGCAGTACCTTGCCGAGCTGAAGTGCAATATGGCCGAGCAGAAGTGCATTCTGGCCGAACTGCAGAAGTTAATCCCTTGAACATTATTCTGCCGTTGACTGTTGTTGACTAACAGATAATTATTTTTGGTTTATCAGCCAATAAGTAAATAAATAGATAAACGCAATAGCATTTTCTACTAAGCTGGTTCGTATTTCTAAATGCACTTATATACACATATGAACTAATAACACACACGCACATAAGTGTGTTCGCCATGGAATCTATCTGCATCACCTTTTGTGCCTCCTAACCTGAAATGCTAGCACCTTTAGCATATATGAAGGCGGATTTTGGAGCAACTGGTAAGGTTGTTGTTTTGTAATTTTAAGGTTACAGGTTCGAGCCACGGAAATAGCCTCTTATATAAAGTGCAGAATAAGATTGTGTTACTCCAGATTTCGAAGCGAACCAACATTTCTTCAAACACTGTACAAATACGGGAGTGTAGTGCACCGATAAAACCGTAAGTATAACTAAATAATATGCCGATTAAGAATAATGATAGAAATTGGACGCTATCCTTCTTCCTCCAGAAGGCTTTTCCAATGAAAGCAACTTGCATTTTCGATATAAAATATATTATGTTGGAGAATTGAGGTTGGGCTTGGCCCATCGTTGGATGTTGAAGATTGGGCCTTGGCCCGTTATGAAGTTGCAAGACTTGTGCAACGTACTATGAGCTTAATGAATCCTTAACGTGTAGTTAATGTTAGGATGTGATCTCACTCAATTATGTATTGTGTGAATGTGAAATTAATGCTCAAAGTAGATGGAAATGTTGTGGATGGGTGAAGTGTCATCCGTGTGGAGGAATGCCACGTTGGAAGTGTCCATGTGGCGTAAAAGGCATCTGAAGGACATCGATCGATGACATCGATCGATCGATGTCACTTCGATCGATCGATGTCATCGATCGAAGTGGATCAGGCAGCATAGATTGATGGATAGATCGATCAAAGACGATCAGAGGACATCGATCGATCACATTGATCGATCGATGTCACTTAGATCGATCAAAGTGATCGATTGAAGTGCTCTGTCAGACATCGATCGATCACATCGATCGATCGATGTCACTTCGATCGATCGATGTGATCGATCGAAGTCTGACAGCGGGCAGAATCGATCTGTTTAAGCTGTTAAGTTTCAAACGTGAAACTAACACTATCCTCCGGTTTAAAATAAGATCATCTGTTATGATCTAATGGTGGCAGGGAAGATAGCTTTGATCTAACGGCCGAGATTTAAACTGTCTTAACTGCTTAACCGAATATGGTTTCCATCTAACGATCCAGGTTTAAACCTGATAATCTATCTTCAATCTAATGGCTGAGATTAAACCGTCCTAATCTGGATAGGAGGTTTTAATCCAACGGCTTAAATTAAACTTCGGTTTTGATCCAACGGTTACGGTACCTCCGACTCTCCTATATAAAGAGGGCTAATGGCTCTTTCATTAACACACCTTAAGCTCTTAGCATTTCAACGCATTCTGCACGTGAGTCTTGCATTTCGTTCGGGAGAAGTCAGGACATTCAAAGGTTCGAAGGAGTTCAAGTTCAGCAGTGCCGCTCAACTGAACAGGTACCCGTTGTATCCTGGGAGACAATTGCTCATACCGGTTGGGCACAGTATACCGGAGCAATACGTCTTAAGGACAGAGTCCTTGACTCGCCCCAGGTTTGATTTATTTTGTTTCATATGCACACAGTGTACGACTGCGTCTTGGTACATGATTGATTGTGCCAGCATATTAATCCCAAAAGAAAGTGGGAGAAATCGAGAGCATATTGAAGCAAAAGGGTGGCTAGACAGGAATTCAAAAGTGACATCCGAATTTACCTGTTATCATCTTACTATATCTTAGGAAAAAAACATACGACATGCAAAAATGCATGTCTTTATTTATTTATTTATTCCTAAAGTACATAGCAGAGACTATCTACCTAGAGGTCAAAAGAATATTTATTTAGCATATAAGTTAATTTGTAGCAGAGGAAGTTATATGCATGAAATTCATACACGTGGTTCAAGCGGTAAAAAGGAGACCAAGTGGGAACAATTATTTATACACAAATCGACATTCTGCAAGAGGTAAACAGTTTTCATGTGTTCTTTTGTCTATTCACATATACATGAATGCATATACATATACAAACATATATGACATACATACATACATACATATACACACGCATATACACACACGTACGCACCCAGCAACAACAACATTACCCAATTACGATAGAGGCTTCCCGCATATGACGGGGCATGAGGGGTTGGATGTACGCAACCATAACTATGTGTTAAAAATACACGCACACATATACATACATACATACATATATATATATATGTATATATGTATGTATGTATATATAGACATGCATGTATGTATATATCTGTGAATATGTGTGTGTATATATATTTTATATGGTTAGTTATAAAAAATGTGACGTCTTCACTCTCTATTTTTATAATTAATAAATTTAATGGTGAAAAATTGGGATGAGAATGGAAATAAAATGGTTGATAAATTCCTGTTATGTTATTTCATATCAATTATTTTGCAATATAGATTTGGTCGAACTCGTCCATTCCTTCTGATTGTGCAATTTATTCCAAGTAAGATTCACATCTTATGCACCCCCCACCCCCTCACTTCCGCTACTTATTATAATTAAATTACGCTTTATATCGTTGTAACTGCAAGAGGCGATAGGAGAATATTGTCAAGAAGAAGAGTAAATTTCCATTATACT
Organism: Eustoma russellianum; assembly: GCA_036186865.1. NCBI lineage: Eukaryota > Viridiplantae > Streptophyta > Magnoliopsida > Gentianales > Gentianaceae > Eustoma > Eustoma russellianum. The sequence continues at coordinate 29,918,449 of AP025072.1, forward strand.
AAGCTTCTGCGTTTGCACATCATTTAGAGAGGAGTCAGATCGCTTCGCGATCTAATGTACGCAACTTTAACTTACACTTTATACAACACAGAGGATAATAGAAAAAGAGAATTAAAATAAGATCCATAATGACATAATAATGTCACTTGTAGGTGATGTAATTAATAAGTCTTGTCAATGGGAAAGTGTTTGTTGATCACAAATAAATTTTGTATATCCTGAAAAATATCCACCGTCGGATATTATTAAACATACCTTATTTTCCAATAAAGACCCTTTAGTCCAAGTGTTATTTTAAAACCGAGCTAATAGTACCATGCCATCTAGATAAATTTGATGAAAATGAAATATAGGTATAAATTATTAAATTACCCACTAAATGGGTTCAAAGATAAGAAATGAAATAAGATAAAAGATTTCATGTCTTATTTCACCATTACTAGGATACTACATATTGGGGCAAAATGTCATAAATCTTTCTATGTTTTTTTTTTGTCTTTCTATTTCCCACCTATTTTTAAATCAATATTCAATTAAATAAGTCTATATATTCTTTTTAGTTTGATTTGAACTTAATCAATTCGTTCTTTAAATAACGATACAGAAAATCACATAAATTAAAAAATAACAGCATAAACTTGTCAAAAAAAACTTTGATATAGTATTCTCTCAGTAAGTATAAGTTCATTTTGATTTTTAAAAATATTATAAATTACACTATGTGTGAAAAAGTAGTAATAAGACGATGTCCATAAAATAACTCATCCTATTTTCTTTTTTAATGTCTTTAAATGGAAAAAAAAGAAACCAAAGAAAAAAAGAAAGGAAGAATGAAAGCTTCGGATCCGCTTTTATCTCTTGATAAAGCGAAAATAAGCACCAATCCAACCCAATCTGTTTCTTTTTGCCTTCCTCGCGACTGCTTAGCCATCAATCAATCCTTTAGTCAACCTCAATGTAGTTGAATGTACATGTGCCTCTTGTTGTTTCAAACTCCAATTTTGTTAGCAAAAAGGGTTAGAGCCCCAACCCGAAGGGTTTCTCACACTCCAATCCGACGAAACAGCTGGAAAGATGTAAATCAGATACTCAGCGGTCCGTTGAGGGAGAGGCACAATGCCTACAGACCATACAAGAAGCCCACTCCCAAGACATCCCATTGGGAGTCTGGAGATGTTGCTCCCACACCGGAGGCTGCGAAACTTGAAACTTGCACCTTGTTAGCAAATCTGTCCCTCCGGAACCAACTGAGCTATGCCCTGCGGGCAACTCCAATTTTAAACTGCTTAATATATATACACATGTATACATATATATATATACATATGCATACACATATACATATATGTATGCATTTATATACACATACTTTGATAGAGACAAATGATATTAATCTTACATCTTTCTTATCAACGCTTATATAGCATGTGTTCACATTTACTTATGAAATTGACTTTATTTTTATCATTGATCGAGTGACAGAAGAAAAAGAGGCATCAAAATAAGTACACTGTATACAAATTAAACATATGACACGCACGGGTTGGGATCTCCTCACCCCAACTTTCCTCACTTCTTTTGTGACCACGCGACACGTGGCAGCAAAGGGGGTGGTGAGGCTAGATGAGGGTGACCCCCTTGCTGTCACGTGTCGCGCGGTCACGCGTCACCATATCCCCTTGTGGTGAGGTGATCCTATTCCGACACGCACATATACAAAAAAAAAATATATAATTTTCTAAACCGTTAAAGAGCTATGATGAAGAAACCATGAGAATCTCATGAAAATGACTGATGGACACCGGACCGTGTCTTTGTCGTTTTATAGGAAGCTTATTGGGTCCTTTCCTTTTCCTATCACCACCTCTTGACCCTCTAAGCGCGTTTGTACGTCTGCACGATGTTTTCTCATATATATATATATATATATATATATATATATATATATATATATATATATATATATATATATATATATATATATATATATATATGTATATATATGTATGTATGTATGTATGTATATGTATATATATATATACATATATATATATATACATATACATACATACATACATACATATATATATATATATATTTGTTATGTCTAGATGTTCCGTTAAATTAAATTATTCTTTATGTAGTTATTCAGCATAAACAGTGCGAAAGATACTTTGCATTGCCTTCTCAAAGATAAATTATATGAATATTGCAACATCACGTGTCCTATACAGTGAAGTAGCAGTAGCAGTTCATTGACACAACTTAGACATAATTTTCATTATAGATTCTAACACATAAGTATGGTTGCGTACATAGAATCTCACACACCTTACTATAGACGGGAGCCTCTAAGACAATGTAGTAATGTTGTTGTTGTTAATGTGTCTTTTAACATATTAACCCTTATGAGATAAGATATCATCAATTTTAAGATGATCCTAAAACATCAAGCTTTAAAACATCAAGCTTTAAAATAAGTTGAATCATCTTATTGATTGAATGACATAATGGAAATAGGCATATACGATGTAAGAAGAGGTTACAATTTTATGTTTTTGAAACACCATGCTTGTGACTTTTATGCTATAGACGATATGATTGATGAATAATTTTGTAGGTTTCACCTTTTGACTTAAGTTGAACATATACGGATGGCCTCGTGATTACAAATAAAGAGGTAACATATGCAATTATATGCGGCCTTGTAGTGTCTGTTTTTTAATGTGTCATTTGGTATCATAAATGTTAAAAAATTTCATATCTTCACTAGAAGAATTGATGGTGAAATAGAAATTAGATTTTAAACAGACTCATTGATAATTTATTGTATCTCATCCTTTATCAGATTTGTATATATCAGAGGAAACTGATTTTACTATCATTATATCAAACTCATATATATATAAATGTATACATACATGTATATATATATATGTTATGATTTGTTAATTAATAAGTAACTATTAATTCATACATAAAAAGTAACTGCTAAGATTTGGTCATGAACTATTTTTTAATCTTTCATATTGAAAAGGGATGGACCATAGAGAGGGAAAACATGTGATAAAATCAGGAGAATTATCTTTACAAGTACTGTATTCTCTTTTTCGCTTTATTTGGTTCCACTCGCTAGAATGTCATGAAATTCAGTAAAGATGGACTATGGATTTGACATGTTCTTTGCGAGCTTATTACGTCCAGAGGAAAGAAAAAAGGAGAAAAAAAAAGAAAAAGAAAAAGAAATGAAAAGAAAAAGGGAGAAAAAGTATTGACCAAGCCGAACAAAAGAGCTTCGGATAACAGAGTCATGGCTGAGGAGTCGAGTAGAGACAATGTATAGACCAAAGCTCTGGTGACTGCTGAAACTGAACCGAACAGAGTGGTTAAGGTGACCAGCCTCGAGCGGACTACATAGATGTGAACTGGAGACCATAGTCAGAACTGAAGAGACGACTTGCATCCTTTGAACCGCACCGACATGACTATGTAAACTGAGGTCTACTTGTTGTGGTGAACGTTTAGGCTATCTGCTAAGTAGTCAACTAAGGTTGACTGAGATGAGTCGAGCTAGCAATACTTGTCATTTTGTGAGGACGATTCTGTCTTCCTTATTGGTCTAGAGTTTTGATTTGAGTTTTTAAAATTGCGATAGGAAGCTTATATATACATGTATAATTTTTTTTCCTTGTAAATATTTGCAGTGGATCTTATTGAGTTTAACTTCTTTTCCTTCCTTGTTCTTTCATCTTATCTTCTTCTGCATCTTATAAAGGGGATGAAGTCTTCAAACCCAAAATCCTTCACCCCTTTCCTTACCGTACGACACATGGCAGTAGGGGAAGATGATGAGGCTAGATGTGAGTGACCCTCATCTAGCTTCAGCATCTCTCGCTGCTGCCACGTGTCATGCAGTGAGAAGAGGGACGATAGATTTTGGGGTGAGGTGATCCAAACCCCTTATAAAGAGATACTGAAATGTCCATATCTCTCTTGCATATCAAATACATAACATAGTATTAGGGGTGAACAAAATTTATGAAAACCGGACCAAAAAACCGAACCGGGCTGGTCCAAACTGTTTAAAACCAAACCATGGTTTTACAGCCGATTTACGTATAAAAAAAACCGGACTGTATGTTACGGTTCGGTTTTGGTTTTGAAAATTAAAAACCGTAAAACCGGACCGGACCGGTTTCATATAATAATTATTAAATATTATATATAATATATTAATATTTCAGGAAAAAAAATTAGAAAAAACCTATTTAAATTTTAAAGGAAACTACAGAAGATTCTAGGCTGCCCTCCTAGCCCCTAAACGCGACAGAATCCCTAATTCTCATTTCCTTCCTTCCCCCCATTTTCGTTTTCCACTTTTCGTTTTCCAATTCCAGCCGGCAGCCACCGCCGTAGCCCGCAGTTTCTAGCCACCGCAGTCCTCAGCCAGCCTCCGCAGTCCTCACTCCCTCACCACTTTGAGTCCTAGTCAGGTTAGTCTTCTTTCCTCTCTCTATCTCTATCTTTTTTTTCTCGCGTTTTTTCAACTTCGGATTTGTTATGTTCTTGAGGGCTTGGATTTGTTTTTTACTTTTTCTTCGTGGGTTTTGTTCTGCGAGGTGGAGGGCGGAAAACGCAAAACAGGAAAAGGATTTCGTGTCTAACATCTGATGACATAGGGCAATAGCAGATGGTCAAAACTGGAGTTGGTCAGGTATTTTGGTGCAAGGCTACTTATTTAGACATGGCGGTGTTGTTAACTCTATCATATGATGGCTGACTAATGCTTATGGATGCATGTGTGCGTGCTAAATCTTTATAACATTCTCGATCCTTGAGAACTTTTACTGAATAAATTATGAAAATTACCAGTTGACTACTTGAGAGTTGCTGAACATCCATCAGCTTGTGTGTGGAGATGTGTTGTTGGACGGCTTCAGGACATGTTTACCTGACCAGTTGTTGATAGTTATTGACCTGACTTGTGATGTTTTTGTTTCCTTTGCAGAAAATTGAGCAAGAGAAGCTGCAGAAACTTGCTCGCGAGGTAAACTTACTGGACAGTTTGGTACATCATAGCTGTTGGTAGTTGTACTTAAATAGACATGATCATTCTTATGCAGCTTTTGATTGCCGCTTAGGTAACTAATATAAACAATCTTTTGGAATAAGTTGTTCCTATACTAAAGTAAAGTCTAGAGCAATATGTAAGGGAAACGCTGTAATCCTCATTGAGGTTGATGATTTCTTAAGCTCTTGAAACACTGTTTTGGGCTATAGTGGATTGTTTTAAATTTCAAATGTTGCGTGGGATGAGTTGTGGGTTACCTAAAGATGTACTTAGCTTTTCGCTGGTTTTCGAAATACTTTCCCAGGTATCAGCAATCCCATTGTGATATTGAATGCTTGGTTGATTCTAGAGAAGAAGAGAAAGCATTATAAGAAAGTGAAGCTGATTTGATGTTAAACTATTTGGTACTAACTTACATGAATTGTATTTGTTGAAGCATGACATGCAGAAAATGCTCTTTTCCGCCTTCTAGAAAATGTTGCGTGGGATGTTTCTTTTTCTTTTGACAGCCAGTTTATAAGTATATTTATACATCATCAGCGCATCAGGCCAACTGCCCAGCCTTCTACACCGGCCAAATCCAGGCAGCTTTGTAACTTGGTGTTAATCTTTGTAAGTATATTTATATATTGTTCACTGGAATTTTTTTGAAATGGTGCGAAATGTATTTTGACTAACTATTTCACTGAATACTCTCATGATTTTATTAATGTTTGACAATGGCGTTGATTGATGTATAACAATAGCAAAAGAAATCCACACAAAGAAGCTACGAAAGCTCCCAATATCTTTTTAATTTCGTGGAGGTAAGGTGAACTGGTGATTGGTGAAGTATATTTACTAGTAAATAGTATACATTCATAACTGCTTTATTTACAGTTTTCTTTTTTTCTTGATCAGTGGTGGACCTGTGGCCGTTTCCTTTGAGCCTTCAGGTCTTTAGTTTGCTATTTTGTATCTTCAAAATGGAGACACCGGAGCATAACAAGAACAAGGTAAAATGCTAAGTTATTTTCTTGTCTGAATATGTGAGCGTAGTTGATGATGTAGTGTGAAATGATTGTGTGTTTGATTTTAGGATGTAATAGTTGAAGACGACTCACCTGCTACAAATCCATTCATCAATCCGATTCCAAGTAATGTGTCCACTGACTCCATAACAGTCCAGTCTGTTGTCCAACCTAGTGTCACTTCGAAACCTATAGATGAAGTTGGTCCGCCCCAAAAGAGAGTTAAAACCCAAGTGGTGGAGGTAGTAGTAGAGAAAGAAGCCAACAACTGGTTTAGGAGTGAAGCTTGGAAGCATTTCACCATTGTTAAAGGTTCTGATCCTATTAGGGCAACGTGCAATTATTGTGGAAAGAGCTATGCAGCTAACCCTAGTAAGAATGGGACAAGCAATCTGTTTAGTCATCTAAACAACCAATGTACCAAAGTTCCTTGGAAAAAGGAGAAAGGACAATGCAAGTTGACGGATTTTACACTGATAAGTGACACCTCTAGAAATAAGTCCAAAAATTTGGATTTGGTTGATATAAGAAATAAGTTGGCAAGAATGGTCATAATAGATGAGCTGCCTTTTAGCATAGTGGAGGGAGAAGGATTTAAACAATATTCAAATGCGTTAGAGCCAAAGTTTATAGTCCCTTCTCGGATTACTGTTGCTAGAGATTGTATGAAGTTATATACTAAAGAGAAAAAGAAACTTAAAAGGTCCTTGAAGGGGCGTGGAGTGTGTTTGACTACAGATACTTGGACTTCTTTACAAAATTTGAATTATATGGTTTTGACTGCTCATTATATTGATGATGACTGGGTTTTGCAGAAAAAGATCTTGAATTTTTGTACAATAGAGAGTCACAAAGGGTCTATGATTGCATGTAAGTTGGAGGATTGTTTGCATGCTTGGGGTATTGATAAGATATTGACTATAACAGTTGATAATGCTTCGTCAAATGACTTGTGTATTCAGGAGCTCTTGAAAGATTTTAAGTTCAAAGATGTTTTGCTAGGTAATAGGTTCTTTCATGTCCGATGTCATGCACATATATTGAATTTAGTTGTCAAAGATGGTTTGAAAGAACACTTTACTTCAATTGTAAGAGTGAGAAATGCATGCAAATATGTTAGATCTTCTCCTGCTAGGTTGAGAGCATTCAGAAAATGTGCTGAAAAAGAAAAGATTGACTTGGCTCATTTAGTCATACTTGATGTTGATACTAGATGGAATTCAACCTACATGATGTTAGATCGAGCTGAAAAGTATGAGAAATCATTTGATAGACTTTATAAGAATGATAAATTCTTTCAAGACTACTTTGATTGCTATGATTATGCCCCGGATGATGATGACTATGTTGTTGGTAGGAGCAAGGGAAAAGTCATTGGTCCTCCTAAAAAAGACGATTGGATAGTAGCTAGGCACTTTGTGACATTTTTGAAATTGTTTTACAATGTTACTTTAAAGCTTTCAACCACATTGGATGTGACTGCAAACATTTGTATACCTGAGTTGTGTAAAGTGAAGCAGAGTATAGAAGCAAAGATGAGTATTCAATCAAGTTCAAGTATGTTTCATATGGCTATGAGCATGAGTGCAAAGTACAATAAATATTGGTCAAACTGGTCCAATATCAATCATTTATTGTTTGTAGCCATTGTCTTTGATCCGCGGTTTAAAATAAGAGGTTTGGAAATTTGGTTGAGAAAAATGTTTGGCCTTGAAGCTGACCGAAAGAAGTTGGATATTGAAGATTATTTGAATGAACTATTCATGCATTATTCAAGGGAGTTATCTGGCATTGATAATGAGGGTGTTACTAGTATGAGTCCATGTGGAGGATTAACGGAATTGGAAAGTGAAAACGTCTTTGAAATTGCTGCAAGAGAAATGGGAGAAGAAGACAACGATGATAAGAAGAATGAGTTGAACATGTACTTAAGTGATGGAATTGAAAAGGGTGATAGTTTAAATGTCTTAGGATGGTGGAAATCCAATGTTCATAGATACCCAGTACTTTCAATCATTGCAAAGGATATATTTGCCATTCCGGTCTCAACTGTTGCATCTGAACAAGCTTTTAGCACTAGTGGCCGTGTTATTGATCCTTGTAGGAGTTCTCTTAATCCTACAACCGTGGAAGCATTAATGTGTACCCAAAATTGGATACGTGGAACTGCTGTACATTTGGATATATTACAAGCTTTAGATGAAGCTGAGAAGTATGAAGACATTGTCCAAGGTAATTTTTCCATTATCCAATCCTTTTTACTGTCACAGTTTTTCATTCAAAGTTATTACTATATCTTCTAGATGACTTGGGATTTCTTTTATTGTTTTAATTTGTTGTAGAAAGTTCAAGCTCATGCATTGCAAAGGAAGGAATTGAAGTGGATTCTGACTAAGATAACATCGTGGTGTACGGATGGTGAGATATCCTTAAATTTGTTCCATCAGAAATACTGAATCTTTGATAGTTGTAGGGGGGTTGATGTTGCTCTGTGTTTTATTTATTTTCAGCTTAATAAAATAAATATGGTCGAGCTATGCGAATTGGTACAAACCATGGCAGCCTTTCAGATCGTATAATGAGCTACTATGGTGATTAACTAGGGGGAATGGTAAGCAGTCATGAGATATCCAATGCATTTCTAACTTGACATGATCTTCCTATAGAAAGTGATTACATGTCTTTGTAACAGGAGGAATCTGCATTTGAGTTTGCCAGGATTTGTCGGAAATTGGACTACCACAATTTTATCTTTTCAATGAAAGCAAGCAACCCAGTTGTTATGGTTGCAGCTTACCCAGTTGTTATGGTAGGACTGTTGAACTTGACACTCACTTACTCCTTATAGTCAACGAATGCAGTGGTTCAGAGTGAGATGGGTGTTGATTTGTTATTTTGGAGGGATAATATAGTTCTCTGTACTGGTGACATAAGATAAGCTGATGTTAAAATTGACTGCTTAGGTATTGCGCTGTTCCGAGGGGGAGAGTGAAGATTTTTTGCAATGGTTGGAGCGTAAAGCAGGGATGAAGATTTCGTCAGTGCTTGAAGTTGGAGAATCTGCTTATATTTGATGACTGTTTTACTAGTGGTAGGATCGTGCCTTGTAGAGAATAGGAGGAACGAAGTGTAGCTCTTCACTTATGTGTGGTCAAGTTGCATGCATACTCGTCATGGTTTAAATAAATGAAGTGATACCTTATGATAAACGGGATTTTCTTGAATGGTGCTTGGCTCCAGTTTGTGCTCTTTCGAATTTAGTGCTTGCTGGTTCTTGCTTCAGCAGTGAGTGCTCAATGTGTCAAAAAAATGTGACTGCAACATTGTTAAAAAGTTCAGAAATGCTAGTGTTCTATTACAGCAAAAGGAGGCGTTGGTAATTTTTCTTTGTTCTTGTAGTACGAATATGTTGCTTATCTCCTGTTTGCTGAGGATGGCTTCATTTACATTCTTTTTATCTTGTTTTGCTTGTTATCCGAGTATCTTTTTTTGTCACTTGGAATTTTATTTCCTTTTCTCGTGTGGTTTATTAGGCATTACTTCTGAGCTAGCTGTCAATTGAAATATTTTTGTTTTCATCTCGCTCTTTGCTCACTTAAGAAATAATGCTACACCACTGTCTATACCTAGTGATGAATAAATATGCTGGGTTGTCTTCAGATAATTCGCAGGGACACAACTGAGATGCACTTGTTTTTCTATAAGTAAATTGAGTTGTTTATAGACCATTTTGGGGGTGCAATTTCTAGTTTTGGGGTGCAATTTCCAGTTTCGGGGTACAATTCCAGTCGGCATATTTAAAACCGGAAAAACCCGGAACCAAACCAAACCAAACCGGACCGGTCAAACAGTTTTTTGACCGGTTTGGGTCCGGTTCCGGTTTGTTATTTTCAAAACCGTTAAAAACGGTTTGGTTGGCAACATACGCAAAAACCGACCAGACCGGACCATGTACACCCCTACATAGTACCAAAAAAATCATTTGGATTTATCTCCATTTAAATTTGACTAGCGTCAAAATTTAGCAGCATAAATGTAAACTAGAGAGTGCATAAAGATACGCCCCAAAAAGAGGAAATGAACCACCAAAAGAACTTAATTGATTTTGTAGGAACATTTTTTTATGGATTCCATATTGCGCCGAATCAATGATATTCTAATATGTATACAAACAAGAAAAAGTAATTTATCGCCGAATCAATGATATTCTAATATGTATACAAACAAGAAAAAGTAATTTATCTTTTATCCGTACTAAAAATAATGACAAATTTGACTTTTAACCTGTAAATTACGCTATAGTGAAAAATCAAATGTTGCAATATTTTTGAGAGAGAGAGTAATAAATATGTCACATTATCATTGATTTGGTGTATTCTCCATCTCATTTTATAAACTCGTGTTACAATTTTAGAATCTTTTCAAATTTAAGTCTACATGTTTTAAATAGTAGAACATTACGAATTATTTTACTAATTTGTTTTTATTAAATATGCAGCTTTCAAACAAACAACAAATTTCATAATAGACAAAGTTAAAAATATAAAATGTGCTTATATTTTGGGCCAACTTTTACTAAATGTTATATGCTACTTTATATTTTAAAAAACGGAAAAAATAATAAAAAAAAAGTAGAGAGAAGATTACTTAGTCCATCTCCTGTCTCGTGTTTTAGCACATCCATTGAATACCTGCGTGTTTTTCTATTTCCAATGGATTCAAGGATATATTCTTCCTTAACTTTAGAATATTCTGAAATAAAACAAAATGACTCACTAAATTAGCTGCGCTTCATATATTGTGAATTAGCAGTTGATCGACACGGCTTGACTTCATTATGGGTCATCGGAAAACAACATCTTTGTGTTTCTAACACATGAGTATGGTTGCGTACATCTGATCTCCTATACCTCGACATAGACAGAAGCCTCTAAAACAATGTGGTAATATTGTTGTAGTGAATGTATGCATAAAAAACTTTGCATGTTTCACGCTCATCAAATTAATGCGACAATTTTTCTAATTAAGTATAATAAAAGTTCCATTAATCACGAGTCAAATGCTACAAATGATAACAAACTTATGCTCTTGTATTAATGTTTGCCTACCCCATTTAGAATAAAAGATTAAATTTGCTTAAGATGATCCCACCACCGTGGCTAGAGAGACAGCCATCTTTCTCTGCATGAGGATTGTGGAGTCACACCCCTACCTTTTTCTAGAGCACTAACTTGGCTATACCATCACAAGCAAGCTTCAAGACTAAGGAACTTCACCCACTCATAAATAAAACCCTAAAAATATACAACAACAATAACATTATCACATTGTCTTAGAGGCTTCCTTTTATATCGGGGCATGGAGAGTTCGGATCTACGCAACCATACCCATGTGTTGGAAATACATAGAGGTTGTTTCCCGATTACCCGTATTAAAAATTGCATCAAGTTGTGTCGATCAACTGCTACGTCACAATATAAGAAGCGTAGACAATTTAGTGAGTCATTTTGATTTGCTTTATCATATTCTAAAGTGAAGGAAGAGTGTAAGTTAAAAAATATAATAAAACAAAAAGAGAATGAGAAGGAATATGATATAATTATTCTAAAGCTCCCACACACTCCCATCTTTCTCGTTCATCTTCTATTCTTCTTGACTCCTTTTTCCCTTTCTCATTGTTCCCCCTCTGCTATTCTCCTTCTATAGCCTTATGTGATTCTTCCACCATATATTTCCCAAAAGAAAAATCAGACTCTAAACTTTATAAAAGATAAAAGATCAAAGGCTACTATGGTTTTCTCATCTTTTCCTGCAATCTATTTAGATCATCCCAATTTGCAACAGGTAATTAAGGTTTTGCTTTCTTCAATTCCCCCCACCTCCTCACCCATCAAAAAAGCAAGATGTAAAGGGGACAAATATTCATATTCCCAATTCCTTTTGATATACTCTTTTATTTGAATATCCTTAAGAGTTATGAGTTGCTTAACTTTTTTTTTTTCTGTTCTCTTTTTTTCCTTTTTTGTGTATTTAGTTTCAGCACCAACAAGACCATCATCAACTTGGGAGTGGCCTTGAGAATGGCCAAATCCAACTCCCACAACCGTCTATGTCACAGACGGTTGTGGGAGGAGGTGTTTCGTCCGGAGAGACCTCCATCCGACCTGGATCGATGGTCGATCGAGCTCGGATGGCCAAACTACCACTCCCAGAGGCCGGACTGAAATGCCCTCGTTGTGATTCAACCAACACAAAGTTTTGCTACTTCAACAACTACAGCCTCTCGCAGCCACGACACTTTTGCAAGACTTGCCGCCGGTATTGGACCAAAAACGGCGCCTTAAGAAACGTCCCCGTGGGTGGCGGCTGCCGGAGAAACAAGAAAAGCAAAACCACCGCCTCAAAATCAACTAACTCAGACAACAGGCAGGTGGGCCCAAATTCTGCAACCTCTACAGCTCCTTGCCCACCAAATTGTACAACCACTGACATGAACATGGCACTAAATTATACACAAGGGACACAAATACCCCTCATGGCTGCTTTACATAACCTAAACCATTACGCCACCGGTCCAGTCGGCTCGAACCTTGGAGGGTTCCAAGGGAACATGGGGTTCAGTCTAGGAAACCACTTTGGCAATAACGATCTATCAGCTTCTGGGACACCTGAGCCATGGCGGTTACCACCTATCGGGGGGTTCGAGCAGCTGACTAGTAACTTGTTTCCCTTTCATGGGGAAGGAATTGAAGCATCATCTATGGTTGGAGAACAAGAGCCAAATGTGAAATCAGAAGGAAGCCAAGTAACTAATATGACAAAGCAATTTCATGTCAACTCTGATAATGGGCAATACTGGAATGGAAATATTCCATGGACAGGATTTTCGGGTGTTAGTTCCTCATCTACTAGCCATCTTATATGATTTCTCAAGAAAGTAGTGATTCAAGTGATTAAATGGTTGAGTGTTTGTCAAGAAAGTTGATGGAGGACTTCATGATGCTCTAATTGCTAGCAACGGGTATGGTACTTTTTTTTTTATTTAATATGTCTAAAGCTTATTTATTAGATTATTACGGGAATGTGAGCTATCGAGTATACGATGGCACGACATGCAATGGAATTATTGTGGGATTGTGGTTATAGCCAGTTGATATTGAACTTATTATAATTTTGTAAGTGATGTTTCTGGTGTTATCTTATGGGGGTTTTAGCTACACATGGTGTCTGAAGATGTTTGAATTTGTCTATGTTGCTTTCTGGTCGATAATATGAGTTTCTAAATGTAAGATCTTTTATGCGATTCAGATGCATAAAACCCTAGCTAGTCAAACTTTTATTATATTGCTAGATTCAATGCTAGCAAACTCTTTGCCTTTTGGGATAGAGTTATTATTTGACTTGTCATTCATCCTTTCCAGACCTTAACGATAGCTTTTGATACCGTTGGGATATATTGAGTATTATTGATTGATTGACTGACTGGAAACTTATCAGTAGGTTTCTCATCTTCTGTTTCTTCAAGTTGCAATACTTGAATTTGAATTGAAAAATTCAAGCTGCATGGTTTTTTTTCCTATGGTGTAATGGGATATTACTGAAATTAAATTTTAAAGTGGTCGGATGGAGTTTGGCTACACACATGAATTTTAAATCTTACTAATGTTTTTTATGTAAGAAATGTGCATCTTTTTGACTGGTTTGATGGAGTAAATAGTTTCATCGTCATGATTGATTGATATATTTCACTATGTAATTAAGGATACAACAACAATCATACCCAGTATATCCCAACGATATCAAAAGTTAACTAGGTAAAGATTCATGCATATATTACTCTTGTTGTCTAGGAAGAACATTTGCATGCCATATCCACATCACTCTCACCCAAAATTATGATGTCAACTTTTACTAACCCTAATGGCTAGGGCAAGTGCTAAAACCAGTTTGTCAAATCTGGGTTCCTTGCTCTACAATTATGAAACACTCCGAAGAAATTGTGTAACAACTCGATAATGAGTTGGATGATGTGGTTTAGATGTGCAGCATGCACACTTTGTTCCTTGGAGCATACATAAATGCAATGAAAATTTTAAAATAATTCAGAAGTAACTGTCACCCATAATAGTATCTACTTTTTAGTCAATAATTAAATAGAGAAGGTGTAAGCAAACCTCCCTATTTTAAACATAACCATCATTTTGATATGATATTGGTGTTGGGAAATAATTCAAGTCAGACAAAATTGATTTATGCACGGTTTTCTTGTGAAATAAAGTAGTGGCCGACCTGCCGAGCTTAGTCCAGGCCAGATCAACGTGCCAGGTTAAGACAGTCCAGGTAGCACAATTGAGTTTGCGTCCTGAACAGTCAGCCAACCTGCCGACATCAACACTTCATAACAGTAGTTCTATGCTATCAGCCTTTCAGCCGAGCTGAACTGAAATCAGATTGATCAGTCAGATCAGATCAGTCCAGTCAGCGCAATTGTATTTGCGTTCTGGACTTATGGCCGACCTGCCGACCTTAGCACCACAGCACAACAGAACAACAGTTGTGCTTTCAGCCGAGCTCAGCACACCAGCAGAGCTCAGCACGGCAGTGCTGCAGAACAACGAATGCTCTCAGCCAAACAGCAGAGTTCAGCTTGGTAACACTGTACATAACAATGTTGCGCTATCCCTTGATCAGCTGAGCTCAACACAGAGTAGAGCTCAGCTCCGCAATAACATTAACAGCTCAGCTAAGTAGAGTATCCGAGCCGAGTCCACGACTCTGTCCTTAAGACGTATTGCTCCAGTATACTGTGTCCAACCATAGGAAGCAACGTCTCCCAGAACACAACAGAACCAGTTCAGACGAGCGGCACTAGAACGTATGAACTTAACGAACATGTAAGATGTCCTGGCTTCTCGGATGACTGGAAAATTCAAAGTGGTTTGTGTATGCGGGAGAATAATTATGCAGAGAGGGAGATTGCATAGAAAGAGAAGAACTTCTGGACTTTCCTAAGTGACCACAGAGTCAGCTAGGCCTCTATTTATAGGGAAATTCTGAGGTCAGTTTGTTACAGCCAATTCAACCACAGCCATAGGATCAGATACCTGCTCGGCCTGAACCTGTGGATCAAATAACCGTACCAGGTCTGCTCTCAGCCGTCGGATCAAATAACTATTCAATCAGCGCCTTCAGCTTATAACAATAGCTCGGCACCGTCAAAGCTCAACAACATTTTAAAATTTAACCTTAGCCTATCTTAACAACATGGAGAAGTTTAAACTCAAACAAACTTCAACCCAGCTAATAAGATCCGACCCGCTGCTACAGGACCCGATCTGCAGTCTGCAGCCCGCAGCCCGGCCTGCAGCATGAGCCCTTCAGGTCCGTAGCTCAGTCCGCAGCCTGAGCACATGCACAGGCATGGACCGAGCTGAGGTGATTTTCTTCCTTACTTTGAGCATTAATTTCTCATTCACTTGGTATCAGAATTGAGTGATTCAAAAGACTAAAGTTATCTACTCATCACATAGATAATTAAGGACTCATTAGTTCCTACTCATCGTTAATGAAACTAATAAAACTCAGCTCAAAGTACATTGCTAACCACAGTTTGTAACTTGGCGTAAATTCAATTTCTTTCCATTTTTCCCAACAATTGGTTCATATTTCTATTAGAAAAGATTAGCGATTGTTTTTAGACGAAAGTAACGTACTTTAGACCAAAGTACCGCAACCACGGAAGTTTCTAAGTAACCTCCCTCGTGGAAAATATAAATTCCTATTTTGGTCTGTTTTGCATTGTATTTTAGTTAGCATACGTCATATAGCGTTCAACCATAGAATCATCAATAAAAAATTCACGGTTATATTAAAACGAAAAAACTATATACCATTTAAGCATCATGTAGAAATTTATTTATTTTTTGTGTGTGATGTGTAGATTGTTTCTGCATGCCATTTAGGTTGGGACTCTTGTAGTATGTCGCTAGGTGGCACGGTAGTGTTCTCCTTTGAGCCCATCATTAATAGAAATCCGTCTTGTACTAAGAGTGAGTAACAAATGAGGTATTTAAAACACACTAGGATGATCATTGCCATAGGCATGTACATGAGGTACAATAATCATGATCACCATGATAAGAGAAGTCTAATTTGATGTAATGGTCCACCATGCCAATAAGTTTCACATTGCATAATAGGATGCTAAGTCTACCTGCAAATATACACGATATGCATGCTAGGTCGGGCTAGTCAAAAATAACATTTGGCATACATCAACCAACCCTTGTATCCAATCAAATTTATTATAATCAGGACTCTATATAACTTTTATTGCTCGCAAAATTGGTGAAAATATTAGTACTATCTCGTCTTCCGACCCGTTGATTTCACACTTGTGCATGAAACGTTTCACTAGCAAATGTGCATGGAACATATCTAAACATGTCGGAACAGATGCATTTTTGAAGGAACATCATTTGTATCTAGGGATGTAACACATAGAATCTGTACTCACGTGATGTATAAACTTTACCCACACATTTTAGACATAAGTGATGCTCCTATTGGTTAAAACTTGCTTACATTACTGAACAGTACATATAGGTCAGCATATTGACCTGCACGTAATGCTTTTGTATATGTTGCATCTCCTTGATGCTTTGATCTTTCTGGTTAATATATTAGCATTTTAACTCAAACAAACATATCTAACCATGCCCTAAAATGGAAAAGCAAAATGGTGCAATAAAAATGAAACTTCTCTTTTACAAAACCGTCCACCCCTTGTAGGAATAGTTTTATCCGTGCAACTTTATATATTAACGTTGTGTTACACTATATATTATCAAAATGTAGTGAAGGACATGCTTGGTGATAATGTCGAGGGCTGTTAACTAGACATCATAAGAGCATGACTTGTTTGGAAAAAACATTCAAATTATGGTACTTGGTGAGATCTGAAAAGCGTCATGGTCCAAAAGAAGAAAGAGGAAGACATCGATCAAAGTTTCAAAGACAGAAAATCTGTCTAGTATAGACTAGCTTTTGATTACCAGCACAAATTACATATAACTTTCCAATAACAGTTTTAATAATGCAACATAAATGCCTACTCATTTTTTCTGACAGAGGAACGGGCTGGGATCTCCTCATCCCAACTTTCCTCACCCCCTTTGTGACCACGCGACACGTGACAGCAAGGGGGTGATGAGGGTGACCCTCATCTAGCCTCACCACCCCCCTTGCTGCCACGTGTCGCGTGGTCACACGTCACTGCACCCTCTTGCGGTGAGTTGATCTTATCCCCAGAGGAACAGTAAAGAAAACGCCAAATTGCCACTCAAAACCATGCATTTATGAGCGAACTCGAAGGTGAAGGCGCTGTCCACTGCCAACTAAACTGGGATAACAAATTTTTAATTTAATTGGACCAGATACAAAATCCTAAGTTAGTATTGATACATATACTGTGAATTGTCTGGTAAAAAACCTTATCAATAAAAGAGGCCGTTGAGTTATTGATTTATATCTTATATAAACCTCTTCGGAGTTGTAGGGTGGAGACCTAAAATCAGAGTATAAGAAAAAGAAGAAAGATGATAAAATAATTACTCCTAGGTCAAAGCAACTATCATTAGCCTTCTTCCCTACTTATCCTAACTTTTACTTGCTGTTTGGATAGAGTTTTGGAATGGAACACTCGAGAATGGATTTTTCTGGTTTAGTATTCATAGATTAGACCCGTAGAGCATCTGTGTTTCTTTAAATGACACGTTAATAAGTCATTTAGTTACATTTTTTGTTTACTATTTACATGTGTATAAATTTATAAATGAAATTTCACGAAAAGAAGATAAAACCAAAAGGGAGTATGGTGATGGTGAAATAACAAAATTTGCAGCCCCATCTTCTTTTCTCCTATGGAATTAGCCTATAATTTGAATAACTAATTAATTATGTGTATTTTAAATTGAAAAGAAATAAAAAGGGATGTAGGAGAACGAAAAGATTATATTAGCATGGAAACCACAGGAAGGATATTACATACATTTGCTATGACATGTTTTATAATTGAGCTAATGGGAAAAAAGATCCCTTGTTGAGTTCAATTTAATGATTTATATAACATGGATAAGATTGTCTTTTCATTTTTCCGGTTAAGAATTCGAATTTTATATTTTAATTGAATGAAGAAATTGTATAATTTTTAGTAAAGAAAAAAGGAGAGCTAATTTGTCTTTTTGGTTAATGATGTAAATAACATGTAAACTAATTTGAACAGTTCGAATTTAACCATTTTATCCCTCCTAAAAAAACATTTATACCTCTTGAAACTAGTCATTCCCCATGTTGAAAACGTACCGAGGTTGTTTTCGGATGACCTATAATAAAAATTGTGTCAAGTTGTGTCGATTAATTGCTAATTCACAATAAGAAGCGCACACAATTTAATGAATCGTTTTTCTTTATTCTACAATATTCCAAAGTCGAAGAAGAATGTTTCCTTAACTCCATTGGGAATGTAACAAATTTGGTCTTATATAACTATTCTACCATTATTCAGAGATATGCCTCAATAAAATACAGGAGTAAAACATGACACTTGAATATAAATTATATAATGGTATCTATAAACTACTTTTAAAGAGGCAACTAACCAATATGAGCTGACCATGCCCAACCGGTTCTGGTCCTTTCTCTTATATATAAATGGCCATATACATCATGGCATTATTAAATTCTTTAGGTTTGGCAAATTTTATATTATTGTGAGTAAATTAATAAAATTACCAACAATTTAGCAACCATGTAATAACCAATTGGCAATTGCTTGCTAAGGAGTAATTTTTTTTACTTATTTATATGTAGAAGTTTAAAAAATGAGGTGAAGAGTTCATAGTTCTATAAGACATTCTCAGTGCACTAGATTTTCGCATTTACACAGAGTTTGAAAAGAAACCGAATTGCACGATCTTATATATTAGCCTTAGCTTATGTAGAATAAAGCTAAATGCGTGAAGCCTAAAAATGTTGAGAAGATGAGGAATGCCGCTGGGGTTTGGTTAGTCTAAAAAGAATGGAATCTCAAAGGATTTGCTTTTGCAGGTGCCAATATAAACTGCCGACAAGGAATAAAGCGGCAAGATGCTGTAAAAAATATATTCTTGTAAAAAAAAAAAAAAAGCCTTTGCTTTTCTAGATCTTCTCTTCTCTTTTAAATCTTTTTTTACTGCTGGTCCAGCTCTCTTATCTTTTATAACTAATTTATTTTATCATATTACCATCCTTGCATATACGGGAATTTTGAGTTTATTCGTTATTACCTTTGCATGGATTTATAAGAAATTTTTTAATAAAATTCAAAAGTAAAAGAAATGGTGAGATAATTTATGTATCGTTGCCAGGAAAAAGGATAAATTTTATATTTTTGGAGGCTCGTCACCGTAAGTTTTACCGCAAAAAGAAATAACATGAAAACTTAATTGCTCAAAAAGGCATATATAGGCAGTATAAAAATTAGTTAAAATTATAATTTATCAACATATTGTTGGATAAATATTAGACGTAATGTTTATCTTTAAGATTTATCCCGTGATTTATTAATTTAAATCACATATAGTGTGGATCACCATGTCATCTTATCTCCTAGACTTGTATTTGACTACAACTCCTTGGTGGTAAGGGATTATCACCATACAGTAGAGTTTGTGATGGTACGAACTCTAATCAAGACAGGATTAGGGGGTCCCTAGCCTAGCCTATAAATAAGAGCCTATGGTTGTCCATCAAACCATCTCATTCAAGCCAAGAGGAACAAGGCTAGAAGACTACCCTAAGGACTACATCAACACGAAGAAGGCTTCTACAAACGACAATGGCCGGAGGTAACTTTATTTGCTTCCGTATTTATTTTGGGCTAACAATTGGTATCAGAGCCTCCTCTGACCATATCGTTTGTATTTAGAAAACCTTCTTCCGTATCCTTTAACGCACTTTAATCGTTAAAAGGTTACGGGATTATAGTTTTTTAAGGCCTTCAATATTAAAATTATACATATCGGTATGTGTAGTTTTGAATATGTGCTTACTCGGAGAATATGCTATAATTGTGTAATCTGGAAATTTTCTTCAAATACAATACACAGCACAAACGCGTTGTCCATTGATAAAAGGAACCTTTGAGTTGCTGTTCACAAATATAGCTTTGGTTCACAGTAGGGTCATAAATTTGATGGTCCAAATTTGCATAATTTCGGTCCACATAATTTCCCTTGATTCTCAGAGGAAAGATTTGGGATATAGATATTTAAATCCTACATTTGAAAATCATATGTTTCTAGAAATTCCATTCAACGGTATCCTTGTTTATTCTGGAATTGCAGAATTATTTTATTGCCTTAATCTCTTTATTGGCATATGCATGAAATTTTGTTGTTATATTTCTGGGATCCTGGTAGCCAAATTAATATTTACAGCTAAGTATGCATCAATCTTTGGAGACATATTTTGATTCGATAAACTGGAGGCAAGCGTTTCAAATTATGAATTTTGTTGTGTCTGTTCCCAAAAAAAATTTTTTTTTTTGGGTGTTTATGTATTTTTGTTGTTGAAAATCATCAAAGTGGAATCATTTGTTGATTTAAAGTTCGTAAAAGAAAAAGAGAGGTACGGCTGATTTTCCTGTTTCGCTAGGTAAAAAGTAACACATGTGACTAACGTATGTGCTCTCTGAATAATCTTCATCACAAAAGGACGATGCATCAGATTCATGATTATGTATCTATTTGAGAAAATTTGTGGCAAATGCAAAAGATGAACTATTGAAAGCGTGATAAATACATCGTACACGTAATTTCTGTCTAGAAAGTCGGTACTTAAGCGGGACCGTCTGTGACCCCACCGCACGGCCTGGGACTTTACGTGGAATGGTAATACCTGTCTAGGAAATTGATTCATGATCTTTCCTGGGGTATTGCCGAATCGGTTCACTTCACATTTTCATTATGATTTTATCTTTTGTTAATGTCATATAAAGCGTTTTTGAAGTTGATGACATATAAAGAATTATTTTCTTAATTTTAAGATTAGCCACAGCATCTTAAAATTGTACGGTGTGAAGAAAATAAAATGTCATCATAACTATTGTTTTGGTTAATAAGGTAATCACTCTGCCCCACAGGGAAGTGGTTGCTTTATTGATCAAGAAAATTAAACATAAACATTTCCTATGCCCACAGGTACGGAAATATTTTGGTTGTTTAATTTTCATATCGTTTTAAAGAACCACTATATAAATATGTTGATGACATATAGAGGATTATTTTCTTAATTTTAAGATTAGCCACAACATCTTAAGATTATATGGTATAAAGAAAATAAAATGTCATCATACCTATGGTTTTGATTAATAAAGTAATCAATTTGCCCCACAGGGAATTGGTTATTTTATTGATCAAGAAAATTAAACATAAACATTTCCTATGCCCACAGGTACGGAAATATTTTGGTTGTTTAATTTTCATATCGTTTAAGTATATTCTATGCATGAGTGCAACCTCTACCCACAGGAAGGTTTAGAATATACTATTTGAATTAAATTGATTAATTCATTCTGGTTATATATGTTCATAGCATGATATATGTTCCTTTGGTTATGCAGTTATTCCCACTACTGCTTTATTTGATTCTGCTAAAACTCCGATCTTAACTGGTGACAATTACGCTGAATGGAAAGAAGTGATCCTTTTGACGTTAGGGTGCATGGACTTAGACCTGGCGCTCCGTGTGGATGAACCACCAAAACCCACGGATTCGAGTACGCCTTTGGAAGTGTCTAATTATGAGAAGTGGGAGCGATCTAATCGCTTGAGCATGATGCTCATCAAGACCCGCATAAGTCCAAGCATTAGAGGTTCTATCCCTAAATTGGAAAATGTCAAAGCTTACATGAAGGCTGTCGATGAGCAATTCGTAAGTTCGGATAAGGCTGTGGCCAACACTTTAATGAAAAGACTCTCGAACATGACCCATGACAGAAGCCGTGGTGTGCGTGAGCACATCATGGAGATGAGGGACATTGCTGCTAAACTAAACTCTCTTAAAGTTGAAATTTCCGACTCATTCCTTGTGCACTTTGTACTCAACTCTCTTTCACCAGACTTTGGTCCATTTAAGATCTCTTACAACACACATAAGGAAAATTGGTCAATTAATGAACTTCTGACCATGTGTGTGCAAGAGGAGGAGAGGATGAAAAATGAGTCGATTGAGACTGTGCATTTTACGACTCATTCTAAGACAAATGCACTAAAAGGCAAGGGTGTCATTAAGAAGAAAACTGGCAATAAAGACAGATGCCGGTTTTGCAAGAAAAAGGGACACTGGAAGAAAGACTGCCTGAAATACAAGGGATGGCTGGAAAGGAAAGGTAATTTTTCATTTGTGTGTCATGAATCTAATTTTACTGAAGTTTCTGATAACACATGGTGGATTGATTGTGGTTCTACAATTCACATTTCGAAAACCTTGCAGGGCTTTCTAAACCTGAGGAAGCCAAAGGAAACTGAGCGGAACATCTATTCTGGAAACCACATGGGCTCAACTGTAGAAGGAGTGGGATCCTATAGACTCATTTTGAAGACTGGTTTTCAGTTAGATTTAGAAAACACTTTTTATGTACCGTCCTTTTCTAGAAATTTAATTTCGCTTTCAAGACTTTCAATTTTAGGTTTTGATTCAAACACTCATTTGAATGTAATGAATCTTTCATTAGGCAATAAAATTGTTGGTTGTGCGAAATTGAATGGTTTTTTATTTCAACTTGAGTTGGATCCCATGTATGAGTACACTCTTTTGACAGAAACTGCAACGAAACGATGTATTATCAACGAAAACTCATCAAGTCTTTGGCATAAAAGATTGGGACATATCTCAATCGAAAGAATGAAAAGATTAGTGAATGAAGGAGTTTTACAAACTCTAGACTTCACTGATTTAGGTACTTGTGTGGGATGCATAAAGGGCAAGCAAACCAACAAGACCATTAAGGGTGCCAAAAGGAGTTCTCAACCTCTTGAAATCATACACACGGATATCTGTGGACCTTTTCATACACCTTGCTTGAATGATCAGAAATACTTTATTTCATTTATCGACGACCATTCAAGGTTCATATATCTCTATCTTCTATTTGAAAAAAAATCTGAAGCACTTGATGTGTTCAAAATCTTCAAATTAGAAGTAGAGAAACAAAAGGAGAAGACAATTAAAATGGTCCGATCCGATAGAGGTGGTGAATATCATGGATATTACACAGAAAAGGGACAAATGATTGGTCCATTTGCCGAATTCCTTCAAAAGGAGGGTATTGTTGCTCAATACACCATGCCTGGCACACCACAACAAAATGGTGTTGCTGAAAGAAGGAATCGAACGCTTATGGACATGGTTAGGAGTATGGTTAGCACTACGAATTTGCCTATATCCTTTTGGAGTGAGGCTCTCAAAACCGCGGTGTACGTCTTAAACAGGGTGCCATCAAAGGCTGTCCCAACCACTCCTTTTGAGTTGTGGAATGGTTGGAAACCCAGCTTAAGACATTTACACGTTTGGGGTTGTCCAGTTGAAGTTAAGGTGTACAACCCTAGCATTAAGAAACTGGATGAAAGAACTAAGAGCGGTTATTTCATTGGATATGCTCTAAACTCAAAAGGATACAGATTTTACTGTCCATCACACTCTCCATATCTGGTTGAAGCAAGAAATGCTAAGTTTCTAGAGGATCATGAAGTCAGTGGGAGTGATTCAAATCGTGAATTTAGATTTGAGGAAGTTAGGGACATACCAGTGCCCCTACATAAAGACAATTTGGATGCTATTCAACACATTGAAGAGCCTCAAACTGTACAACCTCAAATTGTTGAATCACATCAAGAACCCATTGAGACCATTATTCCCACGCCTACTGAACCAGTGGGAGTGAGAAGATCCATACGAACTAGAAAATCAGCAATTCCTGATGACTACATAGTATATCTTCAAGAATCTGATTATGACATTGGAACATGTCATGACCCTATGTCGTTTTCAGAAGCTATGAAAAGTGACAAATCGTCACAATGGTTCAATGCCATGAAAGAAGAGATGGAATCAATGGCTAAAAACAAGGTCTGGGAACTCGTTCCATTACCAACCCGAGCCTCTATGGTGGGATACAAATGGGTCTTTAAGACCAAAAGAGACTCAGTTGGTAATATCGAACGATATAAAGCTAGACTTGTGGCCAAAGGATTCACTCAGAAAGAAGGCATTGATTACCATGAAACCTTCTCTCCAGTTTCAAAGAAGGATTCATTTCGCATCATCATGGCATTAGTAGCTCATTTTGACCTCGAGTTACATCAAATGGACGTGAAAACAGCATTCCTTAATGGGGTTCTTGATGAAGAGGTATACGTGCGTCAACCAGAAGGCTTTGTTGATTCCAAGAATAATCAATTAGTTTGCAAATTGAATACATCCATATATGGGCTTAAACAAGCTTCACGTCAATGGAACCTTAGGTTTCATGAGGTAGTCTCTTCATTCGGTTTTGTTGAGAACATTGTTGATCAATGTATATACCTCAAGATGAGTGGGAGCAAGTATATCTTTCTGGTCCTATATGTGGATGATATTCTACTGGCAAGCAGTGATCTTGGGTTATTGCATGAGACCAAGCGATTTCTCGCTTTGAACTTTGATATGAAGGATATGGGTGAAGCCTCTTATGTTCTTGGCATAGAGATTCACAGAGATAGAACAAGTAAAATACTTGGTCTTTCTCAGAAGGCCTACATTATCAAAGTACTTGAGAAATTGGCTATGCAGAATTGCACGTCTATTGCGTCACTTATTGCTTCATCCACAATGGAGGCTGAGTTCATTGCATGCTATGAAGCTACTTCACAGGCTCTTTGGATGAAATACTTCATCAGTGGTCTTAAAGTTGTCGATAGTGTTGAGAGACCAATTAAGATTTTCTGCGATAACAAAGCGGCAGTGTTCTTTGCGAAAAACAATAAGAGTGGGAGTCGCAGCAAGCATATCGACATAAAGTATCTGAAGGTCAGAGATCATATTAGCAAAGGAGATGTAAAGATTGAACACATAAGTACGGAGTCAATGTTGGCTGATCCCATGACGAAAGGTTTACCGATACAAGTATTTGGGGATCATGTTGCCAATATGGGACTACGTAGTTCTCCTTGATTTTGTATTTTTGATCTTATTGTCTAGACATTCGTTTGACATTTGTTTATTTTATTTGCGCAATCTAAGTTAGGATCTGTTTGATCCATACACGAGGACCCATTGAGATGATTTATAATAAGTCGTTCATTTTGTTTGATTGCTTGTATAATGCATGGTAATACTTGGAAGGGAGTGCTCGTTGTTTAATCTAAGAGCGCAACCGCCTTGATTCGTATGTGTTATATTTTCGATCGAGGTAGTCAAGTTGTTCGAGTGACATTTTTGTTTTGGCCAAGTTACTTAGTCACTTATGTAGCGTTGTCTAGTGTTGACATTTGATCCAAGTGGGAGAATGTTGGATAAATATTAGACGTAATGTTTATCTTTAAGATTTATCCCGTGATTTATTAATTTAAATCACATATAGTGTGGATCACCATGTCATCTTATCTCCTAGACTTGTATTTGACTACAACTCCTTGGTGGTAAGGGATTATCACCATACAGTAGAGTTTGTGATGGTACGAACTCTAATCAAGACAGGATTAGGGGGTCCCTAGCCTAGCCTATAAATAAGAGCCTATGGTTGTCCATCAAACCATCTCATTCAAGCCAAGAGGAACAAGGCTAGAAGACTACCCTAAGGACTACATCAACACGAAGAAGGCTTCTACAAACGACAATGGCCGGAGGTAACTTTATTTGCTTCCGTATTTATTTTGGGCTAACACATATTACCATTGTATAACCATCCCATAAAATTCAACTCTGTCCCAGACCCTAACGATAGCTTTCGATGTTGTTAGCATATACTAAGTATGTGTGGTTGTAAACTTCTAACTCTGTAAATCTGAGGTCAATTGTTCAAAGCATTCATGCATGCAGGTGGTTGACGCCCCCACCATGCAAGGGAAGAAGTGATATTTTATCATTCTTTGAGGTTTTTAATTTTATTTTTTTTATATTTTCTTTTATACCTCAGACGGCTTTAGTTCCTTTTCCAGATTCCTTCTATCTTTGAGGACTTCATTACAGATTTACTTCGACGTGGGCATCTGATCCTAAATAAAATTAGTAGTAATCAATTTTTAACTTCAGTTTACAAACATTGCAGGAACAGGATTTGGTTTCCATGTTACCCTTATTTCATCGGATTCCATTTTCAATAAAGTCAAATGACACGTTTTTTTTAACTTTGGAATATGATGGAATAAAGCAAAATGACTCATTAAATTGTCTATGCTTCTTATATTGTGAAGCAGTTGATGGACACAGCTTGACGTAATTTTCATTATGAATCATTGAGAAACAACCTCTATATGTTTCTAAGACATGTGTGGGTTGCTATATCCGAGTCTCCATATTTCGCCATAGGCGACTCTAATACAATTGGATAACGTTGTTGTTATTCTTACACTTATTTCATCATGGAATTTACCTTTATGTTTTAATTATACCAATAGTACACAGATATATTCATATTAATAGTACATAAACTTATATGTCACATTGAAACAAATGTTACATGTCTATTATATATGGTCATGTCAATTACTTTTAGCTTAATTGTAAGCTATTTATTTATCAAACAGTTAACACCCAAACCTCCAAACATGTTTAAGATCAACAAAAAAAAAAAAGTAGGTATAAACATACAAGTTGTGTAAATCACGTGGCACTTTTTGTGCAGTTTTTCTTAAATTATCTCAGCATCCTCTTACACAGAGTATTAGAATTGTGTGGTAAAATAAAATACAAAAGTCAAATAAGAATGATATGTGGTAATAAGAAGAAAATAAATACTAATAACTCATGTTCTAAATTCTTGTTCTCTTTGGTTGGTAGACGTTATAATTATCGTGGCTATCTTAATATCGGAAATATTCTATTTGTATTTACTAAATTCATTCACTGACACACTAACACACCATATTCCTATTATGTCATTTATATTGGTACACATAGAGCCGAGTGACTCACTGGAAGCAAACTCTCTATCTTTTAAGATATATGTATTGTTTGTCTACAAACCATTATTCTCGATGTAATAAACCAAATGGAAGGTACAACAAACTCATATAGATTTGTTCAATTTTGGGACTTATATTTAGCGATAAGATTATTTGGGCATGAAGCTTCACATAAATGATAATATTTTACGAATATGCATACTTTCTTCATGTTCTTTTACGCTTTAATAATAATTATAAACATGCGGATATGGTCATTTGATTTAACTCTTTTTCATGTACATTTATTCGTTCTCGTTACTAATTTCTATCTATATACATATTAAATATATTACGTTATAAAAATTTTCTCCTTAGTAGTTAATACTGTATCTACCATGTGTCACGGTTTCAACTCACATGTAAGATCTAGGCGTACTTGCACCTGTTTCGCACTGTTTATACTCATATTTGTATTACCGAATAAGAAAACACCTAGTCTAACTTTTGTCATATAGTATAGTTATAGCTGTTCAACGAACTAAACAGTTTGCGAATTATTTGAGTTCGGTCCGTGTTCGGTTCGTATTCGTTCGGTAATGGTCGGTAAACGAGCCAAATTTGAACAGCTATTTGGGTTCTTTTACTAAGACGAGCCGAACTATTCGCGAATGGTTTGACTCGTTTAAACAGTTATAGTGTTATCGAGTCGAACTCAAACTAATTTTATAGTTCGTTTAGCTAAACGAACCGAGCCGAACAGTTCGTTCAGCTAAACAAATCCGAATTCAAAAACCTGGTATTTGGTTCACCTCGGTTCGTTACCACTCCTAAGTCCATCCAATGAGACATATCGAATTTCAGTTACATCTTCTAGTCCATCTAACGAGACAATACTGTGCGTATTCATTTTTTTCAAATTTAATACATGTGGCAGAATCTTAATAGATGAAATAGAAAATGTAACATAAATTGAATTATAAGATTTCCCGTCAAATAAGGGCAGTATCATACAAAATTTATTCAGCAATCACGTTATGAGATGAAATATTTATTCAAATAAAGTGCAATCCATTGTGTTTAACTCTAGCGAGGGATCCTAATGTACTCTCCAATCACTCATATCGGGCATAGCAAACCATCGAGCCGGACTTGCAGAGATCTTCTTTCACATCTTGTCCGGCAAAGATTTTTTCACATCTTGCATCCCGTTTAATAAAATAATTGTACTGTCCCGCTCCCGAGCCCTAGCATCGGGAACAGTGCACCCGCCGTATCTCGCTAAGGAGAGTACGAGGCATCGAATCAATCTCTTACACGTCAAAAATAACGTAGAAATTTTTTTTCGTGGAAACGTAAATCATAACTTAAATTAAACTCCAATAATCGTCATTACATTACTGAATAAAAATTCTGATAATAAAAGTAATAGAAAAGTCTGTGAAAATCCCCAAAAGGTAACTACGAAAAATCAGCTGCAGAGTTCCCCTCGTATCCTAGCTGCAACTATCAACCAGCCCACTCAGCTATGTCTGTCCCGTCCTCAACAAAGATGTGCTCGTAGTCCTCATCCGGCTCACCTGGGAAGCAGGGTTGAGTGACAGAAAATCACCCAGTAGATGCTCGCCTCAAACCAATACAAAACATGCATACCGAAATGATATAACCACATAGCACATAAATATAAGATAACATGCATAAGATAAGGTAAATGCGGTAAGTAAAGCAATCCACATAAAAATGTGCAACAAAGTCATGTCACACAAAATGCCGATATCTCCGCCATGCAATGCATGATCCCGAGACCTACTGTGTGGCTGTGGGTCGTACCCACCCACAGTCACCATCCTGAGTGTACTTGGCCCATCGTACACCATCCTGAGCGCCCGTGACCCGTACGCCACGACCCACCATCATGCAATTCATGTGCCATGAATGCAACTAACACAATCGCCTGAGGCCCCTGGCCCATCCTCACCATCCTCCGGCACTCAAATTTAGGTTCGTAAATTTTCCGAATATTAGAAAGTTGTTATTTATCATCACCCTTAATTTTCCCACGTTATCCTCCTCTTCCATTGTAGACAATTACGCGAAGTTCCAGCGGAAGCAGATCTTTCCTCTGGCACATCTCTTTGAATAAATACGGAGATTGCTTACAATTTTGCACATTATACAATGTTACAAACAAATCAAAACGTCTACCATTTCACAATTATCTCTTAAGCTTCCCAAGCGTTGGCCTTCTTGGCTCCTTTACCCTGGGAAAGTCCACCCACTCAACAACAACAACAACAACAACAACATTACTCCATTGCGAAGGTATAAGAGATTGGATGTATGGAAATTGCGTCAAGCTGTATCGATCAACTAAAGAAATGAGACTGGTGATCTTCCACCTTCCTTTCTATAAACCCATCATAAGGTTATATCACTTGTTATATTGATTGATAAAGATATTGTTTCTTAAACCGTAAGGAGAACCGAGCTTGGTTCAAGGTGGTTCTATTTGAGCCGTAAAGGGAATCAAGCTGGTTCAAATTGGTTTAAGTAAAACGAAACGGATGTTGGTGTTAAGTATGCACGGTCGTGCAAAAGAGTCAGTCAGGAAACTGCGGATCATTTAGAACCATAAAGTTACGCAACTTAGCAAATGTAGGGCTTTAATATGATCCCCTTAAAGTGCGGCAATCATATCATCGCCACTATATTTGTTATGATCGTGAAGGGCATGTATGTGTTGGAGGCAATCATTGACCGGCCCAAAGGAAGGTGTGATTGTCAAAGACACATATGAGCATGGTAGTGGACCCAAATAGGGCCGGCGGCGAAGCTTTAAAAGCGTAGGTTAACTCATCGGCCCAAAGGAAGGTGGTTAACCTGTGCTTGGAGAGCCGTCATATTGACCACTACACCCAATTGTTGGAAGATATTGGGATGACTCCAAAGAGCCCCAATATTGGAAGACAATTGGTAGATGGAATCGGGGTTCTATTTTGATATTTGTTTTTATGCAGTTTAAAGATTACACGTGTTGTGTATTTAAGTCCGTTTCTTGTTTGCTTTTCAGCAATAATGTCTAACATTACGGATATTCCTACAATGAACGGTTCAAACTATAAGCAATGAAAAGATCGATTTGAGATTTTTTTGGGATTGCTGATCTAGACAATACGTTATAGATAGATCATCCAGCTGTGCTAACAGACGAAAGTACCAGTGAGGAAAAATCTCACATGGCACGCTGGCTACGATCAAATCGCATGTGTCTTATGATCATGCAAAAGACTATCCTCAAATACTTCGGGGGACACGTTTCTGAGTCCACGACGGCTAGAGGATTTTTAGCCGATCTCGAGCAAAGATATGTAAAGAATGAGAAAGCCGAGGCAGGAAATCTCTTAAAGAAACTTTGCTCGAAACAGTACCGTGGAATCGACAGCATAAGGGTGCATAAAGTTATGAATGCTGTCGCCACCAAGTTCGGTGGTAAGAAACACAAAGCTGCGGAAATGGTTACTGTGCAAAAGGCAAGTCAAAAGGAAAAGGGGATGCCTACTACTGACACGCTCAAAAGCATGACTTGTTTCTTTTGCAATAAGGAAGGACATTTAAGGAAGAATTGTACCGGTTATATATCTTGTCTCAAGAAAAAGGGTACATTCTTAGTTTGTTCTGAAGTTAATTTTGTTTCGGATATAGCCACTTGGTGGGTCGATACGGGAGCCACGACTCACCTATCTGTGACTATGCAAGGTTGCCTAAGCCATAGAAACCGAGAGATGATGAAAGATACGTCTATTGGGGAAATGGCAGCGGCATAAAGGTTGAAGCCATCGGGCATTTCAGATTGCTGTTGACATCTGGTTTCTATCTAGATTTGCATGACACTTTTGTAGTACCATCGTTTAAACAAAATCTTATTTTGTTTTATCGATTGGATAAAAGTGGATATTACGGTTATTTTGGAAATGGAAATTTCCAACTATATCATGCTTCTAGATTGATTGGTCATGGTATAATGTCCGAAATTGATAAACTTTATTCAATAAATGTTGCTTCAAATCAGGAAACCTTGCATGTTGTAACACGAAACGTTAAAGCAAAATTAACTCATGAGAATTCAAGATCTCTTTGGCATCGACGTTTAGGACACGTGTCCAAAAACATAATAGAACGTCTTGTCAAAACAGAAATTCTCAATCCTTTAGACTTAACCGACTTAGAGTCGTGTGTATTTTGTGCTAAAGGAAAACAAACTAAAGTCCGAAGATATGAAGCAAGTCGTGCAAATAGTCCATTAGAGTTGATTCATACCGATATTAGTGGCCCATTTCATCCGGTTACTCGAAATGACCACTCTTATTTTATCACCTTTATTGACGACTATTCGCGATATGGCTACGTATTCTTGATTAAAGAAAAAGCGCAAGCAATAGACATGTTCAAATCCTTTAAAGCTGAAGTAGAGTTACAACTCAACAAAAGGATTAATGCCGTCAGATCGGACCGTGGGGGTGAATACTACGGTCGATATGATGAATCAGGAGAACAGTGTCCAGGACCATTTGCTAAATACCTAGAGGAAAACGGAATCGTCCCTCAGTACACCATGCCTGGGTCACCAAGCATGAATGGTGTAGCTAAAAGACGAAACTGTACACTTATGGACATGGTGCGTAGTATGATGAGTCAAACTACGCTACCATTATTCCTCTGGGGCGACAACCCACGTGTGACTAGTAGATAATTATTGGCACAATAATTAAATATTAAAGAAGATAAGGTTGGGTTTTAAATTCAGATTTAAATTTGAATTTAAAACCCAACCTTATCTTCCTTAATATTTAATTATTGTGCCAATAATTATCTACTAGCCACACGTGGGTTGTCGCCCCTCGGGGACCAGATGTCGTAACTTTATGGTCGTTGCACTTTGAGCCCATCCATCGCGGTCTCTGACCATGTGACTGTCTACATATTCGGGGTTTCTATTTAGACTTCACTATACATCCACGAACATACCCGATGATCACTTAACGTGTGGATATTTTACGTAACAATTAATATTATTACGTGACATATGTGACATATAATATTATCATACATAACGTCCACCTTATGATTAATTCGTATAAACCTTATCAACGTGCTGCGCATCACACGTATCTCGAATTAATCCCAACATGGCTAGCCAAAATTGCTACTGATTCATCCACCATAGCGCCTCGAGGTTCTGTAAGTAGCCGCATAAGCGAGGGCACCACACCGGACCTTGCCTTGCCTTTATTACCTTGGTGTATCCGTAAATTGAACAACGCATTAACAGCATCCTTCTTTCCCCTCGGGGTACCTTTACTGAGAAGCATCACGAGCGGTGGAATAGCACCCGAAGCAGCAATTGCTGCATTTTCACGCGCTTCCGTGCTCCCCTTCTATCTCGCCAAATGGCATACCTTATATGCACTTCCAGAGAAAACGCGGGCTCAGACAAGGAGACCATATGTCTCCCTTCCTGTTTGTAATAGGTATGGAGTACCTCTCAAGAATTTTACGACAGTTACACCATGACAAAGAATTCCACTTTCATGATGGTTGTACTGAGCAAAACATCACACACCTTAGCTTTGCGGATAACCTCATCCTCTTCTTCCGAGGTGATGCCTGCTCAGTGCAAAGAATCATGGAGGCATTGAATACCTTTGGTGAATGCTCGGGGCTTAGGGCCAAGTCTCAGTTATTCCACGCAGGATTTGGACAAGACATCAATTGGTTGCAGCTCAGCAGGGGTTCTCAGCTGGAACTATGCCTTTAGATATCTATGCATACCCGTTGCTGGACACAAGCTCATGTGCACCCACTACACTCCTTTCATCAAGAAACTGATGGATAAAGTGGGTCTATGGAATGCGAATAGTCTTTCATACGCTAGCAGACTATAATTGATCAAATCAGTGCAGCAAGGTGTAACTTGTTTCTGGTTGAGTGCTCTGACTTTACCAACAAAAGTTAGGTCCCTTGCAAACAGAATTTGCATTTACTTCTTATGGGAAAACTCCTCATTTGGGGCCAGAAAGGCTTGAGTATCCTGGTCTCAGATCATCATGCTTAAAGAAGAAAGGGGTTTGAGAGTTCTTCAGCTAAAGGCGTGGAATCTAGCACTGCTAGCCAAGCACTTATAGGACATCACTCACAAGAAGGACTCACTCTGGGTACAATGGATGAATCATAAGTACAAGCTATACATCTCGCTATGGACAAGAGCAAGCCGCAGCACTGACTCACACCTCTTGAAGAAATTACTGGAGATCAGAGATGAATTGCTGGCCAGCTCAGGCTCTTACAGCTCGGCTGGAGACGTTCTTACTTCCTAGACGGTGGAAGGCATCCTTAAACCTCATCCGGCGTACAACCACTTTAGGGAGAAAGGTAAGAAAGTCAATTGGGCCAAGATTGTATGGGATTCAGATGTGACTCCCAAGCACTCTTTTACACTATGGCTGGCTGTGCTGAACAAGCTGCCCACAAAGGACATACTTGTTTACTTGAATGATACTGCATGTCAACTCTCCTCTGCGGGACAAGAGACACTGCCTCACCTCTTCTTCTCCTGCTCGGCCACCATGCAGGTTTGGAATTCCATCTCGGCCTGGCCTGAACTTCTACGGAGAATTAATACAGTCCACGGATTGCAGACATGGAGCTCACGCAAACTAAAAGGAAGGCACTCAAAGCCAATGCAACAAAAATTGCCTTGACAGCTGCGGTATATCACATATGGCAGGCACAGACTAGATACATTTTTGAAAACACAATTTTTGTATCTAGGGATGTAGTACATAGAATACGCACTCGTGTACAGAGTAATATATAAACTTTTCCTCCATATTTTAGACATAGACGATGATTCTATTGTTTAAAATAGATTACATTACTAAATTTTGCATGTAGATCGGCAGACCGTTCTATAAGTAGGTCTATTTTATGTGATACATCCCTTTAATATCTTGACATTCGGATAATACAAATTTACCCAAACAAAACACGATAGGAGTAACGTGTCACATTCTGTATCTACTCGATGATCAACTCTTTTTTATATACATTCGTTGTCGTTACTAATTTCTGTCTATTTACGTATTATACCGCAATTAAGCTTATATGACATATATTTTCTTAATCATTCTTATATTTCGCACGAAAAAAGATTCTATATTACGCATATCATTTGCTCTTACTTTTCCAAATCTAGCAGTGATGTACAATATATCTTCCTTTGTGAATTTTTCTTTTCTATTTTCTTTTTTGCATATCTGCACTCTAGATCTCTATTAAGAATTCACAGTCTAATCCTTGCTGTCAATTTGCTAAGCAACGAGAATCAAACAAAGTGAATGAAAAATTCACACGGAACAACACTGAAATGGAATACGGATGAAGGAACAAACGGTTATCCAAAAACCTTCCTTTATTTCATCACACCTGAAATCAAAGGCAGCATTCGGTATTTATGCAACTGCTGAGGAAGAAGAAAACAAACAAACTTGAAATGACTAAACTGCCCTCTACTTTAACTGCTACTCCAAAATTAAAACAAGGATAAAAAGGTCATTTCACCCCTTTTAAACTTTCCCGCCTGCACCTTTACCTTCTTCCCCAACTGCCTCTACCTCTTGCTCGGGCTCACCACAACACCTACCACGTGATCCAGCACCTACACCATCCTTAGCTAGCTGCCAGCTCATCCGATGATTCTCTGAATCTCAACTCTCAGCCACAGGCAACAGCAACTGCACAATTAGCTTTCCTGCAACTCGAATTGTCCTTCTTGGCAACCAATCCTTCATGCGAAACTTCAACACCCCCCTTCGAAACTGACTGGCTAAAAATGTTGCACACTCCCATAGCTTCAGTCAGCTTTCGTAATGTAACAGAATCCAACGCCTTCGTAAACGCATCAGCCAATTGAAATTCAGATCTAACCGGCATGGGATGAATCACACCCTGCTGATATTTTTCTCTAACGATGTGGCAGTCAATCTCGATGTGTTTCGTCCTCTCGTGAAACACAGGATTTTCTACAATGTAAATAGCACTCTTGTTGTCACAAAACAATTCCACCGGTTTTACTTGCCTGATTCCTAAATCATCAAGGAGATATAAAAGCCATTGCACTTCACATGTGGCCATGGCCAAAGCTCTATACTCCGCCTCAGACGAGGATTTAGAGACCGTGCTTTGTTTCTTCGCCTTCCATGAGACCAACGCTCCCCCAAAGAATACACAAAAGCCCGTGATAGACTTTCTAGTTTCAACGCAGCCTCCCCAATCAGAATCAGCAAAGGCCTTTAACTCTAACTGTCCAGTGCTAGGATAAAACAACCCTTGTCCTGCTGTACCTTTTATATACCTCAACAGCCTGTGTGCTGCCTTGAGATGTGCCTCTGTAGGAACATCCAAAAACTGACTCAACTGTTGAACCGTGTACGAAACATCCGGCCTTGTGATCGTAAGATACAGCAACTTTCCAATGAGCCTCCTGTATTCAGACACTTCACCTATAAGCTGTGAATCATTATGTGCAAGCTTTAAATTCTGCTCCATAGGACTCTTAGCTGGTTTTGCTCCCAAAAAACCAGCTTGTTCAACCAGCTCCAACGCATATTTCCTTTGAGAAATCATGATCCCCCCCTGTGACCTAGCCACTTCAATGCCCAAGAAATATTTAAGTAAACCCAGATCCTTAATGTGAAACTCCTGATCTAAGGACTGTTTAAGGATGGTGATGTGATCCAAAGAATTACTAGCCACGATAATGTCATCAACATACACCACAAGCACTAGACAAACAGAGCCAACATGCTTAAGAAACATAGTGTAATCATGTTTGGACTGTGTATATCCCTGCTGCAGAAGAAAATTTGTAAGTCTAAGGTTCCATTCCCTGCTTGCCTGCTTCAAGCCATAAAGGGATTTATGTAACTTACACACTGTATTAGGAGCAGGACTGAGAATACCCTCAGGTAAAGTCATGTAAATGTCTTGGCTAAGGTCACCATGGAGAAAGGCGTTATTTACATCGAGCTGGTGCACATGCCAATGCTTCAAGGCAGATACAGCTAACAATAACCGGATGGTAGTCAATTTGGCAACCGGTGAAAACGTATCCGTATAGTCAACACCCAACTGCTGAGTAAAGCCTTTGGCAACCAGCCGGGCTTTATAACGTTCTACACTGCCATCAGACTTATACTTGATCTTATATACCCATCTACACCCAATGGGTTTCTTACCAGCAGGAAGAGTGACCAAGCTCCACGTGTTATTAGCCTCCAATGCAGCCAGCTCTGCGTGCATTGCCTTCTGCCAATGGACAGATGTGGCTGCCTTTTGATAGGACTTTGGCTCCTGTAACACGCTAATACTAAGAGCATATGTTTTATATTGAGGTGCTAAGAGATCAAATGACATGTAATGCTCAATAGGATAAGAAGTGCATGAATGAGAGGAAGAAGATGAGGGAAAACCAGAAGAAGAAGACTGAGACTGAGATGAAAGAAGGCCACAGTAATAATCTTTCAAGTAACTAGGCGGATGTTTAGATCTCATAGGCCGAACAGAATCATTTGGACTTGTAGAGAATGGCAAATGGACCTCAAGACCAGTGCATGGCTGAGGAGTATGGTGAGGGAGAGTAGTTTCAGAAGAACTAGCATCAGCACTTGAATTCTGCATGGGGTTAGTAACTGAAACATTTGGCGTTGATGTTGGAACAGAGTTAGTAGATGAAGCAGTGGAAGAAGGCTGCAAGGACTGAGAAATGTGGGGAACAGAAACCTCTGATACACCATTGGCAACATCAGACAGACAGTGATTAGGGAAGGATGAGGCACAAGGTGACAAGGCCGAATCAGATACAAAAGGAAAAGTATGCTCATGAAACTGCACATCTCTGGAAACAAAAATGTTTTTGGTGGCAAGATTGAGAAGAAGATAGCCTTTGGTATGATAAGGTAGGCCAAGATAAGCACATAGCACGGCTCTTGGCTCAAACTTGGCCCGATGAGGTGAACTGTTAACAGCAAAGGCTAAACACCCAAAGACTTTAAGATCTTGATATGATGGAAGCTTGTTGAAAAGGCAAAAATAGGGAGTGTGGTGCTTCAGCAAGGGTGTAGGTAAGAGATTGATGAGGAATACTGCATACTGAGCACAAAAGCCCCAATATTCAACAGGAATATTGGCTTGCAATTTAATGGCTCGGGCTACATTGAGTATGTGCTGATGCTTGCGTTCAACAACTCCGTTTTGCTGAGGAGTGTTAACGCAACTCGTTTGATGAATTATACCTTTGCTCATAAAAAACTGATCCATTCTAAACTCTTGACCGTTATCAGTTCTCACACACTTGACAGACCTATCAAACTGATTAACAGCATACTGACAGAAGCTAACAATAACTTGTCTAGCTTGAGACTTTTGTTTAAGAAGATAAATCCACGTATAACGTGTGTGATCGTCAACAATCGTCAAAAAATAACGCTGACCATATACGGTGGAATGTCTGTAGGGGCCCCATATATCAATATGAAGAAGATCAAAAGCGAACTTGGATACAGAATCAGACATAGGGAAAGAGTTTCTTTTCAACTTGGCCAAGGGACACACAGTACACTTATATGCACTATCAAGTACAGACACAGATTGATCAAGAATGTGCACCTCTTTTATTCTGGGCAACGAAGCATGGCCTAGTCTATAGTGCCACAGTACAGATGGATCTGAAAACTGAGAATGAGCTAACAAACATTTAGAGACATTATCTAACTGTATCTGGTTTCCATGAAGATAGTATAGTCCCTTGTATAGCTCAGCTGAACCAATCGTCTTCAGGTATGCACGTTCCTGGATAATACAAGTTTTTCCAAAGAACTGTATAAGTATGGAGGGGTTTGACAGAAGTCTACCAAGTGACAGAAGATTGTATGCAAACGAAGGCACATATAGAACATTGTGAATGGACAGAGAAGGATTTATTATGACTGAACCGACATGTGTGGCTTCAACTGACATGTTGTTGGGCAATTTAATGGGCAGAGACTCAATTGGTTTATAAGAATGGAACAAACTGAGATTACATGCTATATGATCTGTAGCACCTGAATCTAAAATCCATATGTTCAAATTATTAAAGTGACAGTTACCTTGGTCTTTATCAAGGAGAGCAGACATAACTGCCCCTTGTTTTCCAGAAATGCCCGCAGGACTGGCTGTTGACTGACTTCCATCATTGACATTCAGCATAGTCATGAGTTTTTGCATCTGCTCAGGGGTCAGCAAAGGTGCTTGACACATTCCACCTCCATGATCCGTCTGCACCACGCCATTATCTTCCACTGCAACTTCAGTTAGATTCACTTGGCTTCTGGATTTAAATCCGGGAGGATAACCGTGTTTCTTATAGCACCTTTGCTCAATATGCCCAATCATCCCACAATGCGTACACACTGGTCTCTTTGAGTTATCAGGGAAGAATCTTCCACTTCCCCTACGAAAGCCACCAGTTCCACCTCTGCCACTGTACGTGCTGGCACTAGCAGCAACGTTCATACTTTCTGCGTTATCAACTATGAGAGCCGTAGGATTATTACTAAAGGAATTCTGATTATGTAAACCATTTAATTTCCTTTCATACTTCAATGCCATTGCAAACACAACATCAATTTTAGGCAAAGGCATCATCACAAACACCTGCGATTTAACTGGATCATAATCTTCATTCAAACCTTTTAGAAACTTTACAACATACTCTGTTTCAACGAAGCTGTGCATTCTATTTCTTACATCACATCTGCAACCATTACAAGTACAAACAGGTACAGGTCTCAACGCCATCATCTCTTCCCACAGTACCTTCACTTTAGTAAAATAGTCATTTACCGAATCACTATCCTGCCTAATTGCATAGAATGTTTCAAGCAAATCTGATAATCTAAATGCGTCTCCAGTTCCATATCTATGCTTCAAATCATTCCACACCTCAAAAGCACTATCATACCACATAACGCTCTGCGCAATCGTAGGCATAACACTATTCATTATCCAAGAGTGTACCATAGAATTTACCTGCCTCCAGATTGGAAATTGTGGATCATTTGCTGCTGGTTGAGGTATGGTACCGTCAATAAATCCAATCTTATTCTTCACTATTAACGCCATTTGAAACATCCTACTCCACGAGTGGAAATTGTGCGGATTCAATGGAGGCTGCGCCAAAATTATGGCTGGACTATCGCTTGGATGGAGGTAATACGGACTGCTGGCAGGATTCTCTATCGACTGTGATCCTCCAGTCCTTTGAGATCCTGATGATGAGGCCATTGTGTGATCGCTTTCTTCGAATTTAATAAAATTCAAAATTTACAGATTTCAGATGGAAATGATCAATCAAACAGCGAAAGCTCTGATACCATGTCAATTTGCTAAGCAACGAGAATCAAACAAAGCGAATGAAAAATTCACACGGAACAACACTGAAATGGAATACGGATGAAGGAACAAACGGTTATCCAAAAACCTTCCTTTATTTCATCACACCTGAAATCAAAGGCAGCATTCGGTATTTATACAACTGCTGAGGAAGAAGAAAACAAACAAACTTGAAATGACTAAACTGCCCTCTACTTTAACTGCTACTCCAAAATTAAAACAAGGATAAAAAGGTCATTTCACCCCTTTTAAACTTTCCCGCCTGCACCTTTACCTTCTTCCCCAACTGCCTCTACCTCTTGCTCGGGCTCACCACAACACCTACCACGTGATCCAGCACCTACACCATCCTTAGCTAGCTGCCAGCTCATCCGATGATTCTCTGAATCTCAACTCTCAGCCACAGGCAACAGCAACTGCACAATTAGCTTTCCTACAACTCGAATTGTCCTTCTTGGCAACCAATCCTTCATGCGAAACTTCAACACCTGCTAAAACAAATTGATACCAGATATAATTTTGTTGCCACTAATTAGGGTATCAAATTTGACATAATAAAGTGATTTCATAAGGACTCAACTGATAATACCACGTATTACATCTTTACTGAAAAAACTTCAAAGATCAAGTTTCCACTTTAAAAAGAAAAGATATAAGCATGAAAACCAGTTCGACAACAGTGAACTTTTGATCTCTACTCCAAGAATGAGTTAGACGGGATGAGATCTCTTCACCTAAAATCCCTCATCCCTTTCCCCACCGCACGATACTTTCACACCCTCCCCTGCTGCTATGTGTCGTACGGTGTGGAAAGGGGTGAGAGATTTTAGGGTAAGGTGATCTAAACCCGAGTTAGGCTAGTGTATGATTCAATACCAGGTCCGGGATTTGAGTCAAGTCTACCTTCCCTCACATCTCAAAATGAGGCAAGGATGCCAAATAATCGTGTTTATATATATACATATAGATACACACATATGAGGACGGGCTTTATAGCAACTGATAAAATTGATGTCATCCTCCTGCATACAGTATGTGATA
Source organism: Eustoma russellianum (assembly GCA_036186865.1). Lineage (NCBI taxonomy): Eukaryota > Viridiplantae > Streptophyta > Magnoliopsida > Gentianales > Gentianaceae > Eustoma > Eustoma russellianum. Next base: position 29,959,242 of record AP025072.1, read on the forward strand.
AGACTGTGTACATCAGATCGCGAAGCGATCCGACCCTCGGACTCTACGTAAAGGCAGAAGCCTAATGCACTGGAAACGTTCTTATATATACACATAAATATATATGTGTGCAGATATGTATATACATGTCTATATATATACATATATTTATACATATATACACATCTATGTATACACATATATACATATATATACATATCTACATATGTATATGTGTGTGTATATTGCTCATAATTTGCCCTTCATACTGAACAATCAACAATCAATATCTTAATAAGAATCGGATATATTGATATATTGTAAGAATATATATTCCTCATACATGAAACATGCATGCATTTTCCCGCTACATGGCTATATTTGCATCACTAAACAGAAACACCGTTCAATGCTCGTACAGCAGCCAAGGAGATGGCAACAAGACGCTGCATTTTTAGGTTTTCTTGTTTAATGTTTGGAAGAATGGGATCAACATTCTTCTGACAATCTTGCACGAACTTTGGACATTTGGATTCCTCATCTTCTACGCCAACAAAGTCTCCTTTAGCAAAAGAGAACTGCACGTCCACATACGAATTTATAAGCGCTGTGTAACTTGAATCACATTGTGCAAGAAGATTACTCTCCTTTGGGTTTTTAGCTGCATTTTTTGCCATTTTCACCGCCTTTTGTGTATTCGTTGCCTCTTCAAGTGTCTGAACAACAGTGATCTGAGTTAACCCTTTTAGGTCTGTCGATGGAGTCAACAAATGTTTGTGAAAGAAGTCGTTGCAGAACTGTGTAGCTGCGGGCGAACCCTGGGATGCCTGGTTGCAGATCTTATTGATCAACTGATCTGTTTGATTATCTGTGAAAGATGGATGGATGTGAAGGAACAAGATAATAAGGAATGAAACCAATGAATATTGGTGGACGGAAGACATTGTTCCAAGATACTATGAAGCTAGAAAATAATAAAGGACTCTGTGGTTTTTGTTTGCTTTCTGTTGTCTTGGTTTTGTGCAGTAGGAGACTTTATTTATATTGCTAATTTGATGCATGCATGCATGCATGCATGTATCTTGAAGAAAGTTGCGTGAAGATTACACATTAGTGCAATATTCTTTGTGATACATTGTATGGTAAGTGTTTTTAATTCCATCAGCATGTCTATTGTTATGATAGTTATTATTTATCATAATATGTACATTGTACTTGTATGTGTATAAAGTGTGCCTTAAAGTTTATCTTTAGTTTTTTGTTAAAATGTTAATATATTAACCAGAGAAATCAAAGCATCAAAGGGATGCAAACCTTACAATACCGTAGTCCAACAGGTTGACCTATACGTACTACTCGGAAATTTAAAGCATTCTTAAACGATGGATAACATAGTGCCTATGTCTAAGAGATGTGGGTAAAGCTTATACATAACTTTGTATACATGCGTGCATATTCTACGTGCCATATCTTTAGATACAAATGATGCTCCTTCAAAGATGCCTCTGTTCAAGTATATTAATTTGGATTACATTTTCTTTGAGGCATTTTGTGCCGCACGTTTATAGTTAATCATTATGTATAGTCATAATATACAGAGATGTCTTTTATTCGGGTTCAGATCAGGAGAGTCAGAAAATGAGCCAAAATATAAGGTCTTAAGTCACGCGCTACCACGTGTACAAGCAACTCTTTTTTAAACAAAAAAAAAATTAAAACCTCTTCTCTTCTTGTCCACGTGGAAGCGCATGATTGGAGTCATCATATTTTGCTTCACTTTCTACTTCTCCTTATCTCAATTGCTTTTATTGATAAAAACATTTATATGATTGCTGAACATTTATTTTAAAACCCATACTAACTTAAGTAGCTAGTTTCTCTAAAATGGGATCAAGTACATACTTAGCTAGAATGCGAAAAAGATATAAATTACAATAATTTCTTGTATTCATAAATTGAGATGGCTTTGTGTGACGTAATTTAAGTTCAGTCAACAGACGTTGACTAATTCAGTGCATGTTTTTTTTTCAACAATATGTTTTACGGTTAGATTAAGTGCAAATTCAGTTCATTGTTTAGATTAAGTGTAAATCCAGTGCAAGTTCAGTGCAAATTTAGTGCATATATATCTTTTTTCAACATACAATGCATTGTTTTCAACAGTGTGTTTTATGGTGCAAATTCAGTCTCTTGCGACCCTAATCTTTAGCTGCTGGTTGGAGCAAAAAGCAGTTTCGACTAAATTGACTCCGTTTCTTATATTATAAAATAACAGTTGATTAATACAACTTAACGCAATTTTCATTATGAGTTATCAGGAAACAATCTCTGCGTGTTTCTAACACATAGATATAGTTGCGTATATCAGACACATAGATATGGTTGTTGTATAGATGTACCACACACATTGATCTGTATGTTGGACATTCGAGTTGTGACAAATGTTGAAGGTGCTGCTAATGAAATTGGTAGTGGTTTGGCCAGTGACCCCAATGGGTTGCTAATCTCGTTATCAAATCTACTCATTTATGGAGTATGTTTTGGAATCAAATAGTGATGATTAATGCATGATAGGGTTCTTAATCATATTGATTCTGGGAGTTTACAGATTTTGAGTCGATTGCCGAGGACTATAGTGCCCCTATTGAGAAACACAAAAGCTTCTACACTGTTGATGAAATGCTGCCGACAATGTCAATCTTGGCTGTATAAATACAAGGAGAGTGTTGAAGAAGTCTGCATAAATATACAAAGTGACCAAGCCGAGCTGAGGTGCCTAACTGAAATAACAGAAGGAGTATCTAGCCGAGGTGTCATACCGAGGTGATGATCTAATATAAAGATCAGATGGTCAAGCCAAGGTGCCATATCGAGGCAAGGATCAAAGACTATAAAGATCAAAGGAGTGCCGGGCTGAGGTGTCAATCCGAAGTAAGGCAGAAGTCGAAGAAGTACTGAACCGAGGTGTCTAGTCGAGGTGAGATCCGAAGTACTTGAGCTGACAAGATTAATGCATGATAGGGTTCTTAATCATACTGATTCTGGGAGTTTAAGATTGCGAGTCGATTGCCGATTACTATAGTGCCTTTACTCAGAAACACGAAAGCTTCTAGGTTAAGTACTCAGGTGACACTCACATAAATGTCTTCGATTATATAAGATATTAAGAATGTTCGGTTAAAATTGTTATGATATAAACTCTCTCTCTTGGAAATATTGTCATATTGATTTTTTAATATACTGTAAATTGCATTATATTGACATGTTTGGCAGTCAATCAATCATACTCAGTATATTCCAACGACAACAAAAGATATCACTAGGATTTAGGGAGAGTGAGAGGCATGCAAACAATAACTCAATCCTAAGGGATAGAGAATTTGTTTCCAGTGAGATCACCGGCTCTATATGTACATGCATAAGTGGCATAACATAAGGATATGGTGCTCTAGTGTGTTAGTGAGGGAATTCAATAAATACAAATAGAAATCTTCCGATGTTAAAATAGTTATAAACATGTATATACACAAATAATGAATCATGCAATTCAGTAAATATTTTTGGTACGAAAGAAGTAACGTTTGTTTGGTGTAAATAGTCTCATACTGGTACTTGTATTATATTGAATTGTACTGGGGAAGTCATTCAATACCTCCCAGGTCATGAAGATCTGAGAAAAACATGGCCACAACTATGCCTAATCTATATTTCATAATAGTTGGATTAGCAAGTAGGCTCATAAAGATCCAGTTCATCTGAAAGACCACAAAGTAATTCACAGAATTCAAAAATGCCTCATGACATCTTTTTCTGAGGAAAGGATCTATGTATTATTCACAAAATCAAGTGTCCGCAATGTACAAAGACTTAATGTCACCAAATCCAGCAGCTACCAATTACATCCTGGTATTATCCACATCAATATGATTAGCTATAGTCAAAATGCGTAGCCGTAGGTACATTGTTTTAATGAACACCGTTGGTGGGATCACAGTCGTAGTGGTATCATGAGTCAACTTGTTCCAAAATTGCCACAGCCCATAAGCAGTCTCACGAAAAATATATTTCCAGAGAAGGTTTGCCCAGCGTTCCCCAAATTTTCCTACAAATTCATGTCAATCCACCTTTTCATATGGCCGACTTGCACAAAATGCCTCCAATGGTTCTTATGGACAATAAGTCTCCACACATTCCGGGCCCAGCAACAGTCCCTCAATTCATGTAAGTCGCCAACATTTCCGCTTCCACATATAGGACAGGAAGCGGTTGAAATAATGTTCCGTTTGAGAAGGAATGCCAATGTCGGTAAAGAACCATGTCTCATTCTCCACATGAACCATGTCGTCGACATCTTCGTTCTCTATTTCCAGACTGGTTCTGAACGCAACACCAGTTCGTCTGGGTTCATATTCTTATTATCACCAAGAGAATCTCACATGGCACTTTCTACTGTACCACCAATAAGAGAATCTCACATGACACAAAAAAATAGAAAGAAACACCATAAATAAACTTACTTAATCGCTGAACTTAAGACTCTAAGTTGAGTGCAAAAAATTATACTCTAAGCTGAAGTCTTCCATCATCCCAGTCTTTAAAAGCTACTTAACATTTTTGGATATCATCAATGGGGGTAGGATCAACTCATCCACATTTTCCTCACTCTTTTCCCCACCGCACGCCTCTCCCCCCACTCATACACCCATATGCAGTCAACCCTTATCTAGCTTTACCAGCTGCAACGTGGCGTGCGGTGGAGAAAGGGGTGAGGTGATCTAAACCCCTCATTTAGATGGGTAGAGAAGTTCACTAGAATGCTTCAACTTCCGTTGAGCAATAACAAACGCTCCCAAGGGTTAATGCCTACCTCATATAATTAGGGTTAGTAGGTTTAAAGTTGATCACCTTAATTGGAGTACCTTCCACAACTGGCGAGATCTCAATAAACAGTAGTTCAAAGTCACACGAACTAACACGTCCCAATTGTAAGCGTATGCAAAACGACACAGAGTTTACAAATGTTATTCAAATCATTAAATAATTTTTTGTTTTCAAATAACATATTATAAATAAGGTGTTTCTATTGAAAGTTGTGCATTTAATGAGGACAACTTAGTAAAATCATACATTTTGAAAAAAATAGACTTATGTTAAGACATACTAAAATAGAGAGATATATTTATATTTTAGAACAGAGTGAGTCTTTGCTTTGACTCTTCGTGATACTCTTTGTCTACAGTTGCATTTTATGATCGATCTATGGAATCATTTTTGTTATTAAATTTTTTTTATGATATAAATTTTTATGTATATAAGCAATAAATATATTTATTAAAGAAGCGAGTGAATTGTCCTCAGGACATATCCCAATGGTTCCATGTAGGGGATTTGAAAAGAAACGTCAAAGATTCGAACCTTGCCAAATGCAAGAATGTTTGAACCTACTCCAAGCTAGCTGTATAGTGTGGGAGCACTATTGGCCTATGGAATAACCTGATACACTGACAAGTCAGCCCATCGGTTGTTCCTTCGGTGTCAATGAGCTCCTTGTGTTATCTCTGTGTTATAACAAACTTCTATTAATAGATCTTAGGAACCTGATTTACATCCTTACACATCCGGTAGGACCGGGGGTGACAGAGAACTTAATTGATGTGTTTCAACCTTTAAAGAAGCGAGTGAATTTTGTCAAAATGTCCCGTTGAAGCTTAATAAACTTACATGAGATCCAGCGAAGCAAAAAAAGGGAAACGACAAAAGGGAATTCAAAAAATAGTACCCACGTGGCCTTGACCGTTGGAGCCTTGGCCCTTGTTTTCATTCAAAAATAAAACTCTCAGCATTTCTTTCTCAATAGCCCCGTTCTCCGCTCCTTCTGTCGCTGCATTTATTTGAATTAGGTCTAGTTTTCTCTCTCTTTTCTCTTACATGGCGATCGCCACCGAATCTCAGCAACAAAATAAGGTAATTAGTGTCTCGTATCGATGTTTATTAGATTTTGCGTTTATTACCGACAGTATTTTGCCCTATTTCCGAAATGTTGCGATTTAGGGATTTGATTTGGAGTTTGCAGGATTTTTTGGTTGATGTTCTTGAGGGGACTATTTTCTTCAACTTCACTTTGCTTGTTTTTGGTTTTTTTTTTTTTTTGCTACACGTTTAATCAAATGACTCTTTTCTTTTTCTATTTTCTGTCTCGCATTACTGCTTCCATGGAAAATATTTTAGTCAATTGAAATTTCTTATAGTTCCCGATCTGAATTTTTTCTCCAGAATAAGAGTTCTTCTTTGTCTTGCGTCGAAATCTTCTGTTTTAACTAAGATAAATCTGAAGAAGTAGTGTTACTAGGAAAATGTGACGATTAGTTTTGATGTAAATGTGCTGAAAGACAGATCCAGCTTCCGATGTCTGAGAAATTTTGCAATGACGGGAGAGGTGCTAAAATGGAGCACATTTGTGTGGATAGGATTCTGGTCCGGTCGCTTTGTTATTCGTGTCTTGGTTAATGCATTGTTTGTTAGTTTTTTGGGCTTTTTTTAAAAGGGATTTGATGTTTGATCTAGGCTACTTCGGAGGGTACTACAACTGCTGAGAAAAAGAGGTGGACTCTAAATGACTTCGACATCGGAAAGCCTCTTGGCAGAGGAAAGTTTGGCCATGTGTATCTAGCTAGGGAAAAGAGAGTGAGTGCTTCAAAATGCTTCAATTTTTTCAGACTTCTCTTTTATTTGTGTCAGCATAATCTATAGTTTATTTGTAGTTTGCACTGTTCTTTTTTCACTTTTTACATACCAGATAGCTCGGTTGACCTGCACATTTTAGTTGAATACTCGCGGAGATGTGCTTAATAATATATATTTTTGGAGTCACTACCGTGCTTTGACTCATGACTCTTTTTCCTCAAATCAAAACAGAGTAATCATGTTGTAGCACTTAAGGTCCTGTTCAAGACCCAGCTAAAACAGTCTCAGGTTGAGCACCAGCTGCGGCGTGAAGTTGAAATCCAGAGTCATCTTCGACATCCTAATATTTTAAGGCTGTATGGTTACTTTTATGATCAGGTAATACTTGTTGCAGCTGATCTTGATAGAATAACGTGAATGCTTCTTTAACATGAATTAATTGTGCAGAAAAGAGTTTATTTGATTCTGGAGCATGCTGCCAAGGGTGAACTCTATAAGGACTTGCAAAAGTGCAAATATTTCAGTGAAAGACGTGCAGCCACTGTGAGTCACTTTACATATTTATCTTCCAGGTTATATATAAAATGCTGAAATTGTGCTTCCAGTTTTCATTCTTGTGTGTCTCTAGCATGTCATAACCTCATCTCTTGTGAATTTTGAGTGTCTCCTTTCTCTTTTCGTATCAGTTGAAGGGTCTTGTTACGGTGGTTTTAGGCTTTTTTTTCCTATCCTGCTTGCTTAGTATCTCGCTCCGGATTCCAGGGCCTTGAACATAATGTTGCAACTGGCATAACATAATCTAATTTAGGGGAAAACACTTGAAAAAGTGCAACTCATTACATGCAACCCCTCGATGCTTGAACTTCTAAAATCTTTTTGAAGTATTCCGGCTTACCAACGTAGGTTGTGTTTTTGTTGCAGTTTTGCATATTGGCATATGAAATATGATATTTCATGAACTCAACGTATGTATTTCATTTTCACGGGCCAATTAGATCTATTTTTAAAATATGTTACCTGATGTTATTTGCATGCCTCAGTAGATGGGTAGTTGAATCCTACTATTGAATAATCTTAATACTTCTACTACAAATATCTTTTTTCTCATTTTTCTTATCATTATTGATATTATTGTGTTGCGACATAAAATGTGTTAGGCACTCAATGTTGTCCCTTCTATTTCAAGTGTTCATGTCAAAGTTCCCATGTTTGACCCTCTAAACTACCCACTGTGGAAGTACAACATGGATACATATTTACGTTCTTGTGGGTATCGAATATGGAGAGAGGTGTCAAAAGGTTCCACTATCCCTTTTGATGTTGATGATCCTACTCCAGAAGAGGAGTTACAATTAGTCATAAATAGCAAAGCTCTTGCTATTTTGAATAGCTCTCTATCACCAAATGAGAGAGCTCAAATACAAGGTGTCCAATCCGCACACGAAGCTTGGACAAAATTAGAGATGATCCATGAAGGAACATCTCAAGTGAGAAAGGCTAAGAGAAGACAACTCATCAAGCAATTCTATAACTTCAATGTTCCTAAAGGTGAGAAGATTGAGAAGTCTATCCAAAGATATACCAAGCTTGTCAACCTACTCACGGCGGTTGGCAAAAAGATAGAGCAAGAGGATCTCAACCATTGTTTCCTAAATAGTTTAGGAAGAGAATGGAACGCAAAAGTGACGGCTATTGAGGAGTCCAAGGATCTTGAGAATATTACCTTGGATGAGCTTTACGGTAATCTTATCACTTATGAGATTCATCTTGAAGCTCAAGAGAAAAATGATCCCATAAGGAGTTCGTCAAAAGCTCTTGCTTGTGAATCGGAGGATTCGGATGATGAAGTCGGTCTTCTTGTCCGAAAATTTAGAAGATTCGCAAGAAAGAATGAAGATGAGGCCAAAAGATTCATAAAGGAAAAGTTCTCCAAGAATAAGGTGAAGGACCAAAAGAATAAATGTTATAAGTGTGGAAAGTTTGGTCACTTCATGAAGGATTGTCGGGTAAAAGAGCCGCAATACAAAGACAAAAAGACCATCTACCAAAGGAAGAATGCCTTACAAGCGGAAGTAGCCCATTAGGAGAGCATCCTATCCGGATCCGAGAGCGACAACGGTGACAATGATGATCTAGCTCTCATGGGGGTCATCAATGACGATCTCGACAAGGAATTCTATTCTCTCATGGCCATCGACGACAACATGGAGGTATGCAATATTTCATCTCATTATCGTTTAATTGATGAAAGAGATGATTTAGTGCAATAAAATGATTTTCTAGATTTAAAGTATAAACATGTTAAAAATGACTTTAGAGCATGCTTAAATGAGTATAATGATACGTTAGAAAATCACATAGCACTCAAGGACCCAAAATAAAAAGGGTACCAATATCATATGGTTTATTTTCAGGCCCTAGCACTCAATGGAGAAAGCGACGACAAGAAGGTCAAATGGATCGTGGACAGTGGGCGTTCCAATCATATGACGGGAGACAAAAGTCTCTTCCATAGACTCACTATGCAAGATGGAGGAGTTGTCCACTTTGGAGGTAGCAAAGGCCAAATCAAATGACATGGAATTATGGGTAACAATTCATTCTCTCTTAGTGATGTTCTATATGTTGTAGGATTAAAGTTTAACTTGATAAGTGTCAGTCAACTATGTGATGCTAATTATGAAGTTTTGTTTTTGAAAACAAAGTGTGTTGTGAAAAAGGATAATACTATCTTATTTGAGGCTTTGAGATTCAAAAACATTTACAAACTTAGCATCAATGATTTTGTTTCTCAAAATGTATCTTGCCTAGTTGCTAAAAATGATTTGACGCAACTATGGCATAGACGTCTCGGACATGTATGTTTCAAAACATTTAAATTTATTTGCGAAAACAATAAAGTCCGAGGCCTTCCGAAAATGAGTTTTGAAAACCATAACTTATGTGACACTTGTCAAAAGGCAAAGCTTGTTTTTCGTGGTAGTAGATGACTATACTCGTTACACATGGGTGATGTTTCTTGCTAAGAAAAATGATGCATGTAGAGAGTATGAATTTAAGTAAACGTTTAGAAAATCACATGGGTGACACCATTAAGACCATCCGAAGTGATCGTGGTGGTGAGTTTGATGATGAGTTTGAAAGATATTGTGAATTCAAAGGATACTCACATGATCTTTCGACATCTAGAACTCCACAACAAAATGGTGTAGCCGAATGAAAAATAGAACTCTACAAGAAATGTGTAGAGCGATGTTAAATGAGTTCGGTTTGTCCAAGTATTTTTGGGCCGAAGCGGTAAATGCCACTTGCCATGTGATTAATCGTGTATATTTGAGACCATACCTAAATGCGACACCTTATGAGCTTTGGAATGGTAAAGTTCCCAACATTGGGTATTTCAAAGTGTTTGGTTGCAAGTGTTTCATACTTAATACCAATGACACTTTGGACAAACTTGACCTCAAAGCGGATGAATGTATCTTTTTAGGTTATGCCTCAAATAGTAAAGCATTTTATGTTTTCAACAAAAGGAGTCAAAAGGTAGAAGAATCAATCTATGTTAAGTTTAATGAGTCACTTAATGACGAACCTAAACTTAATGAGGATTGTAAAGAAAATGAAGATATGACGACTCAAGAAGAAATTCTTGAGAACGTTTCAACGGTTGCTCCTCAACAAGAAATTGTTGATAAGCCTCCAAATGGAAACATCTTCATTGACTTGAGAGTAGAACCTATTGAAGGTACTCCTCCACCTAGTATGCATGAACTCAGTGAGTCAAATAAAAATATTTCTCATACTCATCTTGTTGAAGCAGGCTGGTGTAGATGGAGGCCGGCCTCAGGGGTGATGTGTGACAAAAATTTCCCAACTAAATTAAAATGAAAATTTTATAGGGTGGCAGTGCGACCGGCAATGCTGTATGAGACAGACTGTTGGACCATCAAGAGGTCACAATTACAGAAGATGAAAGTGGCAGAAATGAAAATGTTAAGATGGATGTGTGGGCATACAAGGCTAGACCGGATCAGAAACAAGGTGTTTCGAGAAAGGTTAGGCGTGACTAGTATAGCAGATAAGATAAGGGAGTGCAGAATGAGATGGTTTGGACATGTCAAGCGGAGACAGACAACGGCGTCGGTCAGAGCAATTGAAAGCCTCATTATAGAGGGGAACAGGAGTAAAGGCAGGCCCAAACTAACTTGGGAAGAGCAGATAAGGCACGACCTACTAGATTTGCACCTCTCTGAGGACATGGTCCAGGATAGGAGTTCATGGCGACATAAGATTAAGGTTAATGAGGTACAGGTGATATATAGGGACACTTTCGAGCATATATAGGGACATAGATAGGCGTAGACACTATCTACGTTTTAGGTTGACTTTTCACTTGGTTGCGTATGTTATATCGTTGTTTTACATTACAGGTACATATACATGTGATGTGTATTTTTAATATCGAAAGTCATTTCTTTGTATTTCCTGAATTTCCTCACTAACACACTAGCACAACATATCTCTATTATCATATCATTTATGCAGGTACATATAGAGCCGGGATAGAGGTACTACCACCTACCCTCCCCAGACCCTAACGATAACTTTTGCTGTCGTTTGGATATACTGGGTCTGGATGATGATATGATGATCTTGTTGATACACAAAATGTTGAAAATGCATCTCACATATATATATATAACATGGTTTAACTTTTAGTTAACCCTGAAAAGTTGTCCTGGTCCATCACACGAGCCTTCATAAACTAGTCACCTAAAAAAGTCTATGATGCTTTTGCTTGCATCTGCATGTGGCTGGGCTCTCTCTCTATCTATCTCTTTTTTCTTCTTTTTGCGCTTATTGCGTTTGCTGCTCTGAATTTTGTTGGAGGTGAAATACAGTATGTTGCATCATTGGCTCGAGCTCTCATATATTGTCATGGAAAGCACGTCATACATCGAGATATTAAACCCGAGAACCTTTTGCTTGGTTCACAGGTGATGGTTACCGTCTTTTTGCATTACAAGTCCACTTGAAAATGGAGTGACATAAACATTGATTGAGTATTGTTCTGCATCTTTCAGGGTGAACTTAAAATTGCTGATTTTGGCTGGTCTGTACACACTTTCAACCGCAGAAGGACTATGTGTGGCACCCTAGATTATTTGCCACCTGAGATGGGTATGTCTATTCTTCCTTACCGCTTGCACCTTTTCAGGATGTTGTCCTGATTGATGGCCTCCAGTCATATTCTTTCCATGAGATAATCTTGTTCAAGTTGGTATGATTCTTATAACTACTAAAGGGATTACAAAATAGTCCAGAAGAACTCCCAGATAAACTACTAACTACCATAATCATAGATTTCTGTAGTCCTTCCCTCTTTGAAAACCCCTTTCCCCAAAAACTAAGATGGAAGATGGTTTAGAGTCGCTGATCATTAATTGCTCAATTTACAGTGGAGAGCGTGGAGCATGATGCCAGTGTAGACATCTGGAGCCTAGGTGTCCTGTGCTATGAATTTCTATATGGGGTTCCTCCATTTGAGGCAAAGGAACACTCCGATACGTATAGAAGGTGGGTAATAATACTATGGTAACGAAGTTTTCATCTTTACGTGAACATTTCATGTATTTTGATTTGCCTCCTGCATAAGGAAGGAACCATTCATGAGCACGTTGCATTTGGCTTTGTTCAGCAGAACTTATGCTTAGCTTATAAGGTGCTTCTACATATTTCACTGCAACAGCTGTACTTATTCCTTTGATGATATACAGGATTGTCCAAGTTGATTTAAAGTTCCCTCCAAAGCCAATTGTTTCATCGGCTGCAAAGGACCTTATTAGTCAGGTAAATTGAGTTCCTATTTTGCAATTTTTGGATACAAGCAATGGTTTGTTGGTATGTGCTCTCTTTTCCCCCACTTTTTGATGTACATTTTCTGACCAGATGCTAGTCAAAGACTCTTCAAAACGCCTGCAGCTGCATAAGGTTCTTGAGCATCCATGGATTGTGCAAAATGCAGATCCCTCTGGCGTATACAAGGGTTGATTGCAATAGTCGAATGCTATATTCTCTAGATACATATGGTTCCTTAGTGCATTAGGCACGAATCTAACTGATTTCTGTTGATCTGTAACATTCTTTTGGGGGCCCTGTGGTAAGCGCCATCTGATGCACTTGAAGCCTAAGTTGATGTATGTACTCGAGAAATTCCTGTTATTAACTTGAGGTGAAGGCTTGAACGCAGATAGCTTTTGTATCCTCGACAATCTATGAGAAGTCCATGTTACTTTTCTTGTCTTAACAATATTTTCATTGTTTAATTTTTGTAACGACGGTTGAAATCGATGAAACTCGACAACTTTCATCCTTGAACAACTTTTAGGGTTAAGATCTATTGTTTCTTTTACCTTTTATGGTGCTCATGTAATGATCACTGGCTACAAGCTCAATTGAAATAACTACCTATGATAAAAATGGCACATGAAATGTTCATTACTTACATGGGCAAAGAGGATGTCTATTTGGAAATGTAATTACTCACATATTCAAGATTCAAAATTTTGAAAATCCGAAATTCAATGATTATGCCATGGTTTATAGGGTCAATCACTCCTGATATGAGTGCTAGCTTCATACTCTATGTCACTACAACTGAGATTTGGTCACATGCAAGGAAAATATATTCAAAGAAAGATAAAACATTAGAATTGTATGCCCTTGAAGCACGACTTCAAGACATTCAGCTACTTCAATTACATAACGTGTTCCAAGAGGTCAAGAGTTCGATTAAAGGAACGCGCACAGTTTGGATGTTCTTCTGATGCTAGGCTAAAGGTTTGGTTTATAGGAGATACCTTGTGTGGGTCTCACCTAACCGAAGAGGCCGCTGGACTCCTAATTTACATCCTCCACATATGATCATTGGGGCTGAGATGGTCTCGCCCTCACATAATCGATCAATTTCCTTTTTTTCAGCTACTTCAATTACATAAAGGATCAACTGAAGTAGCTTATTTTGAAAAGAGGAAATTGAAGTAGCTTAGTTTAAAAATCATTGCAATTTTTGGTGAATACCAGATTTAAATCTCACCCTCTATCTTGTGTCGTATGTGCGAGTGCAAAAACTAAAAGAAAATTAAAAAACATATATGTATGCACGCGTGTTTTATTTTTTAGAAAATGAAAAACCGAGAATGCATTGTATTGGACACCACACTAGCAAGCCAGTGGTGATGAGATAGGATCACCTCAGCGTAAGAGAGTGCGGTGACGAGTGACCGCGTGACACGTGGCAGCAAGGGGAGGTGGTGAGGCTAGATACAGGTGACCCTCATCTAGCCTCACCACCTCCCCTTGCTGTCACGTGTCGCGTGGTCACAAAGAGGATGAAGAAAGTGGGGGTGAGGAGATCTCAACCCGTGATGATGAGGCATATAGCACGACACCCGCATAAAGAAGCTGACAGCCAACGCAACTGTTACCACCATCGTCCTTTTCTCCTTTCCTTTTCCTGCAAATTCCAGAGCAATCAAGCAAACCAGAAAATCCTCAGTAGCAGCAGAAGACGAAGCAAAAATAGAAGATGTCGTGGCAAGTGTATGTAGACGACCACTTGATGTGCGAGATCGAGGGCAACCATCTTACTTCTGCTGCGATTATAGGCCAAGATGGAACTGTCTGGGCCCAAAGCTCTAACTTCCCTCAGGTTTCTTTGAATTTTCTGGTCTAATTAGCACTTCAATTAAGAAATTGTGATACTTCTTATGGGGATGTGGGTTTTTTATCCTTCTATGATCTGAGTTTGTACTTTATCTTTCTTGGATGTTCTGCGTACTATTAGTTGGTGAAGAAAAGGGGTTTACTTTTTAGATGTGCTCTATGGTTGATCTAGTTATTTTGGTATAAAAGAGTTTTGATCCTGGAGTTGAATAAGTTCATCCTGAGCGATTGCAAGAGTTGGGTTTATTGGTTTAGTAGATGCCCGTTGGATGGAACTGGTTATAAGCAATCGAGATGATAAATTTGTGTCACTCTGCAGAAGATGTCAGGAGCTAACTAGGTTGAACTTGGTCCGTACCTTTAGTTTTATGCTAGTTTTCTGATGTTATTCCTAATTCCCTAATTCTGTTAATTGCAGAATTATTAGCGTTTTATGTCAAATGTCTTCAACTTTGACTTGTGAAGCAGACGTGAAGAGAAATTTTGAATAATGATTCACCTATTTCTTCACTAAGGATATTTGTTTAGTCTCAATCAAACCCTTTTGTCTGTCTTGCCTACTGAAGCTGCTTGCTTTGGTAACCATACACTCTTGTTCTCATGTTCTGAGGTTGGCAACGGGGTGGTGTGAATTATTACAGCATAACAATAAGGGAAAACTGTAAGTTCTTTATGCTTAAGGATTTTGAGAGAGTTAATTAGCAAAAGAAAAGATTTTAAGAGAGTGAAAATTTAGCACAGTTGGTTATTTTTATCTTTATTTTTACATTTATGTGGAGTGACATCTTCAGATGCTCAGGAATCTGTAGTTTATAACTTGTGAGTATTAAAGGTCGGGGTCTGCAGTAATGGACTATTATAGCTTTGTTCAGAGCTCTTATGATTTGTCTTGTCACCAAATAATGCATGATAAGCTACTGAATAAGTTGTTCCCTCTCCACCCCCACCCCCACCCCAACCCCAACCCCAACCCCCTACTTGTCCTGCATTTAAGATTGAGGTTCTCAAAATTAGTGGGATCAACTGATGGAGACGTGATTACTAAAATGGAGTCTATGTCCACCATTCTTGAATTCTTATACCTATGTGATATTTTAGAAAAAGGCTCAAGTGTTGTTGTAGTTGATGA
Organism: Eustoma russellianum; assembly: GCA_036186865.1. Lineage (NCBI taxonomy): Eukaryota > Viridiplantae > Streptophyta > Magnoliopsida > Gentianales > Gentianaceae > Eustoma > Eustoma russellianum. Next base: position 29,974,759 of record AP025072.1, read on the forward strand.
TGTTTCTTTTGGATGCTGCAGTTCAAGCCAGAGGAGGTAACAGGCATCATGAATGATTTTGCTGAACCAGGGACACTTGCTCCAACTGGCTTGTATCTTGGTGGGACAAAGTATATGGTGATTCAAGGGGAACCTGGTGCTGTCATCCGAGGAAAGAAGGTAATTTCTGGGGTTTGACATTGTTTTTCTCTCTTCCTTTTTCTTTTTCTTTCTTCCTCCGCTACCCCCCCACCCACCCACCCTCTCTCTCTCCTTTCTTTCATCAGAGTTATTGGGTATTTCAACTTTTTGCAGTGTGAGGGTTAGGAACTTGAGCCTTATTAATGCAGTTGTAGGGTGTGTGCTATTGAACTAAAAAGGGCTTGAATATTTAACTCCCCCCCCCCCCCCCCCCTTCTTCTTTCTTTTCTTTATTCTGGCATAGTAGGATTTTACGAAGAGGAACAAAAACAATATTAAAGTTAGGAATACTTATAATATTTTTCTGTTAGAAGAGTGAAATTCAAAAACCCCCTTCATTAACAAGGAACCTGTTGCTCCTATAATGTGAATGCCATTTATGGATACTAGTGAAGCATAAATGCAGAAACTGGAGGCTCTTCTGCTCAAACTGCTAAGCATCTGATGGAACTTAGGAGCTTAGCTAATCTTCTTTACCTTTAAAAAATATTGATTCTGTTTAAACAGCTGCAGATGTAGGAGTCTTTTTTACTGAAATTTCTGTAACATAGCTGTCTCCTGGCTATACTTTTGTACATCATGTGATTTTTGTTATTTTTGCTTTTAATTCTTCAATCCTAATGAACAAGCTCCATTTCTTTATTTCTGGCATTATCAAGTGGTAAAAGTATATGTTTTTTTTTATTGTATAGCTGGATTCTTTATTTTCCATTTCCAATGGAGTTAAAAGACATACTCTTTTTTTTACTTTAGAATATGATGGAATAAAGCAAAATAAGTCACTAAATTGTCTGCGATTTTTGTAATATGAAGTGACAATCGATCGAAACAATACTTAGCGCAATTTTCATTGAAGGTCATCCGGAAATCTGTGTGTTTACAACACATGGGTAAGGTTGCGTACACCCGTTCCTCCCTTACTCTTTCATAGGCGGGAGCCTCTAAGACAATGGAGAAATGTTGTTGTATAGCTAGATTCTTTGTTGATTGCGTAGCAAGATTCTGAAGCTCTTTTTCTTTTCTTTTTTCTTTTTAAAAAAGCCTGGCTATACTTATACACATGTGGTTTTTGTAATTATTGCTTTCAATCAGTGAACAGCCTCTATGTCTTGCTTTCTGATACCTTCAAGTACTGAAGGTAAAGTATATAGTTTATCTGTTGTATTGCCAGGTTCTGTAAGACTGGTCTTGTGAACGATAACCTGCTCGAAAGTATTTAATCATGGCTCTGAAACTAATCTTTCTTAATTTAGCTGACCCCATGAGTTTAGTTTTTCATTATTTAGTATTCAATTTTGTTTTGTTTTTAAACAAGTGGTTCTGTTGTCACCATGCTTGTGTCAATAAAAGATGAACTATTGCTACCGCAAATGAGACTAAACCACTTACCGGAGTTCAGCATTTTCCTAAGTTTTAAATGTACACTGCCAAGAACTTGCATTTATATCTCATGAAAGTACGTTATCTTCACATACTGTGGTGGAATGCAAACAGGGTCCTGGTGGTGTCACCGTTAAGAAGACCAACCTGGCTCTGGTCATTGGAATCTATGACGAGCCCATGACTCCGGGACAGTGCAACATGATTGTTGAAAGGCTGGGTGATTATCTCATCGAACAGGGGCTGTAGTCTTTTCACCTGCCGTTTCCTATTGTAAGTTGTCCATTTCCTCAAGCATACTCGTTATATCACGATCTCTCTATTCGTTATCATGTTTTTACCTATGTTTTAACCAATCTGAAGTTGAAATTCTTGCAGTGTTTTAGTATTGGACAAGTATGCTTGCGTTTTGGACTGGGAAGTAATTGTATCTTTACAACTATCAAGAACAGTGTACTTCATCAATGTTCTCCCTATTTTTCCGTGTCGAGTGGAATGTTTTATGGTTTTGGAATTTCTTGAGATGATCTTTATGTCTGTGACTATGCCTTGTGTCAATGAGCCTATTGGGCAGTCTATTTGGCAGTGAGAAATTGATGTTTGGATGGATCTTATGAACTTGGATGGATGGGAAAAGTTGGAGATTGTGGATGAATATACATATGATGCTATGAACATATGCATAATGTGTTATGATGCATGATTTTATGAGCTGATATTGCTTAATGGTTGTCATTCGGTTTATTCCATTCCATACCCCGCCATAGACGGAATCCTCTGAAGCAATTGGATAATGTTGTTGTTGCTTCTGCTGCCATTGGGTTTATTGTCTTAAATTTTGGACCAGCTTTTAACGTAACGATTATATTGTGTGATCATCATTGGATGGTATAAATCATAAAAATCCTCACCCTAATAAGAGTCGGTTAAGTATATAGTGTGATATTCCACCTAGTGGGATAATGACATAATGTGCAACAAGATAAATGGTTGCACGCCAAATCTAACAATTATAAATTATTGATATACACTTAGGGCGTATACATGTTTATTACTATTTTATTATCGGAAGATTTCTATTTGTGTTTACGAAATTCTTTCACTAATCTACTAACACATCATATTTCTATTATTGTGTCATAAATATCATTAATCAAGCCATCACACAGACCGAGTAAATATAAACCAATTATAACCGGCTGATGAACCCTTACAAACACACAGTAAATGCGTAAACAGATAACTCGATTCTCCCCCCTACTCCGGCCCCCTGGGCCCTTTTTCCTCCTCCTCTTTTCCGAACAGGATCTTGTGACCCCATGTGGGACGGTCACAAAAGACTGCACGTCACGTGACAGTCCCAGAGGTGGTGAGGCTGTATAGGATCATTCCCACCCAGTCTCACCATCCTCTGCTGTCACGTGTCGGGCGGTCACAAAGAGGGTGAGGGTCACAAGGAGTGTGAGAGAAAAGAGGGTTAGGGAATCCGGACCCTCTCTTTCCTCCCTTTTCCACGCCGCTGCCTTCGGGATAGGATCCTCTCACAGCAAATGAGGTGTGGTGACGCGTGACCACGCGACACGTGGCAGCAAGAGGGGGTAGTGAAGCTATATGAGGGTCACCTGCATTTAGTTTCAACCACTCCTCTTTGCTGCCACGTGTCGCGTGGTCACAAAGGGGTGAGGAAAGTAAAGTTAGGAGATCCCAACCCGCTGCCTCCGCCCCCTTTTTCTTCTATTTCGTTTGCTCCCCATTTGAAGGCCGCAGAACGTCAGCCCCACACGAGCGCATACACATATATATGCCTTTAATTCCTCCCCCCCCCCCCCCCCCTCCCTCTTTAATTATAACCACAAAAATCTGGTTCCAAATTCAGTTCAAACTCCATTTTTTGTCTGGACCGGATGTCCTCACCTGTTACATCCTCACCCTCTTGTTCACCGTCCGCCACGTGGCAGCAAATGAGGTGTTGAGTCTAGATGCAGGTGACACTCATCTAGCCTCACCACTCCACTTTGCTGCCACGTAGCGGACGGTGGACAAGGAGATGAGGGTGTGGGGTGAGAAGATCCCATCTCTTTTTTGTCCTCTTTTCTCTTTTAATTAAATAATATTAACAGTTTTACCCCTTTATATAAAACTAATTTTCGGGTAATCACACAAAATATATTATTCTAAGGAGAAGAGAGGTATTAGAGATTAAATGAATTTAGATTGCTACTATATTCATCTGTCTTAACAATTTATCATTATTAAGTATTAACTTATATAATCGATGGGCAAGTGTTAAGTTAGGTAATCATGTTTTATTAAGTGTGCATGTGGTAAAATTTATATATAAAAAAGGAAAAAAAAAAGGTAATCCAGTGAAAATTCTCTACCCACAGAAAAGAATAAAACGGAAAATGAAGGAAATCGACCACGTGCATAAACCACCATTTTGTTCGCCGCACTGCCCATTCCCCCATTTATTTCTGCTATTCTTCACTTCTTCCGTTTTATTCTTCGGCCCTCTTTCTGTTTCATTATTCCTTTCTTTTTAGCACAATCAAACTACTACCAAGGAAAATTTTCACCGAAGAATGGGCCTTGATTCGTTATGGATTGCATCTCCTGCTGAAGATTCAGCCAAGATGCGCCGCTCCAAGGAATGCACTCAAGGTTCAATTTTGGTCTCATCATTTTAATTATGTTCGTTTCTTTTTTATTAACGTTCTTATTACTTGGCTTGTTTGATTGGAAACAGTAATTTACCAAGGGGAGAGTTTCGCAGGAAAACGATCGGCTTTAGGTTATTTTGTTGGATTGATGTTTGGATTTCTGCAGTCGAACCATGAAATACTTTGTGTCACCAAAAAAATATAGCTTTTGATAGCTCAGGATCTGTGCATAATTGAAATGGCCTTTACTGAATCAACGGAAAGTTGTATTTTGGTACTAATTGGTAAAAGGATCTACATGCTTCCATAAAATTTTCACTTCTGTGTATGGTATATACGGTATGGATCATGATGATTATGATGTAAACTTCCATACAAAATTTACCCCCTTGCTACAGTGAAAGATTTAACTGTGTTGCCTGTCGCATGAAAGCATCCAGCATCTGCGAGGTTCAAGGAAGTACCTGGCCATTTAAGCGTATTGGATGCAGACCTTACACACACGCGCGCACACATATATATATATACATATATGTATATTAAGAGAATGTTTTGACACATAAAGTTAGGTGGCGGTGGTACCATTTGGAATCATGATCACACTGATCATTTTATTTAAAATAATGTTTGGATCCATTTGATCTTAACCATCTGACTCTTAATTTAAAACAATAAATTAGCAACATGGTTAATATAATTGTACTTATTTATAATCCTTCTTTAATATACTGTATTTTGTTTTACCAAGTGTCGTAATTTTGTGAAAAGTCCGTATCTTCTTTTGCATGATGAAAAAATATGAGTGAAAAATGTGAGTTAAAACTTTATGGAAATTATGTAAAACAAAAAGAAATATGATTACAATCATGGTCTCAAACGCAATGGTGCATTCACAGTACACGTGGCTGCCCCAGGGAGGAGATTTTGTTGTTGCAAATACAATCCAAAGTTTTTTATTTGATGAGAGAAGTCTGTCAGTAACTGATTTGGTGTTGGCATGCAATGAACTCTTTGTGTGTTCTGAATTTTAATGTTGAAGAACCATCAGGATACATGTATCTCTAATTTAAAAAGTTCCGGCTCTACTATGGAATACTTTGATTAAATATTGACGGGGCACACTTTCTCGCATGGCACAAATTGCAGAAGGTGCCCGTGCTGGAGCAAAGGCAGCTGCTATTGCATTTATTGTCAGCGCAGTCCCTACGGTAAGTTTGCTGTAAATCATCAATCTTACTTTCTGTTGTTTATATGTTAGGATTGTATGTGGGATTCCATTGAAATGCTTACCCTATAGGCCTATTAATGGTCTGTGCACCTGAAAAACTTTAAGTAGTTATGATCTGGAATAGCTGGTGTCGAGCCTGTGGTGCTTCAGAAAACATGGGGTCAGAAAAGCAGGCTACGGTAATGGATTTTATTATAAGTAATCTTGAAAGACATGTATGATTTATATGAAATTTATTGCTTATTGGCCATAGAACATTTTATTAAATTGCGGGTCATTTCCTTCATGATCAAGTGTAAACGAGCTGAATATGAATGTCCACTAGTTGGGTCATGATTGCTATTGCATGTTTCAGGCGCGCATGTGTATATCCTCACAATTGTAATTCTGATATTTTCCAATGTTCTGCTACTTCAAAATTTCAGTTGATCGCTGTCCGTAAAATTCCTTGGGCTAAGGCAAATATCAATTACACTGGCCAGGCTCTCATTGTATCTGGAGGTAAGGAAAACTTTAACTTCTAGATTGTTATATCATTTAATGTTGTGTATGATCCTTTTAAGCATTATTATACTGTTCTCTTTTCTGAGCATTTAGCTGACCAAAAATGCTGATCCGATTTTTTCTTCTCTCTTGAGTGGAGATGATATAATCTTACTGACTTTACATTTTCTAGGAACCGATTGCCTTTTTAAAGCGCTTTCTTTTCGATTTAAAAGATATGTGTACTGGGTGCTTCTTGTGTCAATTGCTTCACGAACTTGACTTTTCTTTTTCACTCCCAACTTTGAGCAGCATCAATCTCGTCATATTTCATAACAGCAGACAAAACTATCTTGGAGTGTGCCAGGAGGAATACTCACTATGACAGATCTGCCTAAAGAATATAGTGTTATGACATGATTCTAAAACCACTTTGGCAGAACAGCATCTGATGAGAGGACTTCAGTATCTTTGCTTTTTTGCTTTTACATTGCTTTAAGGTTAAAATGCTCCTCCCTTGTAACTTAGAGCTGTTTTATATATGAAATCACGATAATGACAATAATGCTGAAACCTTTGGGATTTTCTTGAAGCAAGACTTCTCTGTTTCCAAATTTCACTGTGGTGTTTTTCCGGTGTGGATGGTTAAGGGATTGAAGATTTCTTGAACGAACACACACACACACACACACACACACACACACACACACACACACACACACACACACACACACACACACACACACACACACACACACGGCACAAGTGTTTATACTATTGAAGTTGATTTAATTAAGTCAGATTGGATGATTTACAATTGCACGAACTATCCTGGGATCCATCTTGTGCTCGACTGTTCTACCCTAGGGTTCGGATCCTGTATGTTTGTGAAACTAAACGAAAGCTTATTTGGGACTACCTAGCACTATTTCAGCTTAATGTCCATTCAATTTTATCTCCCTAAGTTGAAAAGGCCAGCATTTGGTGTCTAATGCAAATACTCATTTCATATGGGAAAGTTTGATGCAGGAAAGAAAGTAAAGAATGTTATAATGTTATAATAGGTGAGGAATGTTAATAACTGTTTCAGGCTATCAAGGACGAGGTCTAGAAATTTGTCATGTAGCGCTGTTAGACCCATAATAGCTTTGTCAGGCTTAAGTTATGAGATTTTGCATTAGCAAATGGAAATCAGTCTTTTTCTACCAATATATGAACATGTTAGGTTGGATAGTTGTTTCCAATTCCAATGGAGTCAAGGACGCAATCTTCCTTTACTTTGGAATATGATGGAATAAACTCACTAAATTGACAGCCCTTCTTATATTGTGGAGTTGCTGTCGATCGACATAACTTGACGCAATTTTCATAAAGGGTAATTGGGAAACAACCTCTGTGTGTTTCTAATACATAGTTATAATTGCGTACATTCGACCTCTTCCTACTCCGCTATAAGCTGGAGACTCTAAGACAATGGAGTAATGTTGTTGTTAAGGTGGATAGTAGGCGATTGTGTTAACGGTATGAAGTAGCTTCTGTCTTTTGGTTTGCCTTTCAAATCCAGGAAACTTGTCATTTCTCATTTGATCTTACGAAATACGCGTCGTGCTAGAGATGATGATGTCTTCATATTTTCTATCATTGTTAAACTTTTATGAGAACAAAATATTCCAATCAAGAATTATATGAGGAGAAACGAACCGAGCCGAACCAAATTCTAGGTTTTCGAATTCGGATTCGTTTAGCTAAACGAATTGTTCGGCTCGGTTTGTTTAGCTAAACGAACTTTAGAATTGGTTTGAGTTCGGCTCGATAACCTTATAACTGCTTAAACGAGCTCGTTTAACTAAATAAACCTGAATACCTGTTCGAATTCCGCCCGTTAACAAATAATTACTGAACGAATACGAACGGAACACGAACCGAACTCGAATTGTTCGCAAACTGTTCAGGTCGTTCAACAGCCCTGTTTATGACTTTCTACCCTACCCAGTTCGCCTTTTTGGGCGGGGCAGTCTCATGGTACACTGATCCTTCCAATTACAGAGACAATATGCAGAAGGAAAGACGCAAACCCTCCATCAAAGATGGATATAAAATGATGGTTGCCCTTCTTTTTTGGTGATGTATAGAGAACAAATCAAAACGTGCGTCATATTGCATCAACTAGATCCTGAATGAAACTTCTTGCAGAATGTAACAATACCCAAAAGCATAAAACATGACCAAACTATATTTACATGATTCATCAGACAATCCGACCACCAAATTGACCACATGCTACTTTGTTTGGTTCGACCTGGGTCACCAGTTCATGTCTGCTTAGCCTACATGGTCCTTCCTGGGTCTCCAGCTCAAACTTGTCTATTTAGCCTACATGGTGCAACTTGGCTCACCTATTTCTATCATATCTCTGCAAAATGAACGTTCTTTCAATATGTAACACTACAGTGCATCAACGTGAGATGAGCAAATTAGGCTTTCGCCTGTGTTTTGACTCCCCGAGTAATTTTAACTGTCAGACACTGCACTCAAAGCTGACATTATCTGTCACCTTCTTAGATTTGCTCTTGTAACTTGCAAGGTATTTTCCACTTTCAAGTAATGGAGCAATGTCATGCTCATTCCCGGTCTTTTTCGCATAGCTGTCTTCATGGGGTTGGCAACGATTAAGAATCTGAAGGATTTCTTTCATGGAAGGCCTACTAGTTGGCAATGTGCTAGTGCATATGAGTCCAAGTCTGAACACTGTTATCATGTCTTCCATGTAGGATTGTTCCTTAATTTCTTCATCAATAGCTTCGCCTATTGGCTTCCCTTCTCCATAGTGTTTCCAAGCCCAGTCAGCAAGGCTGGTTTCATCATCCCCTTCATTGGGTTCCTTTCCAGTTACCAGTTCCAATAACACAACTCCAAAGCTATAAACATCGATCTTTTCATTCACCTTAGTTGTGTAGGCATACTCTGCAATTCAGTCAAAAGAAAAAAAGAAACAGAATTATGTAAACAGTGACACTGAGAAATTCTCCAACAACAACATTACTCCATTGCCTTAGAGTCTCCCGCCTATAGCGGGGTATGATACCCATGTGTTAGGAACAGAGTTTGTTTCCTGATGACCCATAATGATGCGTCAAGCTGTGTCGATCAACTTTTACTTTACAATATAAGAGAGTCATTTTGTTTTATTCCATCATATTCTTAAGTCAAGGAAAAGTGTACCTGGTGCAATGTAGCCAAATGAGCCGGCGACGCCAGACATTGTATTGAGGTCATCTTTCTTGGATAATATCTTTGCAAGTCCAAAGTCTGCAATTTTAGCTTTGAACATAGAGTCCAGCAAGATATTACTAGATTTCACGTCTCGATGAAGGATTGGAGGAGTGGAGTCATGGTGCATGTAGGAAAGGCCACGGGCAGCTCCAATCGCAATTTTCAACCTCATTGGCCATGTCAAGTGGATGCTCTGACTTGGAACAGCCACTGACAAAGCTTTCTTCTTTTTCTTGTGTAGCCATCTATCAAGACTATGATTCTCCATGTATTCGTAAACAAGGAGTTTCGAGTCCTCACTCGAAATGCAACACAGCAACTTCACTATATTTGAGTGCCTGATTGATCCCAATATCTCAACTTCAGCTAGAAACTCCCTTTCATGCTTGTGATCCATTTTCTTGTTAGTCCAGATTCGCTTAACAGCAATGCACTCATCCGGTGCACCGACAGATATTTTGTATACATTTCCAGAACCACCACTACCAATCATGTTGTTTTCTGTCATCCTAGTCAATATATTCACTTCTGTGAAGTCCAATCTCTGGAAAGAAGTCAATTTCCAAGTCGTGATATCCTGCCTATGCTGCTTCTTCCTGTAGTCTCTAATCATGGTTAAGGCCATTACAAGAGTGACTAGGATAACAGTTATTGTGAGGACTAAGATGATAGCAAGAATTTTTGGTTCTAATTTGCTTGAGTTGTGAGACATGTCATTACAACTTGGGATGTTTGAAAACGCAGTCCCGGCACAGAGCTTGGGATTTTTCAGGAAACTATTCTCATAGGCCATGTTATCAAATCCATCAGGGATTTTTCCAGTGAGATAGTTGGAGGACAAATTTAGACTAGTAAGCCTCAAATTGCCTAATTCAGATGGAATTGAACCTGATAATCGATTCTCTGATAAGTCTAGATTAAGAAGGTCAGGTAATGAAGCGATTGCTGCTGGAATCGAACCAGAGAGTTGATTTCTAGCAAGATTCAGAGTGTTAAGAGAATTCCAGGATGTCATTTTAGCAGGAAGTTCACCAGAAAGCGAATTGCCATCAAGTTTTAGTGTCATCAGCTGAGAAAGGCTAGTAAATTCCTCCGGTAAAGGCCCCGAAAGAGAATTGTTACTAGCCTGAAACACAATCAAACTCCCCCAGGATGATATCCCACTTGGAATTTGACCAGAAAATTGGTTATTAGATATCTCCAACCGCGTCAAATTCCAGGCTACTTTGGCAGGTAGCTCCCCAGAAAACGAATTGTCGCTCAGCATCAAACTTGTAAGGTTGAGTAGTGTCCATACGCCTCCTGGAATTTCACCTGAAAATCCATTGTCATAGATTTGAATCGTGCGCAATGTGCCACAGCTGCCCAAAGATGATGGTATCCCACCAGTTAAATCATTGGTGAAAGCAACCAACCCAAACAGACTGCGTCCAGCGCACAAATTCTCCGGTAGGCTGCCATTGAAATGGTTTTGAGAAACTTCAAAAGATTCAAGCTTTGAATGGAGCCCAAGTTCAGGCGGCAGAACCCCACCAAGATTATTCTTGAAAACCTTGAAAGTGTTCAAGCTGGGAATCAGGCCTATGCTTTCGGGGACTTCTCCAGACAGCTTATTAGAATACAGATTCAATACTTCCAGCTGCTGCAATTTCCCAATATCTTCAGGGATAGTTCCTGTTAAAATATTCATAGCAAGATCAAGTTGAGTCAATTGCAATGACTCTATCACCGACGGAATCGAACCTGAGAATCGATTTTGAAACAGAAGAACAGTATTCAAATTCTTCAATAGAAACAGCCCACTTGGTATTATCCCTATCAGATTGTTCTGAGACAAATCCAAATGCTCAAGATTATCCAGACTTGCAAAACTTTGCGGTATCGGACCGATCAAATTCATCTGTTTCATCCAAAGGAACTTCAATTTCTTTAAGTTCCCAAACCCAGCTGGAATATCAGCTGGCTTAAATCCATTATAAGCCATCCCCAAAGTCTCAAGATTAGACAAATTCCCAATTTCAGCTGGAAATGTTCCGTCAAACAAGTTCATAAGCAGATAAAGAAATCGCAACTCCGGCAAATTCCCAACCGCCGGCGGGATGTCTCCAGTAAAATTATTAGCACTAATATCAAGATGCTGGAGAGTCTGGAGCTTATCAATGTCTTCAGGAATAAAACCCACAAAATAATTTTGGGAAATATCCAAGTATTCAAGCTTGGAACAATTATATAATGAAGTCGGAAAATTCCCCGGAATGTAATTCAATGAAAGATCAAGATAAGTAAGATTTTTCAGGTCACATAAAATTTCAGGGATCTCCAAGGTGATACCTTTATCAGTTAGAGAAAGTCCAGTGACTGATCCGTCACCGGAGCATTGAATTTCCGGCCAACTGCACGGTGATGACGTGGCATTCCAGGCCTGAAGGGCCTCAGGATTTCCCCATTGGTCTTTCAGGTTGAGTAGAATGGTCTGTTCAGCTGAAGGACTTTGTGAATTTACAAAAATGGGCAGGGAATTCAGGAGGAAAGTTAGAAGGAAAAGTTCAAGTTTTTTGGTGATTGGTAAGCCTGGTTTTGTCATTTGTATGGTTCCAGGCCGTTAGCGGAGGTGGACGGGGGTGCCGGAGATAAATAACGGTGGTGGAATTTTATTTTTTGCCGGGAAAGGTTGGAGATAGTTGTCTAACGGTTTGAATATTCAAAGTTTTGGGCCGGCTAGAGAGGGGTATTTGTGAGTAGTGAAGTGATTAGTGTGTTTAAACAAATGTTCTTTTAATTAAGGATTAATAATTTAATTATGAAGCAGTGTGGGACCCAACTGAAAATTGAAGTGGGAGGACGGAGAATCAACGTAGAGTTTTGTCTCTGCACGGCTTTGGACTAAGCATGCAATTATTACTCAAATTATAATTAGAGTTCGCTTTCAATTTTTATTTTAGCTAATAAATAAAATTTTCTGATAATTTATTGATTAATTAAAATATTGATTATATATATGTGTGTGTACTTTCAGATCTCATTACCTCTTTTCTCACCTAAAGAAATAAAGGAAAAGATGTCATTTGCCCACTTAATTTCCATTTCCAATAGGGTCAATGACACATCTTTCTTTGACTTTGGAATATGAAGGAATAAAGCAAAATGACTTACTAAATTGATTGATACTTATATTGTGAAGTAGCTGTTGATCGACACACAAATTTCATTATGGATTATTGAGAAACAACATCTGTGTGTTTATAACACATGAGTATGATTCTGTTACATCTGACTCTTCATACCCGTTATTTGATTGAATGAGATAATGTTCTTGTTGTATATCATTTGCTCACTTATATGAACCATGCTTACTTGTATAAAACTGTGGGTTGATATACTTTGGACGATTAGATGGTTGCAAAAAAAAGCTTTCTGCAACAAGAAAAAGAAAATCCTTTATTGGGGCCAATTATTGATTTTTTTTCTAGGCTAAGTTCTTTCGATATAATTTTTCATGATAAATGCATAAACAGATTATTTCTCTTTCAAAAATATTTGACCTATTATTGAAAAGAAAAAGAAATTTTTTTGTGAAAATTTATTATTGTCACACCTTAAACTTAATAAAGAAAGGGTAAAGTTAGCCGTTGTAGTCCGTAGGACATAGCTCAGCTGGTTCCGTAGGGACAAATTTGGTACAAGGTGCAAGGTTCGAGTCTCGTAGCCTGCACTGTGGGCAATATTTTCAGACTTCAATGGGGGCTTTGAGGGTGTGCTCCTTGTAGGTATGTAGGCACTGTATACCTCCTTTAGCGGGCCGCTGATTATCTGATTTACATCCTCCCAGCTGCCTCGTCGGGCCGGGGTGTGAGGGGCCCTTTGGGTTGGGAAAACAACTTTTCATACAAATTAGCCGTTGTATAAAAGAGAGTATGTTATAGCGTACTCACAAACACACACAAATTGTATATATATCTGTACATTTCATTAGTTCATTCACTAAGTAATCAACCTGGTTAATGGCAAGCGTTTTATTTATTAAAATATTACGTATAAGTCAAAAGTTACTGTTTCACCAGCAAACATTGACGACCAAATAGTTATGCCAATGTAACCACTGCTAGCTGTGGTTCAATATGGCGTCCCTTACCTTCTAGATTGAAAATAGGGTTAGTTAGCTACCGATGCCTCTTTTTGTAATGAGCAAAAAAAAAATAAAAGTAAATAATAAAAAGACGTTTCCGGTACACTAGGCTCCCGTGTTTTGTAGGGTCCAGAGAGGGGCCGAATCGTTTTACTATCTAATGCACACAGCCTTACCTTACGTTTTGTGCAAGAGGCTGTTTCCGCGGCTCGAACCCGTGACATCAAGATCATAAAATATCAACCTTACCAGTTGCTCGAAGGTCCGCTCTTAAAAATAAATAAAAAAGGAAAAAGGTTAAAGGTTGTGCAAGTTAAAAAGATTGACTACAACTAAAGTTATTTTTTGCCCGTAAGAAGAAATTATGTTACGGCCTGAAAAAAAAGAAAAGAATAAAATAGAAGAGATAATTATTTATTCTTCCCAATTAAAATTAAGATAATGATAACACAAACAAACTTTAAGTAGAATAGAATACTACTTGATAAACTAAACCTAATCATCTATGAAAACCCTAGATTTCCTTATAAATATACCATAACCACCACTCCCATTCCCTAATCCCTGCCGCTCACCCCCCCCCCAATGAAGACAATCAAAACAAAAATTAATATACAAGCAGCCGTGGGCTGCTATTCTCAAAAAGAAAAAAAAAACTCAAAAAGAAAAAAAAATATATAATAAGAGCAATGTAGTAGCAATTCAAGGGAAGGAAAAAAAGAGAGAGAGAGAGAAGAAGAAGAAGAAAAAGAGAGAAGAAGAAGGAAAGCGAGGCCCCGAACCCAAGTTTTAGTCCGTCGAGTTTATTGGTGTTATCTTCGATCGAGGTAGATGCCTCTTCCCCCCTCAAATGGGTACGATCCATGCATGCTTGATGATATATTTTATGTGATTTAATTGTTTTAATTGTTTATATTATAGGTTTGTATTTGTTTATTTTTAGAAAAGCATGATGTAATTGTTTATTTGCTGCTATGTACTTGTATGAATATGATTTTGGTGGTATGTTTTGGATTAGGGTAGGAATACTCTTGAAACAACTCAAAAGATTAGGGATTCACATACTTAGGGGGTTTAAAAAATTTCGTTTTGGCCTTAGAATAACTTCATCTAGCCCGGAATAGGTTAGGATTGGTTGAAAATCGAAAAAAACGGGTCTGACGGACGCATTTCAGGGGGTGGCGCGTGGGGCCCAAGCGCGGCCCCTGACGGCGCGGCCCCTGACGGCGCGTCCGGACACGTGATGACGTGTCTAACTTCAAAAGTTGCGTCTCGTTATAACGAGTCCAACGCAACTAGTTTGAGGTCAATCGGAGTTAAAACGAAGATTTTATGAAGGTTAGAAGGAAATAGAAAAAATAAAAAAAAGAAAATACTGTTGGACCGGCCAGGCTGCCGGACCGGACCGGATGGCCAGCGGACCGGACCAGGTAGCAGGCCGGCCCAGACCGAAAATAAAAAAAAAATCAGAAATTAATTTCTGAAATGAATAAATAATAATTAATTAATTAAAATTAGTTTAAAATTCCAGAAAAATATATTTAATTATCAGAAAATTTTAAATAAATTCCAGAAAATATAAAAGGTTAAAATAAAATTATTTTCACTTAATTTCTGAATTTTGATAAATGTAAGTAATTAAAATAATTAATAATAAATAGAATTAAATAAGGAAAAATTAGTAGAAAATTCTAGAAAATTAGCAGGAGCTAAGGAAAAATAAAAGGAATGCTAAATAACCACTTTTCAATATTTGTAAATTTTATGAAGCTAAATATTGAGTGCCGGAGATGGTGAGGATGGGCGTACGGCCCCAGGCGATTTTGTTGTTGCATTCATGGCACGTGCATTGCATTGGGAGTGGGCTGAGATGTACGGGTCTCAGACGCTCGAGTGAAGAGGATCATGGTGTACGGGCCATGGATACTTGGTTACGGTGGATCGTGGTGCACGGGCCACGGGCATCGGTTGGGGTGGATCGTGGTGCACGGGCATCCGCAAGGGTGGATTGTAGTGCACGGGCTACAGGCATCCAGTCAATCCCGGGATCATGCATTGCATATAGGTCTAGGGCATATTGCGTGACATGATTCTTGTTGCGTGTGACACGTTAATTGAGCATGCATCACGTACTTGCGCATTTTTATGTGGAGTGCTTTACTTACCGCATTTACTTTATCTTATTCATGTTATCTTATATTTATGTGCTATGTGTTATATCATGATTATGTGTTATGTGGTTATATCATTTCGGTATGTACGTTTTGTATTTGTTTGAGGCGGGCATCTACTGGGTGATTTCTGTCACTCACCCCTACTTCCCAGGTGAACCGGATGAGGACTACGAGCACATCTTCATTGAGGACGGGGCGGACATAGCAGAGTGGGCTGGTTGAGAGCTGCGGCTAGGATATGAGGGGACGCTGCAGCTGTTTTGTTCTTATTTATATTTGAGGATTTCCACACACTGCTTTACTATTTTATTTCCAGAGTTTTTATTTAGCAATGTAATGACGGTTATTGAAGTTTAATATATGCTATGGTTTACGTTTCCGCGAGAAAAATTTTTACGTCATTTTGATAAGTAAGAGATGGATTCGACGCTTTGTATTCTCCTTAGTGAGATACGGCGGGTGCACTGTTCCCGATGTTAGGGCTCGGGAGCGGGGCGCTACAGGTGGTATCAGAGCCAGGTTTCAGATCCGCCTCGGAAACGCAGGATTAACTAGATCACTAGACATAAGTTATGATCTTTTGCGAAATGACAATTTTGCCCCTAATAAACAAATTAGACTTAAGAGATGATTTTAGACTTAAGTTATGATCGGGTTATGGGAGGTGTGTGCCGATGGTGAGCTTTCTTGTTTAATTACTGTTTTATAAGCGTCCAATCCTCCAACTTACTCTTGATTAATCTGTATTCGTCTGATTAACTCAAATTTCGGATAATGCCTCCACGACGCGAGCCGATAGCTGGAAACAGAGTACACGGTGGCGATGATCAATATGGTCAGAGGACCATTCCTCAGGTCCTTGCAGATACCTTAGCCACACTGACTACATTGGTGGCCCAACAGCAGATACAGATGGCTCACCCGCAGCAGCAGCAGCCACCACCAGCACCACCACCCCAGGGGCTTCGATTTTTCTACCGGGAGATGCAGAACTACTGGATACATACGTTCAGGTGTACCACACGACCAGAAGAGCGGAGATCTGGCTAAAGAATGTGTCTGAGCTGTTGAGGTTGATGTAGGTTCTGGATGGTTTGAAGGTTGCTGTGGTTGTACCATTCTTAGAGGGTGATGCCGAGCAATGGTGGCAGGACATGGCACGCAGGCTGACTCCACCGCCGATATGGACCCGGTTCAGAGAGGAGTACCAGAAGCACTATGTTCCTGAAAGTGTCATTTAGAGGAGTATAACGGAATTTCGGCTTCTGACACAGGTGTCCATGACTGGGGACCAGTATCTTGAGAGGTTCCATGCAATTACGAGATACATGCCCGTCATCGTGGATAACGAGAAAGCGAAGATGCTGGAGTCCAAGACCAGCTTGAGCTCTCGCATTCAGTCAGCGATCATCTGCATCCAGCCTACCACTTTTGAAGAGTTGTTGGATGTGTGTCTTGAGGTCGAGGGTGATCTCGAGAGGGTTGCAGTGGTCAACAGGACTAAGAAACCGCGAGAGGAGTTCCGTCCTGGGAGATTGGAGAGATGACTGAAGATTCTCCACCGCCATCTGACCGGAAAATCTTTCAGACCACCACAGCAGGGGCAGGGATCGGCGTCTCGACCATTGACGATTGAGAGTTCCGTAGCGACGGCGGCACAACCACTTAAGGCAGTTGGACTGTCATCCTCAGTATGTACACATTGTGGTTATTCGCACATAGATCATTGCTAGAGAGCTCAAAAAGGTTTGCTGCAACTGTAGCAAACAGGGACATTACGCTAGAGAGTGTCCTACACCGGCATAAACCCCTCCACCACAGGGTCAGAAGTAGCCAAAAGCAAAGGGGAGGACATTCCGGTGGTATGAGAATTTAAGGATGGATTCCCTGATGAGCTACCAGGTTCACCACCGAGCAGGGAAGCAGAGTTCGAGATTGATCTTATACCCGAAGGCAAACCGATCTCGAAGGCACCATACAGGATGGCACCAACAGAGTTAAAAGAACTTAAGGAGCAGTTGCGGAGTTGTTGGATAGAAAATTTATCAGACCTAGTGTTTCGCACTGAGGAGCACCAGTACCATTTGTGAAGAAGAAAGACGGTACTATGAGGATTATGCATCGATTATCGTGATCTGAATAAGATCACGATAAAGAACAAATACCCACTACCAAGGATCGACGACCTATTTGATCAATTGAAGGGTGCCAGGGTATTCTCGAAGATTGACATGCGATCTGGCTACCATCAGCTAAGGATTAAGGCAGAGGACATAGCAAAGACTGCGTTCCGCACTCGATATGGGCACTACCAGTTTCTTGTAATGCCCTTTGGACTGACGAATGCACCTGCGGCTTTCATGGATCTGATGAACACAATATTCAGGGAGCAGTTGGACCATTTTGTGGTGGTGTTCATCGACGACATCTTGGTGTACTCACCTAATGAGGAGACTCATGCTGAACACTTGCGGGAGGTATTGGAGACTCTCAGAAAGAAGAAGTTGTATGCTAAGTTCAGTAAGTGCGAATTCTGGTTGAAGAGTGTGACCTTCTTGGGCCACGTAATTTCTGAGGAAGGTATTTCGGTTGACCCAAAGAAGATAGAGGCGATCACGGAATGGCCACGACCTACTAATGTCACTGAGGTACGGAGCTTTCTTGGCCTTGCCGGTTATTATCGCAAGTTTTGTGGAGGGATTTCGAGGATTGCAGCACCACTGAGTCGACTGACTCAGAAAAAGACTAAGTTTGTATGGACCTCCGAGTGTGAGAAAAGCTTTGCAGAGTTGAAGCAGAAATTGACGACTGCACCAGTGTTTGGCGCAACCCTCCGGCACTGAAGGATTTGTCATCTACAGCGATGCCTCGAAGAATGGGCTTGGATGCGTGTTAATGCAAGGAGGTAGGGTTATCACACATGCATCGAGACAGTGAAGCAATATGAGCAAAATTACCCGACCCATGATCTGGAGTTAGCAGCGGTGGTGTTTGCGTTAAAGATTTGGCGTCATTATTTATATGGTGTGAAGTGAAAGTCCTTACCGATCATAAAAGCTTGAAGTATTTGTTCACACAGAAAGAATTGAATATGCGTAAGAGGAGGTGGCTTGAGCTACTGAAAGATTTCGATTTGACCATCAGTTATCATCCGGGGAAGGCAAACCGAGTTGCAGATGCCTTGAGCAGAAAGTCTAATCACGCTAGACAGACACCATTAGAGAAAGAGATGGCAGAGTTGATCTCGACATTGTTGATTCCACTACTAATATTCTGGCAGCCTTAGAAATTACACCATCTCTGGTTGAGCGGATCAAGGAGGCGCAAAAGGAAGATGTGACGCTTAGTGATATCCGAGAGAGGATGTTGACCAATTTAATTGAGGGCTTCCAGATACATGATGATGGAAGTATTTGGTACCAGGGGTTGTGCGTACCTGACGATGAGGAGCTAAGGAGGGAATTGCTGAAGGAGACACACAATTCGAAGTTGTCGATCTAACCCCGGTGCTACGAAGATGTATAACGATCTAAAGAAACACTACTGGTGGAGTGGGATGAAAAGACACATTGCTGAGTTCATTGAGAGATGTCTCGTTTGTCAGCAGGTTAAGGCAGAGCATCAGAGGCCGGGATGTTTGATGTTGCCATTAGAGATACCGGAGTGGAAGTGAGAGCATGTGACGATGGACTTTGTAGCAGGACTTCCTAAACAAGAAATGGTAACGATATGATCTGGGAGATCGTTGATCGATTGACGAAGACTGCTCACTTCCTACCCGTGCCTAGTGATGTGACCGTGGAAAGACTGGTGACATATATATTGATGATGTTGTTAGCCTACACGGAGTCCCAGTCACTATCGTCTCAGATCGTGATTCGAAATTCACCTTTCGATTCTGGTCAGCTTGCCAGAAAAGGTGGGAGACAGAGCTGCGACTAAGTGCTGCTTTTCATCCACAGAGAGACGGACAGTCTGAGAGGATCATTCAGACTTTAGAGGACATGTTGAGAGCGTGCGCATTGGACTTCAAGGGGAACTAGGACGGTACGATCAAGCTCATTGAGTTCTCCTACAACAACAGTCACCACAGTGCCATCGGCATGGCACCCTTTCAGGCGCTCTATGGACGTAAGTGCAGGTCCCCTATTCATTGGGATGAGGTTGGTGAGCGCGTGGTTACCGGTCCTGAGTTGGTTGAGCAGACTAGAGAGAAAGTGAAGCTGATACGTGATAGACTCAAGATTGCTCAAGACAGAAGCAAGAGCTGGGCTGATTCAAAGCGACGTCCCCTAGAATTTGACGTCGGCCAGAAGGTTTACTTGAGGGGTGTCGCCTACGAAGGGGATTTCGCGATTTGGTTTGAAGGGTAAGCTGAGGCCTCGCTACATTGGCCCTTATGAGATACTCGAGAGGGTCGGTACCTTAGCCTACCGGTTAGCGTTACCCCCCTGCCTTGGCTCAGGTGCATAGCGTATTCCATGTTCCTCAGTTGAGGAGATATGTGCCGGACCCGAGCCATGTTCTAGATGCGCCACCATTGAGGATCCGACCAGACATTACATATGAGGAGAACTCCTATCAGGATAGTGGATCGCAAGGACCAAGTCTTGAGACACCGGGTCATCCATTATGTTAAAGTTCATTGGACCAATCATACGGAGCGTGAGACGACTTGGGAGCTCGAGGAGCAGATGCGAGAGAGGTATCCATAGCTCTTCGAATAAGGTATGTCAAGTTTCGAGGACAAAACTTCTTGTAAGGTGGGTAGGATGTTACGGCCTGAAAAAAAAGAAAAGAATAAAAGAGAAGAGATAATTATTTATTCTTCCCAATTAAAATTAAGATAATGATAACACAAACAAACTTTAAGTAGAATAGAATACTACTTGATAAACTAAACCTAATCATCTATGGAAAACCCTAGATTTCCTTATAAATATACCATAACCACCACTCCCATTCCTAATCCCTGCCGCTCACCCCCCAATGAAGATAATCACAAACAAAAATTAATATACAAGCAGCCGTGGGCTGCTATTCTCAAAAAGAAAAAAAAAGAATATATAATAAGAGCAATGTAGTAGCAATTCAAGGGAAGGAAAAAAAAAAGAGAGAGAAGAAGAAAAAGAGAGAAGAAGAAGGAAGGCGAGGCCCCGAACCCAAGTTTTAGTCCGTCGAGTTTATTGGTGTTATCTTCGATCGAGGTAGGTGCCTCTTCCCCCCTCAAATGGGTACGATCCATGCATGCTTGATGATATATTTTATGTGATTTAATTGTTTTAATTGTTTATATTATAGGTTTGTATTTGTTTATTTTTGGAAAAGCATGATGTAATTGTTTATTTGCTGCTATGTACTTGTATGAATATGATTTCGGTGGGTATGTTTTGGATTAGGGTAGGAATACTCTTGAAACAACTCAAAAGATTAGGGATTGACCATACTTAGGGGGGTTTAAAAAATTTCGTTTTGACCTTAGAATAACTTCACCTAGCCGGAATAGGTTAGGGATTGGTTGAAAATCGAAAAAACGGGTCTGACGGACGCGTTTCAGGGGGTGGCACGTGGGGCCCACGCGCGGCCCCTGACGGCGCGTCCGGACACGTGATGACGTGTCCACCTTCAAAAGTTTGCGTCTCGTTATAACGAGTCCAACGCAACTGGTTTGAGGTCAATCGGAGTTAAAACGAAGATTTTATGGAGGTTAGAAGGAAATAGAAAAAAATAAAAAAAAGAGAAAAATTACTTTACCTCCCCTGTGTTTTGGCTAATTCGCCAAAAATTTCCCTGTGTTTTAAAATAGACCTTTACCTCCCTTCTAGTTTGGGTTAAAGTGGTTTCCGGCGGAAATCCGTCTAAACCATAGGGGGTTGTGTTGGCCGGAAACCACTTTAACCCCAAACTAGAGGGGAGGTAAATGTCTATTTAGCCAAACCACAGGGAGGTGGTAGGTAAGGTAATTATCCCTTAAAAATATCGTCACAGTTGATTTTTCAATATATCGTATTATATATTTTATAAAATAAAATAAAAATAATAATACTGCATTACAATACCAATATACAAATGTTACGACTCTTATTTTCTTTCCATCAATATCAATGTGTACCACGACAAATTTTACTACCACGATTTGATGACTCTAGATGAAAAAAGCTAAGAATGTAGTCAAATTCAGAACGCACATTGTAAAACATTATGTAAACGAAATCCATACGTCCACAACACATGCAAAAACGCTCATAAATGGGTTTGCCAACTCATGATGTGGTGGCATGCACCCATTGGAAGGAAGCAAATATTCTGGACAGGAAGATGTACGATGATACATACACAACAGTGTTGCTATCTTTTCACGTGACCATCACATTAGCTTTGTTTGATTGCTTCGTGTTGAGTTGAGCACAAATCTTACTACATACTCCATGAATTTCAGAAATACATGTTAATAATTTAACATGTAGAGATTACATATATAACAAAAAAGTTAAAATGAACAGAATAATAGATACGCTGTCAATAGTTTATCAGACAATGAAAGTGAATAAGGATAAGGGACATTGACTAGGTATTCTCCTAAAAAGCGGGCTGATAATTGGTCTATAAATCGTCGTTCTCACTGCACCAGTCTTCCGCGTTTGGCACAGGGTCTGGAGAAGGGCGCGATTGATGTATGTAGTCTTACTCTATACTTTATGCAAAATGCTATTTCTGCGGCTCGAATCAGTGACCTCAATGTCACAAGCGCAGGTTTAACCAATGGAGGGTAGCTAGGTTGAGAACAAAATAGAAGTCGATGAAAAGTACCCTCTAAAGTGGAGGAGCTAGTGAGCAGTAATTTTAAAAGTTAATAATTCGAGATAATTACCCTTACCTCCTCCCTGGTTTGGCTAATTTGCCAAAAATTTTCTTGTGGTTTGGCTAAATAGACTTTTACCTCCCCTTTAGTTTGGGCTAAAGTGGTTTCCGGCCAACACAGACCCCTATGGTTTGAACGGAGTTGGTCGGAAATCACTTTAAACCAAACTAGAGGGGAGGTAAAGGTCTATTTTCAAAACACAGGGAAATTTTCGGCGAATTAGCCAAACCACAGGGGAGGTAAAGGTAACTATCCCTAAAAAAGAGAAAATACTGTTGGACCGGCCAGGCTGCCGGACCGGACCGGATGGCCAGCGGACCGGACCAGGTAGCAGGCCGGCTGTTATGGCCGAAAAAAAAAGAAGAAAATATATATATATATAGATATATATATATATATATATAGATATATATATATATATGTATGTAGATATATGTATGCATAAATGTTACAAAATATGATGATAATAATGATAATAATGAAAAAGGTGATAATGATAACAAAGATAATTATAAACTAATAGTGTTAGAATCACATTAGGAAACTTAAACCAAAACCAAATGGGAAAACCAAATAATACCTACCCTAACTCCCCCATATATACGTATACACGCATAGCCACACACACCACACACACAAAAAAACATACGGCAGAAGGGAAAAAAAGAGAGAGAGAGAGAAGAAGAAGAAAGAGAGAAGAAGAAGGGAGGCGAGGCTCCGAACCCAAGTTTTACTTCGTCGGATTTGTTTGTGCTATCGTCAATCGAGGTAGGTGCCTCTTCCCCCCTCAAACGGGTATAATACATGCATTCCTTGATGATATATTTTATGTGATTTACTTGTTTTAATTATTTATATTATAGATGTGTATTTGTTTATAATTGAAAAGCATGAGGTAACTGTTTACTTGCTGCTACGTATGTGTATGAATGTGAATTTGATGGTATGATTGGATTAGGGTGAGAATACGCTTTAAACAACTCAAAAGATTAGGGATTTACATACTTAGGGGGTTTAAAAATTTCGTTTTGACCTTAGAATAACTTCATCTAGCCTGGAATAGGTTAGGATTGGTTGAAAATTGAAAAAAAGGGTCTGACGGACGCGTTTCAGAGGGGTGGCGCGTGGGGCCCACGCGCGGCCCCTGACGGCGCGTCCGGACACGTGATGACGTGTCCACCTTCAAAAGTTGCGTCTCGTTATAACGAGTCCAACGAACTGGTTTGAGGTCAATCGGAGTTAAAACGAAGATTTTATGGAGGTTAGAAGAAAATAGAAAAAAAATAAAAAAAAAGAGAAATACTGTTGGACCGGCCAGGCTGCCGGACCGGACCGGATGGCCAGCGGACCGGACCAGGCAGCAGGCCGGCCCAGGCCGAAAATTAAAAAAAAAATCTGAAATTAATTTCTGAAATGATTAAACAATAAATAATTAATTAAAATTAGTTTAAAATTCTAGAAAAATATATTTAATTATTAGAAAATTCTAAATAAATTACAGAAAATATAAAATGTTAAAATTAAATTATTTCCACTTAATTTATTTTGGTAAATGTAAGTAATTAAAAATAATTAGTAATAAATAGAATTAAATAAGGGAAAATTAGTAGAAAATTTAGAAAATTAATACAAGTTAAGGAAAAATGAGGGGATGCTAAATAACAACTTTTCAATGTTTTAAAATTTACTAAACTAAATATTGTGTGCCGGAGATGGTGAGGATGGGCGTACGGGCCCCAGACGACTAGTGTTGAGTGCCGGAGTTGGTGAGGATGGGCGTACGGGCCCCAGGCGATTTTGTTGTTGCATTCATGGCACGTGCATTGCATTGGGAGTGGGCTGAGATGCGGGTCTCAGACGCTCGAGTGAAGAGGATCATGGTGTACGGGCCATGGATATTGATTATGTGGATCGTGGTGCACGGGCCACGGATCGGTTGGTGGATCGTGGTGCACGGGCCACGGGCATCCGCAAGGGTGGATTGTAGTGCACGGGCTACAGGCATCCAGTCAATCCCGGGATCATGCATTGCATATAGGTCTAGGGCATATTGCATGACATGATTCTTGTTGCGTGTGACACGTTAATTGAGCATGCATCACGTACTTGCGCATTTTTATGTGGAGTGACTTACTTACCGCATTTACTTTATCTTATGCATGTTATCTTATATTTATGTGCTATGTGTTATATCATGTTTATGTGCTATGTGGCTATATCATTTTGGTATGTACGTTTTGTATTTGTTTGAGGCGGGCATCTACTGGGTGATTTCTGTCACTCACCCCTACTTCCCAGGTGAGCCGGATGAGGACTACGAGCATATCTTCATTGAGGACGGGACGGACATAGCAGAGTGGGCTGGTTGAGAGCTGCGGCTAGGATATGAGGGGACGCTGCAGTTGTTTTGTTCTTATTTATATTTTGAGGATTTCCACACACTACTTTACTATTTTATTTCCAGAGTTTTAATTAGCAATGTAATGACGATTATTGGAGTTTAATATATGTTATGGTTTACGTTTCCGCGAAAAATTTCTACGTCATTTTGACAAGTAAGAGATTGATTCGACGCTTTGTATTCTCCTTAGTGAGATACGGCGGGTGCACTGTTCCCGATGTTAGGGCTCGGGAGCGGGGCGCTACAGGTGGTATCAGAGCCGAGGCTTCAGATCCGCCTCGGAAACACAGGATTAACTAGATCACTAGACGTAAGTTACGATCTTTTGTAAAATGACGATTTTACCCCTAATAACAAAGTAGACTTAAGAGATGATTTTAGACCTAAGTTATGATCGGGTTATGGGAGGTGTGTGCCGATGGTGAGCTTTTCTTGTCTAATTATCAATTTATCCGCGTTCCACCTTTCAACTTATTATCGACAAATCTGTATTCGTTTCATGAACTCAAATTCCGGATAATGCCTCCACACGCGAGCCGCCAGCTGGAAACGGAGGACACGATGGCGATGATCAGCAGGGTCAGGGGACCATTCCTTAGGTCCTTGTAGATACCCTGGCCAGGCTGACTGCATTGATAGCCCAGCAGCAGATACAGATGGCTCACCTACAGCACAGCAACAGCAACAGCAGCCACCTCCAGCACCACCACCCCAGGGGGCTTCGATTTTTCTACCGGGAGATGCAGAACTGCCGGGTACCTATGTTCAGAGGTACCACACGACCAGAGGAGCAGAGATCTGGCTCAAGAATGTGTCTGAGCAGTTGAGATTGATGCAAGTTACGGATGGCCTGAAGGTTGATGCGGTTGTACCATTCTCCGAGGGTAATGCCGAGCAATGGCGCAGGGCATGACACGCAGATTGACTCCATCACCGATATGGACCTGGTTCAGGGAGGAGTACCAAAAGCACTATGTTCCTAAAAGTGTCATTTAGAGGAGGATGGTGTTTCAGCTTCTGACGTAGGGGTCCATGACTGGGAACCAGTAGTTTGAGAGGTTCCATGCACTTGCGAGTTACATGCCCGTCATCATGGATAACGAGAAAGCGAAGATGCTGGAGTTCAAGACCAGCTTGAGCTCTCGCCTTCAGTCATTGATCATCTGCAATCAGCCTCCACTTTTGAAGAGTTGCTGGAAGTGTGTCTTGAGGTTGAGGGTGATCTCGAGAGGGTTGGAGCGTCGACAGGGCTAAGAGACCGCGAGAGGAGTTCCGTCTTAGGAGATAGGAGAGATGGTTAAAGATCTCATGCTGCCATCTGACCGGGCAATCTTTCAGATCACCACAGTAGGGACAGGGATCAGCGTCTCGACCATTGATGATTGAGGGTCCCGCAGCGACAGCGGCACAGCCACTCAAGGCAGTTGTACCGCCACCCCCAGTAGGTACACATTGTGGTTATTCGCACATAGATCATTGCTAGAGAGCTCAAAAAGGTTTGCTGCAACTGTGGCAAACAGGGACATTATGCTAGAGAGTGTCCTACACCGGCACAAGCCCCTCCACCACAGGGTCAGAAGTAGCAGAAAGCAAAGGGGAGGACATTCCAGTGGTATGAGAAATTAAGGACGGCTTCTCTGATGAGCTATCATTTTCACCACCGAGCAGGGAAGCAGAGTTCAAGATTGATCTTATACCCGAAGGTAAACCGATCTCGAAGGCGCCATACAGGATGGCAACAACATAGTTAAAAGAGCTCAAGGAACAGTTATAGGGGTTGCTGGACCGAAAGTTCATCAGACCTAGTGTTTCGCCCTGGGGACCCCGGTATCATGTGAAGAAAAAACGGTAGTCTGAGACTATGCATCGACTATCGTAAGCTTAATAAGATCGCGATAAAGAATAATACCCACTACTGATGATCAATGAGTTAAATGATCAGTTGAAGAGTGCCATGGTATTGTCGAAGATTGATCTTCGATCGTGCTACCATCAGTTAAGGATTAAGGCAGAAGGCATAGCAAAGACTGCGTTCTGTGCTCGATATGGCCACTACGAGTTTCTTGTAATGCCCTTTGGACTGACGAATGCACCTGCGGCTTTCCTGGATCTGATGAACACAGTATTCAGGGAGCAGTTGGACCATTTTATGGTAGTGTTCATCGACGACATCTTGGTGTACTCGCCTAATGAGGAGACTCATGCTGAACACTTGCAGGAGGTATTGGGGACTCTCAGAAAGAAGAAGTTGTACGCTAAGTTCAGTAAGTGCGAATTCTGGTTGAAGAGTGTGACCTTCTTGGGTCACGTAATCTCTGAAGAAGGTATTTCGGTTGACCCAAAGAAGATAGAGGCGATCACAGAATGGCCACGACCTACTAACGTCACTGAGGTACGCAGCTTTCTTGGCCTTGCCGGTTATTATCGCAAATTTGTGGAGGGATTTTCGAGGATTGCAGCACCACTGAGTCGACTGACTCAGAAAAAGACTAAGTTGTATGGACCTCCGAGTGTGAGAAAAGCTTTGCAGAGTTGAAGCAGAAATTGACGACTGCACCAGTGTTGGCGCAACCCTCCGGTACTGAAGGATTTGTCATCTACAAGCGACGCCTCGAAGAATGGGCTAGGATGCGTGTTAATGCAAGGAGGTAGGGTTATCGCATACGCATCGAGACAGTTGAAGCAATATGAGCAAAATTACCCGACCCATGATCTGGAGCTAGCGGTGGTGTTTGCGCTAAAGATTTGGCGTCATTACTTATATGGTGTGAAGTGCGAGGTCTTTACCGATCATAAGAGCTTGAAATATTTGTTCACACAGAAAGAATTGAATATGCGTCAGAGGAGATGGCTCGAGCTACTGAAGGACTACGACCTAACAATTAATTATCATCCGGGGAAGGCAAACCGAGTTGCTGATGCCTTGAGTAGAAAGTCTAATCACGCCAGACAGACACCACTGGAGAAAGAGATGGCAGAGTTTGATCTCGACATTGTTGATTCCACTGCTAACGTCCTGGCCGCCTTAGTCATTACACCATCTCTGATTGAGCGAATCAAAGAGGCGCAAAAGGAGGATGTGACGCTTAGAGATGTCCGAGATAGGATGTTGACCAATCTAATTGAGGGCTTCCAAATACATGACGATGGCAGTATTTGGTACCAAGGTTGTGCGTGCCGGATGATGAGGAGCTAAGGAGGGAATTGCTAAAAGAGGCACACAATTCGAAGTTGTCGATCCACCCCGGTGCTACGAAGATGTATAATGATCTAAAGAAACACTACTGGTGGAGTGGGATGAAAAGACACATTGCTGAGTTCATTGAGAGATGCCTCGTTTGTCAGCAGGTTAAGGCAGAGCATCAGAGGCCGGGAGGTTTGATGTTACCATTAGAGATACCGGAGTGGAAGTGGGAGCATGTGACGATGGACTTTGTAGCAGGACTTCCTAAAACAAGAAACGGTAACGATATGATCTGGGTGATCGTTGATCGATTAACGAAGACTGCTCACTTCTTACCCGTTCCTAGTGATGTGACCGTGGAAAGACTGGTGACGTTATATATTGATGATGTTGTTAGCCTACACAGAGTCCCAGTCAGTATCGTCTCAGACCGTGATTCGAAATTCACCTCTCGATTCTGGTCAGCTTGCCAAAAAGGTTGGGGCGGAGCTGCGACTCAGTACCGCCGCTTTTCATCCACAGACAGACGGGCAGTCTGAAAGGACCATTCGGACATTAGAAGACATGTTGAGAGCGTGTGCATTGGACTTCAAGGGGAACTGGGACGGTATGATCAAGCTAATTGAGTTTTCCTACAACAACAGTCACCATAGTGCCATCGGCATGGCACCCTTTGAGGCGCTCTATGGACGTAAGTGCAGGTCTCCTGTTCATTGGGACGAGGTTGGCGAGCGTGTTATTACCGGCCCTGAGTTGGTTGAGCAGACTAGAGAGAAAGTAAAATTGATACGAGATAGACTAAAGGTTGCTCAAGACAGAAGCAAAAGCTGGGCCGATTCGAAACGACGTCCACTGGAGTTCGACATGGGCGAGAAGGTTTACTTGAGAGTGTCACCTATGAAGGGGGTTTCGCGATTTGGTATAAAGGGTAAACTGAAGCCTCGCTACATTGGTCCATACGAGGTGCTCGAGAAGGTCGGTACCTTGGCCTACCGACTGGCATTACATTACCCCCTGCCCTGGCTCAGGTTCACAATATATTTCACGTTTCTCAGTTGAGGAAATATGTTCCGGACCCGAGCCATGTTTTGGATGCGCCACCGTTGAGGATCCGACCGGACATTACATATAGAGACTCCTATCAGGATAGTGGATCGCAAGGACCAAGTGTTGAGACACCGAGTCATCCCTTATGTCAAAGTGCAATGGACCAATCACACTGAGCGCGAGGCGACTTGGGAGCTTGAGGAGCAAATGCAAGAGAGATATCCACAGCTTTCCGAATAAGGTACGTCAAGTTTCGAGGACGAAACTTTTTGTAAGGTGGGTAGGATGTTATGGCCGAAAAAAGAAGAAAATATATATATATATATATATATATATATATATATATGTATGTAGATATATGTATGCATAAATGTTACAAAATATGATAATAATGATAATAATGAAAAAGGTGATAATGATAACAAAGATAATTATAAACTAATAGTGTTAGAATCACATTAGGAAACCTAAACCAAAACCAAATGGGAAAACCAAATAATACCTACCCTAACTCCCCCTATATACGTATACACGCATAGCCACACCACACACACGCACAAAAAAAACATACGGCAGAAGGGAAAAAAAAGAGAGAGAGAGAGAGAGAAGAGAGAAAGAGAGAAGAAGAAGGGAGGCGAGGCTCCGAACCCAAGTTTTACTTCGTCGGATTTGTTTGTGCTATCGTCAATCGAGGTAGGTGCCTCTTCCCCCCTCAAACGGGTATAATACATGCATTCCTTGATGATATATTTTATGTGATTTACTTGTTTAATTATTTATATTATAGATGTGTATTTGTTTATAATTGAAAAGCATGAGGTAACTGTTTACTTGCTGCTACGTATGTGTATGAATGTGAATTTGATGGTATGATTGGATTAGGGTGAGAATACGCTTTAAAACAACTCAAAAGATTAGGGATTTACATACTTAGGGGGTTTAAAAATTTCGTTTTGACCTTAGAATAACTTCATCTAGCCTGGAATAGGTTAGGATTGGTTGAAAATTGAAAAAAAAGGTCTGACGGACGCGTTTCAGAGGGGTGGCGCGTGGGGCCCACGCGCGGCCCCTGACGGCGCGTCCGGACACGTGATGACGTGTCCACCTTCAAAAGTTGCGTCTCGTTATAACGAGTCCAAAGCAACTGGTTTGAGGTCAATCGGAGTTAAAACGAAGATTTTATGGAGGTTAGAAGAAAATAGAAAAAAAAATAAAAAAAAAAAAAGAGAAAATACTGTTGGACCGGCCAGGCTGCCGGACCGGACCGGATGCCAGCGGACCGGACCAGGCAGCAGGCCGGCCCAGGCCGAAAATTAAAAAAAAAAATCTGAAATTAATTTCTGAAATGATTAAAACATAATAATTAATTAAAATTAGCTTAAAATTCTAGAAAAATATATTTAATTATTAGAAAATTCTAAATAATTACAGAAAATATAAAATGTTAAAATTAAATTATTTCCACTTAATTTATGAATTTTGGTAAATGTAAGTAATTAAAAATAATTAGTAATAAATAGAATTAAATAAGGGAAAATTAGTAGAAAATTTTAGAAAATTAATACAAGTTAAGGAAAATGAGGGGATGCTAAATAACAACTTTTCAATGTTTTTAAAATTTACTAAACTAATATTGTGTGCCGGAGATGGTGAGGATGGGCGTACGGGCCCCAGACGACTAGTTGTTGAGTGCCGGAGTTGGTGAGGATGGGCGTACGGGCCCCAGGCGATTTGTTGTTGTTGCATTCATGGCACGTGCATTGCATTGGGAGTGAGCTGAGATGCACGGGTCTCAGACGCTCGAGTGAAGAGGACCATGGTGTACGGGGCCATGAGTATGTGATTATGATGGATCATGGTGTACGGGCCATGGATACTTGGTTATGGTGGGATCGTGGGCACGGGCCACGGGCATCGGTTGGGGTGGATCGTGGTGCACGGGCCACGGGCATCCGCAAGGGTAGATTGTAGTGCACGGGCTACAGGCATCCAGTCAATCCCGGGATCATGCATTGCATATAGGTCTAGGGCATATTGCATGACATGATTCTTGTTGCGTGTGACACGTTAATTGAGCATGCATCACGTACTTGCGCATTTTTATGTGGAGTGACTTACTTACCGCATTTACTTTATCTTATGCATGTTATCTTATATTTATGTGCTATGTGTTATATCATGTTTATGTGCTATGTGGCTATATCATTTTGGTATGTACGTTTTGTATTTGTTTGAGGCGGGCATCTACTGGGTGATTTCTGTCACTCACCCCTA
Organism: Eustoma russellianum; assembly: GCA_036186865.1. NCBI lineage: Eukaryota > Viridiplantae > Streptophyta > Magnoliopsida > Gentianales > Gentianaceae > Eustoma > Eustoma russellianum. The sequence continues at coordinate 30,006,031 of AP025072.1, forward strand.
CTTCCCAGGTGAGCCGGATGAGGACTACGAGCATATCTTCATTGAGGACGGGACGGACATAGCAGAGTGGGCTGGTTGAGAGCTGCGGCTAGGATATGAGGGGACGCTGCAGTTGTTTTGTTCTTATTTATATTTCGAGGATTTCCACACACTACTTACTATTTTATTTCCAGAGTTTTAATTAGCAATGTAATGACGATTATTGGAGTTTAATATATGTTATGGTTTACGTTTTCTGCGAAAAATTTCTACGTCATTTTGACAAGTAAGAGATTGATTCGACGCTTTGTATTCTCCTTAGTGAGATACGGCGGGTGCACTGTTCCCGATGTTAGGGCTCGGGAGCCGGGTGCTACACCGGCCCAGACCGAAAATAAAAAAAAAATCAGAAATTAATTTCTGAAATGAATAAATAATAATTAATTAATTAAAATTAGTTTAAAATTCCAGAAAAATATATTTAATTATCAGAAAATTTTAAATAAATTCCAAAAAATATAAAAGATTAAAATAAAATTATTTCCCACTTAATTTCTGAATTTTGATAAATGTAAATAATTAAAATAATTAATAATAAATAGAATTAAATAAGGAAAATTAGTAGAAAATTCTAGAAAATTAGCAGGAGCTAAGGAAAAATAAAAGGAATGCTAAATAACCACTTTTCAATATTTGTAAATTTTATGAAGCTAAATATTGAGTGCCGGAGATGGTGAGGATGGGCGTACGGGCCCTAGACGACTAGTGTTGAGTGCCGGAGTTGGTGAGGATGGGCGTACGGCCCCAGGCGATTTTGTTGTTGCATTCATGGCACGTGCATTGCATTGGGAGTGGGCTGAGATGTACGGGTCTCAGACGCTCGAGTGAAGAGGATCATGGTGTACGGGCCATGGATACTTGGTTACGGTGGATCATGGTGCACGGGCCACGGGCATCGGTTGGGGTGGATCGTGGTGCACGGGCATCCGCAAGGGTGGATTGTAGTGCACGGGCTACAGGCATCCAGTCAATCCCGGGATCATGCATTGCATATAGGTCTTGGGCATATTGCGTGACATGATTCTTGTTGCGTGTGACACGTTAATTGAGCATGCATCACGTACTTGCACATTTTTATGTGGAGTGCTTTACTTACCGCATTTACTTTATCTTATTCATGTTATCTTATATTTATGTGCTATGTGTTATATCATGATTATGTGTTATGTGGCTATATCATTTCGGTATGTACGTTTTGTATTTGTTTGAGGCGGGCATCTACTGGGTGATGTCTGTCACTCACCCCTACTTCCCAGGTGAACCGGATGAGAACTACGAGCACATCTTCATTGAGGACGGGGCAGACATAGCAGAGTGGGCTGGTTGAGAGCTGCGGCTAGGATATGAGGGGACGCTGCAGCTGTTTTGTTCTTATTTATATTTGAGGATTTCCACACACTACTTTACTATTTTATTTCCAGAGTTTTTATTTAGCAATGTAATGACGGTTATTGAAGTTTAATATATGCTATGGTTTACGTTTCCGCGAGAAAATTTCTACGTCATTTGATAAGTAAGAGATGGATTCGACGCTTTGTATTCTCCTTAGTGAGATACGGCGGGTGCACTGTTCCCGATGTTAGGGCTCGGGAGCGGGACGCTACAAATTAACTCACCCAAATTTTAACCGGCAATCCTAGTTTCAGATGACCCTATCGTAAACCTAAAATTCTTATAAAATCTTCAGCGAAGTTTAGTTTAAGGGGGTGAGATCTGAGGAGGTTGGAAAGGAGGCAAATATGAGGCCTCCAATCACGTCCCGCCACGTGTAAAAAAATTGTCAGTGGTCCCACCACATTCAAATTTTTTTTAAAAAAACTGACAATTTTTTTACACGTGGCGGGACGTGATTGGAGGCCTCATATTTGCTTCCTTCCAACCTCTCTGATCTCACCCGTAGTTTAAGTGGTTAGAGCTAAATTTCCAATATTAAAAGATTCTGCGTTCAAACTTCAAATCTATGTAATTATAATAGTTTGACATTCCCACCGTATATTGATGTTTCATATATATAGTCAACATTTATTATATGTATAACATGTAACTTCTATATTATGTACCTAAGAAAAATAAAATGTTCTAATGAAACCGATAATATTAGACGTCTCTTTTTGAGATTAACTTTGAATCACTAAAGTTAGAGAACTAAATCGGTTTCTTTAAAACCGCTTCAGATCTGTGCTACAATTTTAGTCTAATGCAACATGTTTCTTTTTAATAAAAAATAGTAATTATTTAAGGTGGTAGGATTTATATTAGACTAGGATTATGGAGAAGATCCGGAGCCCTGGATAACAATTTGGACATTTAATTTAAAAAACAAAATTATAAGAAAATCGCAAGAAAGAACATAATATTGTAATAATAACACGACAATATCATAAAAACGTTTGAATATCTTTCTACTATATGAAAACATATATGGAAGCGTATAAATAACATGACTCGTATATATAAAAGGTTGAACTCCAATCAGTAACGATCATGCCACACACAGTCCTAAAAGTAGTGTAGGAAGGTAAATCAGATACCCAACGGCCCGCTAACAGGAGCTTGGTCATTTACAAAGTAGTCTGCATAAGGAGCCCCCAGCACTGCAGACAAGCCTACAGGCGAAGAAACTCTCACACTATACACTTGCTGGAAAGAGGCTTTCTTGCCTTTGGCAAGAAATGAACCCTTGACCTCCCCTTTCGAGAACCCTCCCCGTAACCAGTTGAGCTATGTTGTGGGAACACTCGTATATATAAAGACACGCCTTTTTACTAGTCTCTTAGTGTATCCAAATACAATCAAGCACTATTAAAGTGGATGACGTATGCATTTGTAGGGAATTTAAAGTTTTAAACCCTATACCTATTTCTTTAAGGCATCGCCCAATACCTTGGAGCATAAGGTAAAATCTTTCAACTTGAGAAGCATGTGTGGAGGATGCAAATTAGGAGTTCAGCGACCTTCTAGACTGGATGAGGTCTCACATGATGACCTACACAAAGTGTCCCCCTACAAACCAAGCATTCGGCTTAACAACAGAGAAACATTCACACTGTGCGTGTCCCTAGAATCGAACTCTTGGCAGCTTAGAACAAATTTAAATCCGAATACCAATTGAACTGGCTTATCGCGCAATAACTATGACATTATAATGAGCGCATGTTCTTTCCGTGACTAAATTAAGTCTCCTTGGATGTACAGTTAAAAAGAACATAAATTGAAAGAGATTTTGATTATTTCCCAGTTAAATATAATGACTTGTCATAGTTTCTTTTCACCTTTCACAGTCAGGGCCCTATGTATTTTCTGTCATCCAAGATATATGATAATAAAAAAGACGTTTCTGATGCACTACGTTTCCGTGCAAGGTTCGAGGAGGGACCGGATCGTTCGCGATCTTATATATACAGGTTTATCCTACACTTTATGTAATAAGCTGTTTCCGTAGTTCAAACCCGTGACCTCAAGATCACAAAACAACAATCTTACCACTTAACTCTAAGACCCGCCCTTCATAGATATATGATAATGGAACCTTAAATTTAAGATGTGGTTTCTTCAAAATACACACAACATCATCCTATTACCTCAGAGTCTCCCAGTGAGGTATAAGGAGATCAGACGTATGCAACCATACCCATGTGTTAGAAACACACAGAGGTTGTTTCTTTATGACCACAATGAAAATTGCGCCAAGAGGCGTCGATCAACTGCTACTTCACATTATAAAAATCACAGTCAATTTAGTGAGTTATTTTGTTTTATTCTATCATATTCTAAAGTCAAAAAAGAATGTGTCCTTCAATCTATTTAAAATGAAAAATTGGTTTCTTCAAATAAAAAATAACAAAAGAAGTTGGTCTTCTTTTGTCAACTTTTGCATTGAAACTTCTACAAGAGCACCTAGAGGACCAAATAAAAGACGAAAAAGAAGCCTATCTGAATGCTACATTGATGACATGATTCGACCTAATCAAATTGAAATAAGCTTTCTTTGAGAGGGAATTCAAGATTAGACCATACATTCTAGATGGTATTTTCCGGTTTAGACAGAAAAGATTAAAGTTGAGACAAAATATAAGACATCTAATCACGTATAGTTATGTGTAAAAAAACAGTTTTTTAAAGAATTGATTGAGGCTCTTTTTTTTAAAAAAAAAAACTGTTTTTTACACGTGGCGATGCGTGATTGAATGTATCATATTTTGCTTCAACTTTAACCTCTTCAGATCTGAACCCGGTATTTTCTGAACTTTTTCTTAAGATGATATTGCACTAATCACGCACTAGATTATGACAAAGGATAATTATTACATTCTACTATTGTGGTTTTTGAACTAACCTGTGGATTATAGCTACTCGAGAAACTGAGGGAGTCTATCTTCCACTAAAACGAGCAGAAATGATTGTATGTCTCATTTATGTAGGATAGGTGTTTAATTCAACGACATAAGTTTTTCTTTTCCTAACTTTCTGAAAGATTTCCATGCAATGAACAATTTTATGTTCCTGAATTTTATTCCTAACAACTCTTATGTTCAATATATATATATATATATATATATATATATATATATATATATATATATATATATATATTGTTTAGGTCAAATCATGGATTAAATTTTTTTTTTCTAGAAACTATGTATTCTTATTTCTGAAGCATATCCTCAAACTTTTTGGCTTGCAAAAATTATGTCACCGCGAGATCTTTGTTGAAACTTGGGTTTACATGAGGTGAGACTCATATTCACTCAAAACCTTAAGTCAATTTGTGGTGGTACATCATTCTTATATAACTCATAAAGTGGGCGATGTGAGACTATTCTTAATACCCGTCTTCATGTGACAACGTGGCTTGATATACACATGCAACTTAGAACCCGTCCTCAATCACAAACCACAAGTCAGGCATGAACATCTGGACGTGCAACGTGGCTTGACATACACACGCGCCTTAGAACATGTCATCAATCACAAAACACAAGGCAGACATGAACATCTGGACTTGGTGAAGGGAGATAATAAATTACCAATATGGCAGGCAAGTGTGAGTCCACATATTAAACCTCGCTCTGATAGAATGTTGAACCTTGGGCTTACATGAGGTGAGGCTCACATCCACTCAAAACTTTAAGAGAATGAGTGGTGATACCTCATTCTTATATAACTATATTTTTTCTCAAAGCGGACAATGTGAAATTATATTCTCAACTAAGAAGCTTAAATGGAAGCAAGACAAATAAGAATAGTCTATAACACATATTTCATCAAAGGAAAAGACATCAATTTGTCGACCGTTCACAACAACATTACCACATTACCTTAGAGGCTTCTGTCTATAGCAGGGCATGGGGGTCGGATATACGCAATCATACTCATGTGTTAGAAACTAACAGAGATTGTTTTACGATGACCAATAATGAAAACTGTGTCAAACTAATATAATAAGCGTGGCTATAATGAGTCGTTTTGTTTTATTTCATCTCATTTCAAATTCAAAGAAAATTATGTACTTCACTTTATTAGAAATAGAAAACAATTGGTCCACGGTTGTTGGCAGTAGATACTTTGTGTGATTTTGTTGTTGTAAGTGTATCAAGTCAAATAACCTAACATGGTTAAGGTCGTAGGTATAGCCATAGGTTCGGTGTACATCAACTCATCAACTAAAACCAAGCAGAATATTTTTTTTATCAGTTTCAATTAAAAAACTGTTCAAAGTTTTCCACTTCTCCTCTTTTAGTTAGGTTTAATTTGAGTTCACAGGTCAATTTGGCTTATAGAAAATTTTGGACCACTCATACCGTCTTTATGTTTTCTTCATGGATATTTTATAGATATCATATGATATTCATGGATATTTTTATTTAATTATTATTATCATTATCATATTTCATTGTAATTATCTTTATTATAGTTTAAGTTTGATGTGATTTGAGTTGATTACAATGATATTATTTTGAGAAAATCTCACTTATTAGCCTAAGGTTTGGCCCATTACTCAGTTAGCAGCCTAACGTTCATGAAACTCACTTAATAACAACTCTTTTGCTGAAATGTCTCACTTGTAGCCAGGTGACCGTTGACCAACCGTTGACTTTCTCAGACCAACCAGAATCTGACACGTGGCAACCCTTTTTAATTAAAAAAATAAAATTGTATTTTTGAATAAATTGATTTAAAATGAATTTAAAAATTCTAAAAAATTGTAAAAATTAATTAAAAAACATTTTAAATATCAAAAAATTAGGAAAAAAATATAAAAATAATAAAAAAATTACCCACAACACTCCAGCACTCCACCCACCTACCCCCCATGCCACACCACCCCCCCCCCCCCCCCGCACCCCCGGCCAAAAAATTTTTTAATTTTTTTTTTCAAACTCACTCATAACGCTCCGACCACCCCCGCGTCCCCTCCCCCACCCCCTCCTCTCGCGAAATCCAACCCTCAGTCCAAAAAGAAAATGACAATGTTAGTCTTGCAACTTGGAAAAAGAAAATAATATAATTCGATAAAAAAGACAGGGGACCTCTGCAATTCGAGCCACGTTACCACATTTATATACATTATCATTATTTTATAAGTATTATTATTCTCCAACTATTTTGACGAAGGCATTGAATAGAAAAATCAAACGGTCAAATTAGCCACGAAAATTGATTGATTTAGTTTGCTGAAATAAAGCCTCATTGGCTAGTAAAAACTCATACCGCATTTTGTACTAATATAATATGCTCCATGATTAGTCACTGCACTTCAGCAAATACACTTGCTACCTTTTATTGTAGTAGTAATATTAAAAACAAAATGACTCACTAATTAATTGCGTTTCTTATATTGTGAAGTAGTATTTGACTGACACGGGTTGACGCAATTTTTGTTATGGATTATCGAGAAATAAAATCTGTATGTTTCGGGTTCTGGGGGATGGTCGGAGCTTTGTGGGTGAGTTGAAAAACTTTTAAAAATTTTTTGGTGTGTGCGCGGGGTTGGGAGAGGGGACGCAGGGGTGGTTAGGATGTTATGAATGAGTTAGAAAAAATTTTAAAAAAAATTTCGCGAGAGGAGGGTGTGGGGGAGGGGACGCGGGGGTGGTCGGAGCGTTATGAGTGAGTTTAAAAAAAATTAAAAAATTTTTGGCCGGGGGGTGCGGGGGGGTGGGGGTGGGTGGGTGGTGTGGCGTGGGGGGGGTAGGTGGGTGGAGTGCTGGAGTGTTGTGGGTAATTTTTTTTATTTTTATATTTTTTCCTAATTTTTTGATATTTAAAATGTTTTTTAATTAATTTTTACAATTTTTTAGAATTTTTAAATTCATTTTAAATCAATTTATTCAAAAATACAATTTTATTTTTTTTAATTTAAAAAAAAAAGGTTGCCACGTGTCAGATTCTGGTTGGTCTGAGAAAGTCAACGGCTGGTCAACGGTTAGTCAACGGTTGGTCAACGGTCACCTGGCTACAAGTGAGACATTTCGGCAAAAGAGTTGTTATTAAGTGAGTTTCATAAACGTTAGGCTGTTAACTGAGTAATGACCCAAACCTTAAGCTAATAAGTGAGATTTTCTCATGCCGTCTTTATGTTTTCTTCATGGATATTTTATAGATATCATATGATATTCATGGATATTTTTATTTAATTATTATTATCATTATCATATTTCATTGTAATTATCTTTATTATAGTTTAAGTTTGATGTGATTTGAGTTGATTACAATGATATTATTTTGATTAAGGTTTAAATAACTTATCTTTTGTACTATATAGGTTATGTTTGTGTATTGAATAAAATAAGAAAAGAGAATATGTGTTTTTTCAATAAATTTTTCCTTATTGAAATTTATTATGGTATTAGTTCGCTGCTGTTTTTTTTTTCCTTCTTGTCTTCTTTCTTGCGACATGGCAGAAACGGATTGGGGCTTCTAGAATCCATCTAGGGTTCTTATTGGTCATCCCTCTGCCGCTCTTTCTAAAATCACGTACATGGCTCCTCATACGGGAGAGTATTGTGTGTGTGTATATATTGATCAACCCAGAAACTGGCTGCTGGATACGATAAGTATTTTCACGTCAGTAACAGTCAACGTTGTTGAGCCCCATTGCTGGTCAAAGCTCAGGTCAGCTCAGCCAGTCCAATTCTACCCTCCAAACTAACAGGCCAGCTCTGCCTAGATGGCGAGCTGCCTCACTGGGTCGTGGTCAGTTCAGCTCGGCCAAAGCAAACATCCCAGTAAGTCAACTCAGATCAACTAAGGGATGACATACGGCGCCTTTCAGTTCAGCACGGCTAAAGGATGTGAGCAGATCAGGTCAGAGCTTACCTCGGTTTAGCTCGGCAAGAGCGCCTAGGCCAGCAACTTCCAGATCAGCTCGTCCATGTCAGCTCGGCAGAGCCCTCCTGACCAACTTTGGACACGCTACCCCCACCTCGGTTTCCTAACTGAACTACTCAGACAACGCCTCAACTCGGTCACAATATGCTTAGGCAGAATCCTGTCACCCAACAACCTTGGCCACACATTCCGACGAGTGGCAACACGTGGACATTATGTAAATTGGGACTGCCAACAGCGCATCCACCTGTCGGCTATCGCTGCGTGACAGCCATGCAAGCAAGGACGGCCTCCAGGGGAGCCAAGTGTCATCACCATATTGCTCCTAGCCATGCAGCCTTCTACTTCGACATCTATAAAGACGTGCTTCCTCAGCTGAAGCCGACCAAGCCCGTTGAAGTCCGGCTTACGCCCAGTTTGAGCCCACTTTAAGCTCTATATAGCTCTTTCTACAATAAACAGCCACTCTCTCAAAAGAGAGCCCTTATCAGCTTGCTTCAACATCTACTTCCAGCCTAAATTCATGCAAATATGCTCGTGACTGACTTAAGCGTCGGAGGGTTTTGTTCAGTGCATTAGCCCTGGGCCTCTAACGTTGACTTCCCCTCGCAGGTCACAACAGAGACTCTTACGAGGTCAAGCGACGTTATTTCCGGATCACCTCTGATCCACCTGGTGAGGACCCGATGTAGCGCCCCGCTCCCGAACCCTAGTATCGAGAACGGTGCACCCGCCGTATCTCACTGAGGAGAATACAAAGCGTCGAACTAATTTCCAACATGTCCAAAAGACGTAGAAATTTTTCGCGCGGAAACGAAAACCATAACATAAAGTTTCCTTGATAAATAAAATTCCTTGACACAATAATAACCAAATCCTGACATTAACATAAGTCTGAAAATCTAACAAGGTGATGTCTGGTGAGATCTCAATAAAATAAAGCCAAACAGTCGCAAGGTCTTCTTATGTCCTAAGCGCGACCATCAGTCTGCCCACTCCACTGTATCAGCCCCGTCCTCAACAAAGACGTAGTCGTAAGTCTCTTCCTGCTCACCTGGTGGGGGGTGGAAGTAGGGGTGAGTGACTGGGGAATCACTCAGTAGGCACCTGCCTCCGAGTAGTACAAGACAAACATGCAATAATGATATAGCACATAGCACATAAAGCAGGTTACCACATAAGCGTATGAAAAATACGGAAAGGTAAAGCACTCCAGGTATAGTATGCGCAACAACATGATGCATGTCCCACTATGCATGTCACACGCAACAAAGTCATGTCACACAATGTACCGATATCCCTACCGTGCAATGCATGAACCCGGGTCCTACTGAGTGGCTGCAGTTCGTACACCCCACAGTCACCATACTGAGTATGCGTGGCCGCGCCTCCGCACACCATCCTGAGTGTCGTGGCCCCGCCACCGTACACCATCCTGAGCGCCCGTGACCTGTATGTCACGAACCGCCATCGATGCAATGCATGTGCCATGAATGCAAAACAACACATACGCCTGAGGCCCCTGGCCCATCCTCACCATCCTCCGGCACTCAAATCTAGGTTCATTTATTCTCCAAATAATGATTTAATGTTGTTTGAGGTTAAAATTATTGTTCCGTGGCTTATATATAATTATTGTGCAATTTCCATATTTTTTTCCTATTTTCCCTTAATTTATCCCTATTTATTACCTAATTATCTCAATTAAATAAATTATCCCAATTACTGAAATTTAGTGAAAATAATTTAACTTCAGCATTTTATAATTTTTGGGATTTATCTAAAGTTTTCTGATATTTATATATTGTTCCTTATCATTTTTACTAGTTTAAATTAATTATCTAATTATTATAACATTTCAGGAATTATTCCAAAAATATGTAGAGAAATTAAACTTTGGACTGGCCCTAACCTATTCCAGCCAGCCCCAGCCCGATTTCGGTCCTGGTCCGGCCCGCCAGGGTCCGGCCTGCTACCCCCTTTTTTTTTCTTTTTTTTTTAAAAATAGCTTATTGGGCCGACAACAGCTGGCCCGGTCCGTTGGCCATTCGGCCCGGTCCGCGGTGCTGCCAGCCCCTCCTTTTATATATATATATATATATATATATATATATATATATATATATATATATATATATATAGGATGTTGGGCCAGACTGCTGCAAATGCAGCCGGCCCGCTAAGCCAGCTGGCCCCCCATTCAGGGCCTTCGTCCCTGTGGTTGCTCTCCAGGCCCTTTCGGCCCCTTTTTGGTTACTGATTTTTTTTTTTATTTTTTTTATTAACTCCATAATTGGGCCAGCCCCTTAAGCAAAGCTGGCCCGTTAAGCCAGCTCCTGCCCAGCAATTCAGGGCCTTCGGCCCTTCCGCCTTAAATTCTTTTTTTTATAATTCAACCCTCCTCAGCGGCAGTACTACCAGAAGCGCGTGCAGCCGCGCGCGGCCGCTTCCGGCGGCGCGTGCGGCGCACCGGCGGCCTCCGGTGACCGTTTTTCAACCCATATCTATATTTTTGCCTATTTCCAGTCTATGGGGACCTATTCTAAGGCCAAAACGAAATGAAAATCATCTAGTCTAGCCACAGTTTTGCTATTTTGATTATCAAAGTTTTTCCTAAAATCAAAACTAAAACACGCAATACACCACGCATACACGCATCACCTACACGCATACCAGAGTCTTAAATATCTTCATGCTTTTCACAAATTGAACAACATGTTACGGAATTAAACAATTAAAACAACAAAAACACATAATTTACTATTAAAACATGCTTGGATTTGCACCAATTGGAGGGGGAAAAGGAACCTACCTCGACTGCAAACAACTACGCAATTATAGTACACCGCAAATGGATCGAAGACACTTGGATTCTCCCTTTCCTTCTCCTTTCCCTTCTCTCTCTTTCTTCCTCTTCCCTTCCTTCCTTATGATGCCAGCGCTCTCTGCCCTCTCTTCAAATTTTTTTTTTCTAATGATGTTTACCTCTCCCCCTTTTAATGATGGCTGCCGATAATTTGGGGGGGGGGGAATAATGAGGAAACCGTTACCCCCTCCCCACTTCACGCCACTTTTATCCTTTATTTTAATTTTAAATTAATTATCTTTTTTTTCCATCCTTATCTCCATTTCAATTCTTTTATTATTATTATTATAATCCTTTTTTCTTTTCTTCTTTTTTTTTCCGGTTCTCACATCCTACCCACCTTACAAGAAGTTTCGTCCTCGAAACTTGCTGTAACTTAATCGTAGAGGCCGAAGAGATTTGACGTACCTTAATTGAATAGCTCAGGGTAGCGTTCGCGCATCTGGTCTTCCAGCTCCCAAGTTGCTTCATTCTCTCTGTGGTTGCTCCATTGAACCTTGACGTATGGGATGATTCTTCTCCTCAAAACCTGGTTTTTGCGATCTATGATCCGTATAGGAGTCTCTTCATATGATGTATCTGGTCTGATCCTCAAAGGTGGTGCATCCAGTACGTGACTCGGGTCCGGGACGTACTTTCTCAACTGTGAAACATGAAAGACATCGTGCACCTGAGCCAACGCCGGGGGTAATGCCAAACGGTAAGCTAACGAACCAATCCTTTCGAGCACCTCATAAGGTCCGATGTACCGAGGCCTTAGCTTACCCTTCAGTCCAAATCTCGCAACACCCTTCATCGGCGATACTCGCAAATAGACCTTTTCTCCAACATCAAATTTCAGCGGGCGCCTCTTCGAGTCAGCCCAGCTCTAACTTCTATCTTGAGCAATCTTAAGCCTTTCTCGAATCAACTTAACCTTTTCCTTGGTTTGCTCAACCAACTCTGGACCAGTGATAGCGCGCTCTCCAACTTCGTCCCAAAGGATAGGAGATCTGCACTTACGACCATAGAGCACCTCAAATGGTGCCATGCCGCTGGCGCTGTGATGACTGTTGTTGTAGGAGAACTCGATCAACTTAATCATACTATCCCAGTTCCCCCTGAAGTCGATGGCGCAAGCTCTTAACATATCCTCCAACGTCTGTATGGTCCTCTCTGACTGTCCATCTGTCTGCGGATGAAACGCAGTACTCAACCGTAGCTCGGTCCCAATTCTCTTTTGACATGCTGACCAGAACTTGGAAGTGAACTTCGAGTCACGGTCGGAGACAATACTGACTGGAACGCCATGTAACGTGATAATGTTGTCGATGTAAAGTGTAACCAACCTCTCTAGGGCCACATCGTTCGGTACTGGTAGGAAATGAGCAGACTTCGTCAAACGATCCACAATCACCCAGACCATGTCATTGCCATTTCTTGTCCTCGGGAGGCCCGTCACAAAATCCATAGTCACATGCTCCCATTTCCACTCAGGAATCTCCAAAGGCATCAACAACCCTCCTGGTCTCTGGTGTTCCGCCTTGACCTGTTGACATACAAGGCATCTCTCAACAAATTCAGCTATATGTCTCTTCATACCGCTCCACCAGTAATGCTTCTTCAGGTCATTATACATCTTGGTGGCACCTGGATGAATCGACAACTTCGAGTTATGTGCCTCTTTCAGTACTGTTCGTCTGAGGTCCTCAACCTCTGGTACGCACAGTCTCCCCTGAAACCACATACTGCCATCGTCATGGATCTGGAACCCGTCAACTTGACTCGTCATCATCCTCTCTCGTAGCTCACTAAGGGTTACATCTCCCTTTTGCGCCTCTTTGATCTGATCAACCAAAGATGGAGTGATAATCAACGCCGCTAGAACACTCGCTGTGGAGTCCACAATGTCAAGATCCAACTCCGCCATATCTCTCTCCAACGGCGTCTGTCTGGCATGACTAGATTTCCTACTCAGAGCATCTGCGACCCGGTTTGCCTTTCCCGGATGGTAGTTAATAGTCAAATCGTAGTCTTTTAAAAGCTCAAGCCATCTCCTCTGACGCATGTTCAGCTCTTTCTGGGTGAATAAATACTTTAAACTCTTATGATCAGTGAATACTTCGCACTTCACCCCATAAAGATAATGACGCCAAATCTTAAGTGCGAATACTACTGCCGCTAGCTCCAGGTCATGCGTCGGATAATTTTGCTCGTATGGCTTCAACTGTCTCGAAGCATACGCGATGACCTTGCCATTTTGCATGAGAACACATCCTGCAAGGAAACAGTTAGGCCACCGTTGTAATGCGTATAATTCAATTCTAGAAAGATATACATTACCTAATCCGTTCTTCGATGCATCGCTATATATGACGAACCCTTCTGAGCCTGAGGGTTGAGCAAGAATAGGGGCCGTCGTCAATCGTCTCTTAAGTTCTTCAAAACTCTGCTCGCATTCGGTGGTCCAGACAAACTTTGACCTTTTCTGAGTCAATCTGCTCAAGGGCACTGCTATCGATGAAAACCCTTCAACAAACTTCCGATAATAGCCGGCCAAACCCAGAAAACTCCTCACTTCGGTCACATTAGTCGGTCTAGGCCATTCAGTAATGGCCTCAATCTTCTTGGGATCTACAGAAATTCCCTCCTCTGAGACCACGTGGCCCAAGAACGCAACACTCTTCAGCCAGAACTCGCACTTACTAAACTTAGCATATAACTTCTTCTTCCTGAGAACATCCAGAACCTCCCGCAGATGCTTTTCGTGGGATTCCTCATCCGGAGAATAGACTAATATATCATCGATAAAGACCACCACAAACTTATCAAGCTGATCCCTGAACACCGTATTCATCAGATCCATGAAGGCTGCGGGAGCATTGGTGAGACCGAATGGCATCACCAGAAATTCATAGTGTCCGTATCTAGTGCGAAAGGCAGTCTTTGCTACATCCTCGGCTTTTATCCTCAGTTGATGGTATCCAGATCGAAGATCAATTTTGGAGAATACTTTAGCGCCCTGGAGAATACCAATGTTGCAAAATTAATTGGAGAATTAGTAATATGAATTTGTGAGTTGTACTGACTAGAGGGGTACCTTCAACTGATCGAAGAGGTCCTCGATCCGAGGTAGAGGATATTTATTCTTGATAGTAATCTTATTAATCTCCCGATAGTCAATGCAAAGCCTCATGCTGCCGTCCTTCTTCTTCACAAACAAGACCGGAGCTCCCCAGGGTGAGACGCTGGGTCGTATGAACTTCCGGTCCAGCAACTCCTGCAGCTGCTCTTTCAGTTCCTTCAGCTCAGCCGGGGCCATTCTGTACGGTGCCTTCGATATCGGCTCAGCACCGGGTAGTAAATTAATCTCAAACTCCACCTCCCGACTGGGCGGTAGTCCTGGCAGCTCATCGGGAAATACATCCTGGTACTCACTCACCACTGGTATTGATTCTATCGAGGGTACCTCCTTTTCTGTGCCAATAACATATACAAGAAAACATGGATTACCTTTCCGCAATGCTTTGTGTGCCTGTGCTGCACTCATGTAGATCTTCTTGGCCGCCTTATGTAACTTGTAGTCTCCTTGAAAAATGGTTTCCTGCTTACTCTGTGTCTGCATGCGGACCTGCTTCTCACTACAGTCAATCTTGGCCTCATGCTTAGCCAGAAAATCCATGCCCAGAATAACATCAAAATCTTGCATCTGGATCGGAATCAGGGTCGCTGTGAACTCCAACTCATTAATCTCCATCAAACAATCTCTGCACTGATAGTGTGATACAATCACCCGGTCCCCAGCGGTTTGGACACGGTAAGGGATCTCCAGTCGTTCTGGTGGAATATTCAGAGTCTTGACAACCCTCCTGGCGATAAATGAATGGCTGGCCCCACTATCGAAAAGGACGTAGACTGGGACCTTGTTAATCAATATCTCACCTAACACGGGTAAGGTTATACATATAACACATAACCATAAGACAGAGAGGTATTTAAAACAACTTCGGGTTTATGATGCTTAATTAAAACGTACCTGCTACGACATCGCTGGTGTCCTCGGCGTCGGCGTGCGACATGACATGTACTCTGGCGTTCGTCTTTGGCCTCCCCTTCTGCTGTGTCTGGCTTTGCTGTGCTGGGGGTGCCTGTCCCTGCGCGGGGCAGTCTCTAGCAAAGTGCCCTGGTGTGCCGCATCTGTAGCATACATTCTAGGTCCTCCAACACTGACCCGGATGGAAACGCCCACAATGGACACATGGTGTAGTGGGTGCTACTGTCCTCAATGGCTGTGCATCTGTCAATGCTGGACCCTCAATGGCTAATGGCTGAGTAAACTGTCTCTGCTGCGGTGGTCGAGAAGAGCCTCCCTGCTGCTGGCGGCGGGGTACCTTCAGCCATCTCCCAGGTCTCCCGGAACGGTATTCCTCCCGTGGCCGCTTCGTCCGGTCATCTAACGCACCCTTCCTGAGGTCACCCTTAACATCCCGGCATACCTCCAGTAAATCCTCGAAAGTCCTCGGTCTAGCACAAATGATCAACGACTGAATGCGAGGGCTCAGTCCGGTCTTGAATTTAGACATCTTTGCCCTCTCGTTATCCATAACGGAGGGCATATATTTCTCCAGCGCATGAAATCTCTCTGCATATTGGTCCACGGTCATAGACCCCTGAGTAAGTAGCTGAAACTCGGTCATTCTCCTCTGTATGGCACTCTCCGGAATGTAGTGCCTCTCATATTCTTCTCGAAACTGAGTCCAAGTCACCGGAGGGGTCAACCGGCGCTGTACATTAACCCACCATCCTCTCGCATCACCCTCCAGAAATGAAACGACTACTTCCACCTTCAGGTCATCAGGAACCTGTAATAATCTCAACTGCTCGGTCATATTCTGGAGCCAAATCTCAGCTTCCTCTGGCCGTGTAGTGCCCCTAAACATCGGTACTCGGGAGTGCTGCATCTCTCTATAAAAGAAACGAAGTCCCGGGGGTGGTGGTGGTGGTGGGGGCTGCTGCTTCTGCTGTTGCTGCTGTTCCTGCTGTTGCTGCAGGTGAGCCATCTGCGCCTGCTGTTGAGCCACCAAGGTAGTCAGAGTGGCTAGAGTATCAGCAATAACCTGGGGAATAGCCCCCTGACCCTGGTGGTCATCTCCCTCGCGCCCTCGATTTCCTGCTGGCTCACGTCTTGGCGGCATTTTCCTGGAGTTCGAGTTCATAGAGGTACGCAGGTTAGGCACAAATAAAGTAAATAATTATTTGCGGGATAAAGTAGTAATTAATAAGAAAGCTCTCCATCGGCACACACCTCCCTTAACCCGTTCATAACTTAGGTCTACTTCATTTATTAGGGTATACTAGTTATTTTTAGGGGAAGATCATCACTTATGTCTAGGTGATCTAGTTAATTCTGCGTTTCCGAGGCGGATCTGAAGCCTCGGCTCTGATACCACCTGTAGCGCCCCGCTCCCGAACCCTGGTATCGAGAACGGTGCACCCGCCGTATCTCACTGAGGAGAATACAAAGCGTCGAATTAATTTCCAACATGTCCAAAAGACGTAGAAATTTTTCGCGCGGAAACGAAAACCATAACATAAAGTTTCCTTGATAAATAAAATTCCTTGACACAATAATAACCAAATCCTGACATTAACATAAGTCTGAAAATCTAAAAAGGTGATGTCTGGTGAGATCTCAATAAAATAAAGCCAAACAGTCGCAAGGTCTTCTTATGTCCTAAGCGCGACCATCAGTCTGCCCACTCCACTGTATCAGCCCCGTCCTCAACAAAGACGTAGTCGTAAGTCTCTTCCTGCTCACCTGGTGGGGAGGGGGAAGTAGGGGTGAGTGACTGGGGAATCACTCAGTAGGCACCTGCCTCCGAGTAGTACAAGACAAACATGCAATAATGATATAGCACATAGCACATAAAGCAGGTTACCACATAAGCGTATGAAAAATACGGAAAGGTAAAGCACTCCAGGTATAGTATGCGCAACAACATGATGCATGTCCCACTATGCATGTCACACGCAACAAAGTCATGTCACACAATGTACCGATATCCCTACCGTGCAATGCATGAACCCGGGTCCTACTGAGTGGCTGCAGTTCGTACACCCCACAGTCACCATACTGAGTATGCGTGGCCGCGCCTCCGCACACCATCCTGAGTGTCGTGGCCCCGCCACCGTACACCATCCTGAGCGCCCGTGACCTGTATGTCACGAACCGCCATCGATGCAATGCATGTGCCATGAATGCAAAACAACACATACGCCTGAGGCCCCTGGCCCATCCTCACCATCCTCCGGCACTCAAATCTAGGTTCATTTATTCTCCAAATAATGATTTAATGTTGTTTGAGGTTAAAATTATTGTTCCGTGGCTTATATATAATTATTGTGCAATTTCCATATTTTTTTCCTATTTTTCCTTAATTTATCCCTATTTATTACCTAATTATCTCAATTAAATAAATTATCCCAATTACTGAAATTTAGTGAAAATAATTTAACTTCAGCATTTTATAATTTTTGGGATTTATCTAAAGTTTTCTGATATTTATATATTGTTCCTTATCATTTTTACTAGTTTAAATTAATTATCTAATTATTATAACATTTCAGGAATTATTCCAAAAATATGTAGAGAAATTAAACTTTGGACTGGCCCTAACCTATTCCAGCCAGCCCCAGCCCGATTTCGGTCCTGGTCCGGCCCGCCAGGGTCCGGCCTGCTACCCCCTTTTTTTTTCTTTTTTTTTAAAATAGCTTATTGGGCCGACAACAGCTGGCCCGGTCCGTTGGCCATTCGGCCCGGTCCGCGGTGCTGCCAGCCCCTCCTTTATATATATATATATATATATATATATATATATATATATATATATATATATATATATATATATATATATATAGGATGTTGGGCCAGACTGCTGCAAATGCAGCCGGTCCGCTAAGCCAGCTGGCCCCCCATTCAGGGCCTTCGTCCCTGTGGTTGCTCTCCAGGCCTTTTCGGCCCCTTTTTGGTTACTGATTTTTTTTTATTTTTTTTTATTAACTCCATAATTGGGCCAGCCCCTTAAGCAAAGCTGGCCCGTTAAGCCAGCTCCTGCCCAGCAGTTCAGGGCCTTCGGCCCTTCAGCCTTAAATTCTTTTTTTTTTATAATTCAACCCTCCTCAGCGGCAGTACTACCAGAAGCGCGTGCAGCCGCGCGCGGCCGCTTCCGGCGGCGCGTGCGGCGCACCGGCGGCCTCCGGTGACCGTTTTTCAACCCAGATCTATATTTTTGCCTATTTCCAGTCTATGGGGACCTATTCTAAGGCCAAAACTAAATGAAAATCATCTAGTCTAGCCACAGTTTTGCTATTTTGATTATCAAAGTTTTCCCTAAAATCAAAACTAAAACACGCAATACACCACGCATACACGCATCACCTACACGCATACCAGAGTCTTAAATATCTTCATGCTTTTCACAAATTGAACAACATGTTACGAAATTAAACAATTAAAACAACAAAAACACATAATTTACCATTAAAACATGCTTGGATTTGCACCAATTGGAGGGGGAAAAGGAACCTACCTCGACTGCAAACAACTACGCAATTATAGTACACCGCAAATGGATCGAAGACACTTGGATTCTCCCTTTCCTTCTCCTTTCCCTTCTCTCTCTTTCTTCCTCTTCCCTTCCTTCCTTATGATGCCAGCGCTCTCTGCCCTCTCTTCAAATTTTTTTTTCTAATGATGTTTACCTCTCCCCCTTTTAATGATGGCTGCCGATAATTTGGGGGGGGGGGGGGGAATAATGAGGAAACCGTTACCCCCTCCCCACTTCACGCCACTTTTATCCTTTATTTTAATTTTAAATTAATTATCTTTTTTTTTCATCCTTATCTCCATTTCAATTCTTTTATTATTATTATTATAATCCTTTTTTTCTTTTCTTCTTTTTTTTTCCGGTTCTCACACCCGACCTCGTCATATATATATATATATATATATATATATATATATATATATATATATATATATATATATATATTGTCTTTTTAAAAAATTAGGGAGGAGAATCGAACTCGAGACCCGAGAATGGGATAAATGCTACTCAACCGCTAGACCAAAAGTTTTTTCGTATTTTTTTTTAAAAATTGGGGAGGGGAATCGAACTCGAGACCCGAGAATGGGATAAATGTTACTCAACCGCTAGACCTAAAGGTTTTTCGCTATATATATATATATATATATATATATATATATATATATATATATATATATATATATATATATATATATATATATATATAAGGGCATTTCCCATTTGGAGTCTTGTATATGTGCATTTCCGATTAGGAGTAAGCATACTATGTGTTTTCGTGAGGTAAATTCAAGAAGAGAGATTGCGTATTGAGAATATACATTGTCAGAGTCGACGAGTTTCAGAAAGTTTTGATCATTTGATTTGTTCGCGTGATTATTTTTTTTTGTCCACAAACATAAAATTAGATGATGATCTGATAAATATGCAATCAACTTGTTAGATCGACAAATGATTAATCTTATTATATATCTAACAAATGATTAATCATATTATATTGTACATGGGGCGTATTGGACGAATGTCGCTGTTCTTTTTTGTTTTGTTTTTTACCAGGTTATTCTGTATCAAGACGATGATGTCATATTGAAACAAGTTATTTGAATATCACTAATATGTTCGAATATTGTGTGTGACTAACACTGCTAATAAAACTTGATGTTCGAATAATGTTCGATTATGATTATCTACTGTAATACTCTTTTTGCAATTTGGAGAGTTTGTGCTTCCACCCTCAAACCCCATATGTCAAAAAACATTGTCTTAGTTTGACTTAAACGTGATTTTAGAAAACCAAACTATTTTGGTTACTTTATTATTCTAAACTTAGTTGGTTAATTGATGTAAACTAAGGCCAAAACATAAAATTATTCCGGTCGTTGTTCTTATTCTGACCTTATTCGTTTAATTAATGTAAACTAGATAAATCATACAAACGTTTACTAAAAGTTTAATATAAGATTTGACTACTATAATATTTTTATTTTTGAAAATTAGATAATATTTTTACGACAAACTAAAGTATATACTAAGACAATATTTTTGGGTAGAGGGAATACATCGGTCTGGGGAAAAAAATTAAGACCTAATGCATCTCAATTCATAAAGGTTTTGTCGGGTTGGGATCTCCTAACTCCACTTTCTTCACCTCCTTTGTGGCCGCGCGACACATGTCAGCAAAGGGGGTGGTGAGACTAGATGAGGGTCACCCTCATCTAGCCTCACCATCCTCCTTTGGTGTCACGTGTCGTGCGGTCACGCGTCAATGCACCCTCTTTACGGTGAGGGGATACTATCCCGGTTTGGCTTTTTTTGTCCCTTGAATTTCGTTATAAATGACATATGTACATATGTACATACGTCCTAGTGAATTATTAACTCAAGACGTCGCTTCGGACAGAAATAGGAAGTACGAAAGTAGTCTAAAAATATCATTTTCATGATAGTATTACAGAAGAAATACACTAAACCACTTAGCCTTTTGCCTCTATCGTTACAGTTCCAAGAAGCATTGTAGAGGATGTAAATCATGAGTTTAGCAGCCTTCTAGGTTGGAGAGGTCATACACAAAGAGCTCACACAAGTTGTCCACTGCAAACTGGGCCGTTGACACAGACAACAGTGAAGCACACACACTGCGTGTGTCCTTGTAATCAAACCATGTATCTCTTGGAGCAACTTCCAACCCGAGTACCAACTGAGCTATGTAATGAGACAACTACTTCCAATTTGACTATCAATAGATGTGGAGAAAGTTGAAATAATCCTCACCTGCGAAAAAAAAAATCAAATTAATTTGTCCTACAATTAATTATAGTTCTAAGTTACATAAGAAGGAAGAGGACGAAAATAGATGCAGATTTATGAATTCATTAAATTTCAAAAAGTCTATAAGTGAATTGTTTGTTTGAGGGAAGCTAAAGTTTTTCGTTGGGAATAGATCACATACTCCATATTCTGTCACATATTCTAGTCAGTCTATTAAAAACATGACATGCATATTAACTCCTTTATAATTTAACATATCCATAGAGGTGAGACCCTTCTTGTAGCTATTGAGCTATTGAGCTACTGACCCTTCTATTTCCGCATTCTGAAGGAAGAGGAAATAAGATGAAGGGTCTACCGATCCTGCAGCTAATGAAGCTAATGCAGCTATGACCTATGAGCTATTGCAGTTATTGATCCTTCTATCGATCGATTTTCCTGATCTAACGAGCTATGAGTTCTTGCTTTAGGGCTTGTTTTCTTCCAGTTTATAACCTGATATACGAGGGATGAGTTTTAAGTGCCTTAAAACGCTCTAGAACGGCCTTAGGAATTCTTCTTACGATACAGGAAAACCTCCGGTCCCTGTCCTCCCAGTGAACACTTTCCAAACTCTCGGGGCGAGGGCCTCCGCTTCTGCTTCACTCACCTCCCTAATCCTTTCCTTCCACGAGAAACATGAATTCGCAGCCAGAGCGCGTTTCATGCAAACATGAACCGCTTATCATATTCCAAAGTCAAGGAAGACTGCATCCTTGACTCTATTAGAAATAGAAACACTAAATTGGTTGCGCTTCTTATATTGTGAAGTAGCAGCTGATTGACACATCTTGACGTAATTTTCATTATGGGTCATCGAAAAACAAGCTCGATGTGTTTCAAACACATGGGTATTGTTACGTACATCCGACCCCTCATACCCCTCATAGACGGAAGCCTCTAAAGCAATAGGGTAATGTTGTTGTTGTAATATATTTTTATTAGATAGACTAGAAGATGTGACACGTATAAGTCATCTTCCTTTTTTTTGCGTTGGGTAACCTTTCGTTTTAGAGCTGTTAATTTATGTCGTGTCTCTTTTGATGGAGATATAGTCATAAAGACGAAGTTGTACCTTTCACTTAATTAGCTCAGCAAATGGCAATTATGTTATGAGTAATGCCGCTCTTTTGGCTTATATATTTGGATATATTATAAGTGATTCGTTATGTTTGCTGATTCAACGGCTAGTTAAATGATCCTCTTGTTAGCCTAACAAGAAACAGTACAATGGGTTTTCGATTTGTTCTTTTTGTAACAAGGGGTTTGCTAATGGTGTTAAGCGAACCGAACTGTTCGCGAACTATTCGAGTTCGATTCATATTTGGTTCGAGTGTGTTTGTTAATTTTACTTAAAAGAGTCGAATTATTTGCAAACCGTTCGGCTTGTTTAAACAGTTATAGTGTTATCGAGCCGAACTCAAACTAATTTTAAAGCCCGTTTAACTAAACGAACCGAGCCAAATAGCTCATTTAGCTAAATGAATCCAAATTCGAAAACCTAGTATTCGGCTCAGTACAGTTCGTTAACACCCCTACCACTAACATATCAAGATTTACATGGTTTGCTCAATATTTCATATATTTATGCCTTTTTTTTTAAGTTATACCAAATTCATACATGGAGAAAGAGGAGGGGACAGATACATACACAGAGAGAGAAATTCAAACCAGAGTTACTTACCGAGAAGTGAAATAACATTTATCATGTAATTTGAATTTCTTCATATGTTTATGACGTCAAAATATCCCACGTATGACACACCCACATTTCATGCAAATATATGTATATGTGTATTTAAATACATGAATTCATGTACTCTCTTCGTTTTAAAAATATTGTATTTTTCTATTTTGGTTTGCATCGAAAATATTGTTCATTTTCTAAAAATAATAAACATTAGTAGTCAAAGTTTTTATATTATCCCTCAATTAACACTTACATGATTTATCTCTATTTTAATTTAAGTAAACAATTAAGGGTATAATAAAAATAGTAGTGCAAAATGTTTGACTTTTTTATATTATGTTCAAGTCAAATTAGGACAATATTTTTAAGACGGAGGGAGGAAATATCATTTTTCTATTTTGAGAACATTGTCCTAAAGCATTTATTTTATTAATTACTAAAAGAAGAGATATATAGTAGAATTATCGAATTTTTACTAGAGGTGACCCTCAATAAAAAATATTAGGAGAGAGAGACGAACAACATTACAACAACATTACCCTAGTGCTTTACAGACTCCCGCCTATGGCGGGGTATAGCGTGTCGGATATATGCAACCATCTCATGTGTTAAAAACACACAAATGTTGTTTCCCGATGACCCATAGTGATGCGTCAGACTGTGTCGATAAACTGATACTTCATAATTTAAGAAGCACAGTGAATTTAATAAATCATTTTGTTTTATTCCATCATATTCTAAACTGAAGAAATAATGTCTTCTTGACTCTATTAGAAATTAAAAAAAGGAGAAAGAATGTAATGGTAGTTACGTGCCGGTTCATCCAAGCAGATATGTTTTTTTTTTTTTTTGGAGAAACAAGCAGATATGATTTAACTGAACTATTTTCATCTTGAATCATTGAACCAAAGCAATCCATAATTTGTCTTGATTATTAAATTTGAAATGATAAGTGCTTGCTCCAAAATTTTAATTAACCCATGATTACGAATTTAAATCGGTGTAGTGATAAAAATGTTTGCACTTCATATTCTTGTATTAATTATAGTTCGAATCTTATTCTCATAATGTGATGTTCTAGAAACAAAATTAAAGAAATAAGACATGGTTTTCTAACAAAGTAGCTGGCTTTCTATTTCAGGGTGAACTATTTTCATAAGTATCACTTAGCTCCGTGTAGAGTGCCGACTTTGAAGCAACTTGTAAGGTTGTTTTGTGATCTTGAGGTCACGGGTTCGAGCCGCAGAAACAGCTTCTTGTAAAAAATGTAGGGTAAGACTACGTACATCATATCATGAAACAATCCGGCCCATTTTCAGACCCTGGGCAAATGCAAGACCCTAATGCATCGGAAACGTACTATCACTAAGCTGGGTGTACATGTAGCTCAATAAATAAATAAATGAATAAACATACTGCATGAACTATTACTTCGAATCTTACAAAACGTTACACACACACACTCTTTTATATATATATATATATATATATATATATATATATATATATATATATATATATATATATATATATAGAGAGAGAGAGAGAGAGAGAGCGAAAAACCTTTACGTCTAACGATTGAGTAGCATTTATCTCATCCCTAGGTCTAGAGTTCGATTCACTTTCCCAATTATATATATATATATGTGTGTGTGTGTGTGTATAAGGACACGCAAATTCTAATACAGATGTAAATTAGAACAACAATTAGTTAAAAGAGACTGAAACATGACGACGTCCACCTAATTTTAGTGTTTCAGACACAATATGTGACAAATTAAAGGTTTATTGTTTCACGTTTGATCATTTTCTGTGTCTTATCTCCTATGTAAGTTGAAATTTGTTGCGACTTATGTAGGATATTTGTGACAGTAGCAGGACCTTCAAGGTCGCCATTTAAGAAAATATTATAAATTAAATAAAATCTGGTGTGACCCTCATCTAGCCTCACCACTCCTCTTTGCTGCCACGTGTCGCGCGGTCACGCGTCACTGCACCTCTTTGCGGTGAGGTGATCCTATCCCCAAAAATATAACGTTGATCGGTTGATGTTTTCGTAAGCATTTTTGAACACGTCAACATGTAATTTGCGTGGGTTTCTTCGTTAAACATCAACTATAACTATTGTGATTTGTGTACGGTTATGCTTTAAAATATATTAGTGTTCCCGATGTACTAGGCTTTTGCATTTACGCAGAGTTTGAAGAGGGGACGGATGGCTTCGCGATCTGATGTACGTAACTTTACTCTACACTTTGTGTAAGAAGCTCGCTCGAACCTGTGATTAAACTTAGTGTGTCAATACTTATATGTTCTGTTTTTTCTTGATCTTTTTTCAACAGACATTAATTCTTTGAGATCATCAAAATTATGGCAAGATAAAGTAGCCACAGAACATAGTCCAGTTAATATTCGGGTTGAGATTTGTTTTAAGAGGTCAAGAGTTCGATTTCAGAGACACGTACAGTGTGAGTGTTTTTCTGCTGCTAGGCCGAAGACCTGATTTGCGGGAGGACACCTTGTGTGGGTCACCGCGTAAGATTTCCCTCCAATCTAAAAGGTCACTGGGTTCCTGATTTGCATCATCCACACATGTTTTTTGAGGCTGAGGCGATGGAAGCCCCATAATAAAGGATTTCACTTTTGCACCAAATAAAGGATACAAATGACAAGCTTGAAGGGTAGATAACAAAACCAATATGATGACCAATACAGAACAAAAACTGTAATTTCTGTTATCAGTTCAAGAGAGACACGACGAGCATCGAGTAGTCAAATTATGCATGAGGAAATATTGGAGTGGTATTTATTTAGTATGCAAAATAAGTGAATACGTGACATGATATATTAATATGCTGAAAAAATTGGTACTCGGATTGGAAGTTGCTCCAAAATGTACATGGTTCGATTCCAAGACAGATGTAATGTGGATATTTTACCGTTCTCTGGGCCAAATGTCCAGTTTGCAGTGGACTCATTGTGTAGGCTTCTTGCATACGACCTCTTCCAGCCTAGAAGGCTGATGAGTTCTTGATTTACATCTTCTACGATGCTCCTTGAAGCTAGAGCGATGGAGGCCTTCAGAATCAGGGTATGACCTTTGATGGAAGAAAAATGGGTTTTGACCAATTTAAGCAATATTTTTGACTATCCGTTCAAACAAATATAAGGAAGGAAAAGAAAGTTAGTTCCACATTAGTAACTTTAAACACTATTCCAAAGCCACACCTACAGTGACGAGTCAATTTCAGTTAATCAATTTATAACGGAACTTGAAAACTTGCAATAACTCATAATTGTTCTATTTTACTAATTATGTAATGTCATCAAACTCGATTACTAAACGGATGCCTCGAATACAGGTTTATTATTGAGGCTTTACATAATAAAAAAAAAGTTTGAACCCCAACCAGTAAGGGTCCATCCAGTCTCAAAGGTAGTGTAGGGATGTAAATCAGGTACCCAACAGCCCGCTAGCAGGAGCTTCCTCTGCATAAGTAGCCCCCAGCACTGCAGGCAAGCATACAGACCAAGGAGCAACCACACTACCAAGGACCAACCACACTATACACTTGCTGGGAAGTGGCTTTCTTGCTTTGTACAAGAATTGAACCACTGACTTCCCTTTCGAGAATCCTTGTCCAGAACCAGTTGGGCTATTATTTATAGGTGAGCTTAGCGTCTTTACATAACAATCTAGTAGGAGGTGGGGGGGGGGGGGGGGGGGAGAAGGATGGAGTACATCACTTAGTCCTACATTAGGAAAAAAATGACGTAGGACCGGTACATATAAGTAAAGATCGACAATACTAAAGTCTACACTTTTAGACCAACTAAGACGAAATCCAAAAATTAATATTTAATACTTGAAGACTCACAGTAACGTTACACTTGTAATGTTGTTGTTGAAATTTCAAAGTTCTTGACTTTGGATTTAATAGTATGTCAGGTAAAGTTCCGGATGAATTTGCAGGGGAATTGTGTAGAAGTAGTTTCCATAACAGTCGATGCTGTGTACTGACAGTGGAATCATTGACCTTCCCAGTTGCAGCACTAAAAATAAACATAGACATAGCAAACATCATATAATAGTAGCCATAATAGTACCTATCCCGATTTTCTACCTAGCAATGGGGTTATGTGGTTACTGATTAGCTAAAAATGGCATTATGTTCGTCTCAAAAACATTGTCAGAGTTGACTTTTCAACATATACTTCTTAAAGTCTCTTAATTTAAACACACAAAGTTGGTGCATACAAACAATGTTAGTACTCCTAATAACCTGCTTAAGCTTGCTGACAACAACAAACCAGAAAATTAGCCACAAGACATGTTGGAAAGTAAATTAG
Organism: Eustoma russellianum; assembly: GCA_036186865.1. Lineage (NCBI taxonomy): Eukaryota > Viridiplantae > Streptophyta > Magnoliopsida > Gentianales > Gentianaceae > Eustoma > Eustoma russellianum. The sequence goes on from AP025072.1 coordinate 30,033,197, forward strand.
AAATTCAACGATAGATCAAAATTAGAGATGTGATTAGATCATTGATAAAATTCATATCATATCAAATATCTTTGTATTTATCAAGTTACCTTAGATAGAGAAAAAGGCTATAAGTAAAGCCTGTTTTAATATTTTACCGTCAATGAAAATACAAGTTCTTTCATTCTAATATCTTAAAGACATTCAGAAGGATCTTCAAGATCTCATTGATTGAAGGCCTAAGAGAAGGCGAAGCATAGGCACACTTGAGGCCTAGTTTAAACACTGCAGTCATGGTTTCCAAATACTACAACTAACGCCTTAGAGGTTCCCGCCTATGACGGAGTGTGGGGCATTGGATGTACGCAAACATACCAACCATACCTATATGTTAGAAACACAGAGGTTGTTTCACAACCTTCCGATACTCATAATGATGGATCAAGATATGTCGATCAACTGTTACTTCATTCTTCTAGTGGCCAGCTACAAAAGTACCGAGCCGAAACTGTATAGATCAATTTTCTCATTCACCTTTATGTGTAGGCAGACTCTGTCATCCAGGATCATTTCAAAATCTTTAGGTTTGCTATCAAAAAGTCATTCCGGTCAGATCTAACGGCGAGCATCTTTGTCAGTCAGTCTATTCCTCTTATCCTCCAGTAAGGTGTAGATCGAAATGGATCTACTTCCTTCTATCTATGAGATTGTTAGGCAGATGGATTAAGCAAGCGCAGACCATAAACAAATAAACATAAGGCAGGGTGTCGCTTATGCATAATATAGATGACTATGTCTAATATAGATGAATATGCCTGTTTTAGAAAACTTGGAAAAGAAAATTGCTGAACAAAAATCACTCTGTTTTTTTTCGTTTTGCGGTTTATAACCATGATTCGTTCACTCTCCCCGACTCTAACGATAACTTTGTTGTATTGGGAGGTAATAGTTATGTGTTGTTGTTGTCTTCGTCTCATCTAGAAAGCATAGATAGAAAATTGTGTAACAACATTCATTATATACCTGGAGCAATATATCCAAAAGTTCCAGCAACAACAGATGCAGTCTCTGGATTGCCTGCCTTGATTAGAACATTTGCTAATCCAAAATCAGCTATTTTTGCATTCAGCTCTGAGTTTAACAATATATTGCGCAGTTTCACATCGCGGTGGACAATAGGTGGACAAGAATCCTGATGCATGTAAGAGAGAAACTGTGCAACTCCCATGGCGATCTGCCTCCTCCTTGGCCAATGGAGAACAATACTCGGAGCCTCATTAGATTCCAATGCCATCTCCATTCTTTCGTGCACCCATTTATCCAAACTCTGACTCTCCATGTACTCATACACGAGAAGCTTCGAGCTTTTGCTTGAAATGCAGCACAAAAGCTTGACAACATTAACATGTCGAATTAGCCCTAGTATTTGAACTTCTGCTAATAACTCTTTCTCAGGCATGTAGTCTAACTTCTTGTCATTGCAAACCCTTTTCACATCTACCTTTTTACTACATGGATTGACAGCAATGCGATACACCTTTCCCGACTCCCCACTGCAACAACAACAATACTCGGTTGACTTAGAGGCTCCCGCGACGGGATATGAATGGTCAGATGTACGCAACCATGTTAGAAACACATAAAGGTTGTTTTTCGATGGCTCATAATGAAAATTGCATCAAGATGTGTCGACCAACTGCTACTTCCCGACCCCCACTACCTATTAGATTATTCTCAGACAAGCTCGAAAGGATGTCAGATTTACTGAAACTTAACTTGTGGAATCGGAGGAACTTCCGCTCTTCAGCATCGTCTTTTTCTTGCTGCTTCTTCATACGATACCATTTGTTAGCTGAAAAGTTACCAGATAACCCCATTGTAAGGTGGAATATCATGACAGGAACAATTATGGCTACCATTACGCTATGTTTCCGATGTTTGTGTTTGCTTTGCGAGGTGCAACATGGAAGTTTGTAGAAATAAGTTCGGAGAGGTGTGCCGAACAGAGCTCAATTAGGCCGATCTGAAGGAGACCGACCTAGACAAAATGTAAATAATGATGAAGAATGAAGTCATGTCGAACTGAGGAAGGAAATTGACCTAAACAAGAGAGTGATGAGCTGAGACAACGAGACGAAACACAATTGAGGCCGCAACGTATTAGGCAGATCTGCTTTACTTAGGATTGTAAATATTAATATTTTTAGTGTACAGAACAGAGCTACATTGGTAACTAGCAGTTGTAATTTATAGAGACTGACCGTTAACAATAGATTAATAGTGACTCTTGTCCAAGTCAAAAGGTAGCCGTTAGGAATAAACTTTTCTCCCGGACTTAGTGTTGTAAAATAATTCTTAACTTGAATGGAAATTAATTCCAACCATCTCTACAAAGAGATGAGATCTCTTGTCCCTCAATCTTCTCACCCCACTCATGACCAGCAGGGTGGAATGGTGAGGTTATATGAGGGTCACCACCCCTTGATGCCACGCGTTGTGCGGTGACACGTGGAGAAAATGGGTGAGGGGATCTGTAGCGCCCCGCTCCCGAGCCCTAGCATCGAGAACAGTGCACCCGCCGTATCTCACTAAGGAGAATACAAGGCGTCGATACAAATCAACTACACGTCATCATAATAACGCAAATTGATGTCAGCAGAAGTCATTGCTAAAATCCTCGATAAAATGATCATCATCATTAATACAATGTTTAAGAATTTCTAATCAATACCATAGTCAAATATATGTAGCCACTAATCTCGAAAATACATAACCTCGAATATCGAAATAACTGTCTCATCCAATTCTCGAAAGTCTTTTCTGAATATCCTTAGTTTCGAAACCTCTCGTCTCGATCTTCCACGGTAAACCAACTCCTGTGTAAGCATACCCTAATTTCTCATGCCTGCAAAACTGGTGAGTGGTGGTGTGAGCCAAAATCAACGGGCTCAGTAAGCAACCTACTTATACTTGTTATAGGAATCATACATGCAGAAGCAAATACAAATAATATTTACAGTTAACATACATGTCCTTAGTCCACAATAATTTCACTCGATTATCTTTAACAGTTAAGACTTCGAAAATAAATACAAAATAAATAACTCATCAGCCCAATCTACCTTACCGTGATGCATGCTCTTCTCAAGTATGACATACACAATAAACAAATAATCACATAAACAAAGAAAAAGACAATGTATACCAACGAAGTAGATAAGCCGCAGAAAGTAAGGCACTCCACATAATAATGCGCAACTTCATGATGCATGTCCTATTATGCATGTCACACGCAACGAAGTCATGTCACACGGAATGCCGAAATCTCCATCATGCAATGTATGAACCCGGGTCCTAACTGAGTGGCTGTAGGTCGTACACCCCACAGTCACCATACTGAGTGTGCGTGGCCGCGCCACCGCACACCATCCTGAGTGTCGTGGCCTCGCCACCGTACACCATCCTGAGCGCCCGTGACCCGTACGTCACGACCCGCCATCATGCAATGCACGTGCCATGAATGCAAACAACACAATCGCCTGAGGCCCCTGGCCCATCCTCACTATCCTCCGGCAATCGAATCTAGGTTCAGTTATTTCTGGAATTTATTTCTAATTTTCTGATATTTATTTATATTTTCCTATAATTATTACTATTAATTAAGTTACATTTATATCATGTTCTGGGTCGAGGCCTGCCACCGCAACCGGCCCGTTGGCCATTCGGCCCGGCTCGACGGCCTGCCTGACCCGACTCTCTTTTCTTTCATCTCACTTTCATTTTCATTCTCATTTCTGTTCTTCTCATCTTCCTTTAATCTGGTGTATCCACACTCATACATACACACAGTTCACATGTAGATACATATATCACATATGCACACAATTCACATATAGAGGAAAATTCAATTACAGACATGCAACAATAACACACTGATGCATGATAAACATAACGATCATAAATAGACCACTTACATCTGATACATGACAACATGATGAGCACAAATAGACTATTTACCTCTGATGCATGATAGTATAACGAGCATAGATAGACCACTTACATCTGATGCATGACAACATAACGAGTACAGGTAGACCACTTACATCTGATGCATGACAACATAACGAGTACAGGTAGACCACTTACCTGTGATTGGTCACTTAGCTTTCTTATGCTATGCTCGAACGTGAAGAAAGTTAACAAAAAAATTCTGCTTCTACATGTCCAACTTATCCTCTGGAATCTCCAAAATTTGAACCTGTAAGTTAACTATTTGTTTATTAGATTGTCTCATCAACTTCACCTTTACACCACAAATTACTTCTCCTTTTAAATTACTCTTAATTTTTCCATCACAAGACCACAGTGAGACATACGAAGGCACCTAAGAAACACACCTTCATGGTTTCCTTGTACCCACACACCAATCCGAATCATTTATGTAATAGTACATAATTTTGAAATCCGAAAACTTATATAAACAATACATACTGAAAATCGTGTATACATTTATTTGTATATTAAACATGCCGAATATTTACCCATCAATATCCCTGCCGCACAGGATACTTGTTTGCTTAAATTTGCTCAAATCAACTTTTGGAGTTATAGATTGATATTAAATACAAACATAATATATACATAGACAAGTATATAATTCTAAAATGGTAAATATATATTTGTATAAAATTTTGAAACAGTATATGTACATAAATATATATACAATATAAAATTCTGAAAATAATAAATAAATATTTGTACATATCCCATAAAAACAGTATATATATATATATATATATATATATATATATATATATATATATGTATGTATAAAATTCTGAAAATAGTAAATAAGTTATTTGTACCTATTTCGGAGAACAAAACATCTCTAATATATACACACACATATATAGGTAACATTACCGAAAAATAATAACAAAATCTTTTTGATATTTATTTGTTTACATGCAACCGTATACCATTAATTCGTGAAACTCCTTATACATTAACTAAAAAACAGTAGATAGATAAATATAAAATTATGTAAAATCCTGATAACGGTAACTATATCTATATGTAAATAGTTTTGGTGGCAGATTTCTTTAAAATTTTATAAAATTAAATCCGAAAATCAGTATGTAGGTATATAAATATATAACTCTGAAATAGTATAAGTACATACATATAAATAATTATGAACACAGTGTATATACCTATATATAATCCAAATAAAAAACATACAACGGTACATGCCTATGTATATAGAATTTCAACACGATGATTATATATATAAAAAATATACTTTGAAAACCCTTTTTTTTTTGTTATGAGTATATATGTACACATAATTCCCTCCGAGTACTTCAGTTTTTTTTTTATAAATTCAGAAACAGAGTCTTTATGTACATATATATAAAATTCAGGAAACCATTATATATACATTCTTATATATACATATACTCACATGTAAATATTTTTCTTTTCTTCCCAGTAAACTATATGCATACAAACACACAATACATAAACATACACCTAACAATTTATGTCAACAGTGGCCGGCAACCCAAAATTTCACATTTCACAAATATAATTATACACACCCGATTACACACACACACACACACACACACACACACATATATATATATATATATATATATATATATATATATATTGTACAGTTAGCATAATCACATACATGCATCTATAACGATTAAAGATACAAATATATGATCCAATTGTGTATGAAAGTAAACCATTTAAGAAAATACATAGAATGTACAGGTACATACTTACCTCTTTTCCGGCTATATTATTATACAGCTATCACATTCTTTTCTCCTTTTTCTTTCATTCCTTTCTTCCTCTCTATCTCTCCCTCTCTTTACTGCTTGAAGGCTTTGTGTACATGTGTCTGTGTGTGTAATTGGATCGAGTGAAATGTGAGGAGGCAGAAAATGAAAAACCTTTTTTTTTAATAATGAGGGAGGGATTATTTTTGGGCGCTGATGGTGGGGGAGTGGGGGAGGGATTTGGGGAGAGATTTAAGAAAATGAGTAGTGGGGGTGGTTGAGAGATTTTATCTAGTTAGTGTTCTTTTTTTTTAATAGTATGCTAATTTTTAATTTTTTTATTATATATATTTCTTTTTTTTTCACGGTCATAACATTCTACCCCCCTTACAAAAAGTTTCGTCCTCGAAACTTGCGTTTTACATAATGACAATTTAGTATGACTCTATGTATCCATTTTACCTAGACAATTACTGAGTTAGGTGTCCCTTACGTATTCTTATATGTTACCCATTTTGCTTCTTCACAAGACTAAGTCCTCAAAATCATTCTTTGTATACAAACAAGGTAATTTCTAATCCATTGATAACTTAATCCTTCTATGGCTAGCGATTCAACCTTAAGGGTATCATATCAAACCGGGGCTTCATAACCCAATCGTCGGTTATATCATGCTTATATCTGTTGTCATCAGCTACCTTTTATAATCAGTGCTTACTTATACTACGATTTTGACTTAATGTCATAGAACTAATCACTTAAACCATATATACCTTCAGGACATGTTTTATTCTAATATGATTCAACTTAGTCATCACGAGCACCCTACAAGATGATCTAATCCTTATAGGGTACAATCCTTAATTTACTTCTCCTGTAGTTATAACTTAGAACTTTTCCTATGCCATTATGTGTGTTCAAGTCTACTTGTCTCTATAGAATGGTATACCTAGCACCGATATCACAAATTATTGAGGCAATCATACCTTAGCTTTGATTGTTCTATATTCTAATGCTTAACTTAATTGATTACTAACTTAACCATCTTAGACATACTAATCCATTACGCTTCCGCGCGCCACTCTGATTCATATTACTTAATTATTTGGTTATTACAACTGCTAAATTTAATCCAATTAAATCCCACATGAATAGCAACTACTACTTGTTCATGTTCACTCTGCCTTAATTCAAGCATACTAGATTCAACAGTACCTACTTGCTCATGCTTACACTATCTCAGTTCAAGCCTACTAAATTTAAACCAGTTAATTCGATATTCTTAGGGAACAACACTTAACCAAAAACTTTGTGACGATTTATCATTCCAACGTACTTACTATACCCGATTCTCACCTATCACTACCATTAACTAACGTCGTCGACCTGTTTCGATAACTCTAAATTCAACATCTTATCCATAACTATGAACTCCTTTGTATGACATTCTTCGCTAAACTCTGCTATTTATAACACTTATAAATCATCTCTTAATAATTATTATAAATTATTTCTTAGAACTACGATACCAACTCAGAACTAACCCTGTTCTGACACAACAGTCCAAGTTAAAGACATGGGCCAACTTTATATTACCCTAATGGTAACGGGTCCCTTGCTACTGTTACGATAGAGAAGCCCGAGTAACCGCCTAACCTATTAATATGTCAACCAACATTCGCAGTAGGGCATTCCAGTTAACATTATGTTAATTAATTGTATATTACTTAATTAGGATCACTAAGATCACTGCCAAATGGATGCGCAAATACTATGATCACAGCTTAGTCAAAATCTTCTGGACATAACATCGTCCTAGGTATGTGTAACCCTCAACCGATCATATCTTAAGTATAAAGTCGTTTCTTATTTCCAATATCATGCTTAGAATATAATCATCGTTTACGACTAGTACTTATGTCTAAGATCAACTCTAAATCAAAATTGCTGCTTATGTCTAAGATCGTGACTTATGAGCAAGATCATCACTTAAGACTAATCTCAAAGCTCACCTCTAAGGTCAATACTTATGTTTTACATGATAGATAAAAATGTACTTGTATTTCTTAAATATCTTAAACACAAACCCATCCAATTTACATATAATACTACTGTGGTTACATCAAAACATGAAAAAATAACTTAGACTAATAATTTATACAAGAGAACAAGATCATGATTTCTAAGGTTCTCCCCTTATCTTCCAAATAAAATTAATATTACATTAGCTTTAAAATATAAGTCTATACTGACTTTTTAACACAATGTAATTTATACTATTTTGAAAAATCAAACATAAACTTATATTTTGGAACTGAACGAGTAGTATAATAATAATTTGTTTATCCACAATTTACTTGTGTTTGACCTTACTGCCACTATACTCTGGTCAACTATAACTCCTAACAAGTCAATGCCTCCCTCCCCTCTCACCAATCTCCAGCCCAATATAGAAGGGGGAAAACTGAAGAAATTCATTTCTTTATACAATGTGAAAGCATATTTCCATTCCAACTATTTCTTCACTATGGAATATGATAGAATAAAACAAAATGATTTATTAAATTAGCTGCGTTTTTTATGAATTAACAGTTGATCGACATACCTTGACGTATCAATATGGGTCATTGAAAAACAACCTCGGTGTGTTTCTAACGCATGAAACGATTGTGTACATCGGACCTCCCATGCCGGGAGCGATTAAAGCATACAATGTGAAAGCAGCACATTTGCTATAAACCCTGCTCACTTCCTCTTTCCACATTCACATATTCCGCATTCATCGTTCTTCTCTGGTAATTTCCAACTGCTTTTTTCATCCTGTTTATTGCTGCTTTATCCGCTTGCAATCTATCTGGATATACATTGCATCATTTTGTCTTTTTCCTGTTTTTGCATCAGTATTTTTTCTATATCAATTTCGCTGATTATTGGCTAATGCTGATGGAAAGCATGAAGCCGAAGTTAGATTCTGTTAGGATTGAATTTTTTTCCTTAATCAAGTAGATGGATGCGTTATCTGTTGGTTTATACAGTTCTATAGGAGTGAAAATTGAAGATAATCGGGAAAATCTGTATGGTTGATTCTTTTGGCGCGTTTTTCTGTTTACTTCTCCGTATTTATTCTATGATTAGGGTACTGTTTGGTTGTCATTAACGATTCTGTACTTTAACCGAACTTGAATTCCTGAGAAGAAGAGATTTCAGTAGTAATCAAATCAATCCTTGTTTCTGTCTTCTTGTCAGGAATCTGTAATGACTTCTTCATTTTGTTTTTAGTGTGTGCAAATTTACTTAGGATGTGATTATTTCCTTCTTTCCTTTGCACTTGTAGACATGTGATTACTAGCTCTGGATGCTGAATGCGGTCGTTTATTGCAAATATGTTCTTTTGTAGTTAGCTGGGAATCTGTTCCAGGTGAAATAGATGGACCAGGTAACTGATAGTTGACATTGTCATTTTTTGTGCGCTAAGCTGGTTATAGTGTAAACGGTTACTGGTTTTTAACAATGCTTGTTTGGAAAATGTGGCAGTATGAAAAGGTTGAGAAGATTGGTGAAGGAACATATGGAGTTGTATACAAGGCTCGTGACAAGACCACCAATGCAACTATTGCTTTGAAGAAGATCCGGCTAAAGCAGGAAGATGAGGGTGTTCCTAGCACAGCCATTCGAGAAATCTCTTTACTGAAAGAGATGCAGCATGGGAACATAGTCAGGTTACACTGTTGATTTATCCGCTTTTTTTTTTTTTTTTAATTGTGTCTCATCTAAAATTTTATTGAACATTGTGCTGCTGCTTTGGTCTAATGCCTTTATCTGGATCTGGTGCATTTGGATTTACAATTTTTGGAATTGGTCAAATTAGTTTCTCATTGTGGACAAGCATATGCTGATTTAAGATATTAGATGCTGAATGGATTATGGGCTTAAATTTATTGTCTTGTTCTTTTAGAAGTTAGTTTGAAGATATTGTTATATCTAGTCGGCCGTTATGTCCTTAATAGATCATTTTGCTTCCTCTTCTCAACAGTTGTTTCTTTTAGAGGCTTGCATAGCCTGGGAGGACTTATTTCAAGGAAGGATTGTATTCACCAACAAGTAGTAGATCATTTTTTTTTCTTCTGAAAGCCTAGTCTGATGTTTCTACATTGTGTTTAGCGCATTCAGTGTCTTCTTTGTTTCTGGACAAGAACTGAAACAACTTCTTGTTTGTTAATGTCGAACAGTCTTTGTAATTCACTTGCACATATATATATATATATATATATATATATATATATATATATATATATATATATATATATATATATATATATATATATATATTGGTTTTGCCTTCTATTTTCTGTTCTCCAATTTGTTAAAAAAAATCAATGCCAAAGTTTATCACATTGCTTTATAATAAGAGTTGCTAGAGGACAGGTTGCAGGATGTGGTGCACAGTGAGAAGCGACTCTACCTGGTTTTTGAGTATCTTGATTTGGACCTGAAGAAACATATGGACACCTGTCCTGATTTTTCTAAGGATCCACGTGTGATAAAAGTGAGCTCCATGTCCGCGCTCATTGTGTGTTCTCGATGTGTTGGCTTTATTGAACTAGGCAATATTCAGTAGAACAAGCCGGCATGTTTTCATTTAATATATGCTTTCAATCTATTTCAAACTGCAGTGCAAATAATGCCTGAACACTTGCTTCTTCATTTGATATTTTTGTTCAAGTTAGCTAGAAACCGGTTCCTCCTTCTATCCTTTGCTTAACACACAGAATGCACATGTTTTTGTTTGACGCTAGGACATGTTGCTTTGTCAGTGATGTTCAAATGCTTTCTGATTCTGTCTTCGTATTGCTTGAGATTCTTCTGCTCTAATAGCAACTTCAAATTATCGCGTTTACATTCTTTTCTTGCAGATGTTTCTCTATCAAATCCTTCGCGGTATAGCATATTGTCATTCTCACAGAGTTCTTCATAGAGATCTGAAACCACAGAACTTGCTGATTGATCGACGTACCAACTCAGTGAAGCTCGCAGATTTTGGTTTGGCTAGAGCATTTGGTATTCCTGTCAGGACATTTACACACGAGGTGCTTGTGTTTCTTTGGCTTCCATTCACAATTTTATAGAAATCAAAAGATGGTACTTGGTCTTTCCACACCTTTGTAAACATATGCAAGTCTATAAGGTTTACGAGGCTAATGATTAAAAGGAAGTTAACTGTTATTTTGTTTCAATTTCTACAACACTTTGGCTCTGCTTCAATATCACCTACTTGTGTGAATCTTGACCTCATCCGCGGTATGATGACACATTGCCATGCATCTAGGTTTCAGTGCAAACTGCGGTTGCTACAAGCTTTACTTACCTAACTAATATCAGCTCTAAAAGTTGAAGTCAATCACTTTTAGTCTGTTCTTGTATCTTGATACTACCCCAAGTTTGGTTTTTTCTTGATGTTTGTACTGGAAAATGGACCAGGTCAACCTTCTTCATTAGATTTTCCATGCTATGTTTTTGGTCCATTTGAGCTGACATCAGGTATCCCTCCAGGTGGTGACTCTCTGGTATAGGGCACCAGAAATACTGCTTGGCTCACGGCACTATTCAACCCCTGTTGATGTATGGTCAGTGGGATGCATATTTGCTGAGATGGTGAACCATCGGCCGTTGTTTCCTGGAGAATCTGAGATAGACGAGCTCTTCAAAATTTTCAGGTTTATACCACTTAAGTTTTTTTGCTCGTACATGTTCTGTAAGATATATACCAAGAAATCATCCTGGATTTTTCTTTCCTGGAGCTGTTTGTTGAAGTTGGTATGGAGCTAAACATGCCCAAGGTTTTTGAATGACCACATTGGGCACTAGTTTCCTTGAGATCCATATGTTATCTCTTAGCCCATATTTAATTTTGTTATATACTGTACATCATTGCCAATGCTTCTGTCAGGGTATTATGCGGTATTTATTTGGAATGGGATCCCTGATTGATAGAAATTTATCAAACTATAACTTCACACTTTTGACTATTTTTCTTGTATGCTTGGTGCTCTTGATGATAAACTGTGCTTTGAGTTACTTGTGCTGTTAGGTTATATCTCTGTCCCTTCTTAGCTGTTGTTTATTTATTCATTTACTTTTTTCTTCGTGATTTTAAAGCGTAATGGGTACACCCAATGAGGATACGTGGACCGGAGTAACCTCTCTACCTGATTTTAAATCTTCATTTCCAAAGTGGCTTCCAAAGGTGATGACAAAGTTTAAATTTGCTTTGAACTTGATGGTTGTAACATGAAATTGCCCTTTCTTTATCTACATAGATTTGGCAGTAACACTGTTCCTCGAGGAACCTTAACAAGCGCTTCTATTTTGAAGGATCTAGCGACAGTAGTGCCAAATCTTGATCGAACTGGTCTTGATCTCCTTCGGGTAAGTTTAGATTGTATGTGACAATTGCGGTACTAGCAGAAAAAGAGTTTCTTCCTAGTTAACCAATGCTTGAAACCTTTTTAAGTTCATGTGTGCTTTCTGCATGACTCGTCGAACCTTGTTACCTTGGTCAGAGATTTTTTTACGTTTTCCTTTCTTCTGACTTATAAATTAAGAAACCATAAACCAACGTTCTGTTTTGCTGCCTTATCAGTTGGTAGTAACAATTGAACCTTCTTTTGACTTCCAACTAAGAATCACGTGATCGTTTCTGTCAAAATGCGCATAACTCAAAATCATATGATGCCTGTTGTCATCCGGTGTTTACGATATTTTGTATGTGATATCTTCCGGTGTTTATCATTTGCGTATTTCCTATAATATATAGTTGGTAGATAGATAGCCTTTCTCATGGCATTCTGTTGTTCTTTTAGGAAAAGCCTTCTCGTTACATTATTTTCTTGATACAAAGATATACCTCAATAGGAACCTGTTTTATGGTCATTATCATATATTGCCATCAGGATTTTCCTCTAATGTATCATGTTTCACTTCTTCTTTTAAGATAATGCTCTGCTTGGATCCCAGCAAAAGAATCACTGCCAGAAATGCTCTCCAGCATGAGTACTTCAAGGACATTGGTTGTGTTCCTTAGCTGACCCGCTTCTTCAGTTTACTGTAAGTGTATATTCATGGTATGTGGCATCCCTGGGGTTTCTTTGAGATATGTGTGCTCTTTAGGAAATTTTTTGTCCTTTAATCTCCGTAAACGCAATTCAAATTCGCGCTGATGTTTTTGCAGTTGTGGTGAATCCAATTTTCTTCTTTCATATTATATCTTGAATCCTCTTATGCTTTATGTTATTCCTTGACGTTTATCATTTTGCGGATCAGTTTGTTTGTGATACCTCAAAACGGTGAAACACAGACAGGCTTCTTATATATATATATATATATATATATATGTACACATACATAATATCAACAGTGTGCAGTATCCGAATACCACTCTGAAGTTGGGAAGAGGGTACTTGTGCATTTATATCTAGTCTAGATGAGCTATAGCTTGTGAAGACTGGCGGTGCTCTTAACTAAGTTCTTGAGGAGAAGGTGACCTTTTGTGGTGGTCCCTTATAAAATTCTATAAAGTGAAATGCCAATAATCATCAAAGAAATGGTCCATAACTGGGTTTGCTTATTTATAAAGCCTTCCCACCCATGCCATTCAACCCCCCCCGCCTCCACCACCCTTCCCAGACCAAAAAAAAGGCAATTGTGTTTGATTTTGGCTCCCACAGTATTTGCTTGCAATCTTACGGTTTTGAATATTTTTTTACTCTGAGAATAGGACACTAGCTCTGATCTAGCAGATGGTTATTTTCAATATTTTTTTTATTCAAAGTATCAGTTGATCGACACAACTTGACACAATTTTTATTATGGGTCATCGGAAAACAACCTCTGTTTGTTTCTAACACATGAGTATGGTTGCATTATTGCGTACATCCGGCCCCCATACTCCGTCATAGGCCGGAGCCTCTAAAGCAATGAGATAATGTTATTGATAGTTCGTCAATTCGATCCTAACACATAGCCAGTAAGTCTAGATAGGAAAAAAGAAGCACTTATTTAGACGGTTTGTGTGTCGAAGATCATAACACACCACGAAGAAGTCTGAGATAGGAAACAAAAATAGCACTTATTTAGGAATCGTATGTCAAAAACATATTTATGTATATGCATATGCATATGTGAAAGAAAAAAAACAATTTAATGGGTTTCTGTATTGATATCTTGAATGATAATAACGGATAATGGTTTCTATGTTGCTATACCACACATATATTGTCATATATATGTATATGTATATGCATACGTATATGTATATGTATATGTAGTGCCTCATCAAAATCTCATAATTAGCATCATGAACTGCTAATTTTTAATAATGCATTTATTTCCAATAACGAAATATGTGGGGTCCACTGCAACCTTCTCCAACTTATATCTTGTAGCCAGCTTCCATTATTGGCCATTTATTCGCCAAACCCTTAATCTTTATTCTTCTTCGTAATGCCTTAGGTTTCTTGTCTTGTCAGCTGAGAAAGAATAATGGTCGAAGTCATCGAAATGCAGCTGCTTTATACAAATATAAAACTTCACAATATGCTAGCACATGTGTGTGTATACATACACATACGGACACATATTCACTGCATTCCGTATGCAACAAGCAAATATAGAAATAGATATTTGTGGTGAAGATAATACAACAACCATATACAGTATATTCCAACGACATCAAAAGCTACCGCTAGTGTCTGGGGATGGTGAGAGCCAGACAAACTATACTTTCATCTTAAATGATAGAGAGTTTGATTCCAATGAGACATCCGGTTATATATTACAAAATAATATATTTTGTAAATAAGTCCTTTAGAGAATTGTTTAAACCTAATGGTAGATGAACCAGAAGGTTGAAAAATATTAGTTGAAGTTATGTATTTGAGGGGAAGGGGTGCTGAAATTCAGTGAAATTATTGCAATTAGGTCGTCATGTTTAGGTGGGCACAACATCATGCATGGTTTATGTCGTTCAAGTTATGCATAATGTTACTCTTGTGCTTTGTAAATGATATATATAACATTACTATACTTATATTATAAATAAATAAATGAGGCAATACCTGAAAGTAAGCTTCGAGTTTTCTCTTCAGAATTGCATGCTCTTGTTTTACAATTTGGAATGTCCTGACGCATCTGCAGTATTACATGAAAAATCCATTAATTAGAACATGTTCTTTTGTGATATCGAAAAGAATGAACATTTTTCTTTTCCAAAGAGACAAAAAGGGCGTTTCCGGTGCACTGGGCTTCTGTATTTGTACATGATCCAGAGAGAGGTCGGATCACTTTGCGATCTGATGTACGCAGCCTTATCTTACATTTTATGTAATAGACTGTTTTTGCGTCTAAAATATGTGACCAATGAAAATAACTTCATCCTGAAAGGGGAATTGAAGAGAGGAAATTATTTATACCCTTCTGCATCGCCTTCTTTGCAGTAATCCTGGAAGTTGGTGCATTCCCTCTTCACTTTTTTGGCACCAATGCTGCCAGTGCAAACGAATGTATTAATTCATGGCATGAGTCTATGGTCATGTTGTAGTTTAGTATCTATTTGAACGTTTTTTTTTTAAATAAAACAAAAGAAAAGGAAGAACACTTAGAGACAGAAGAAAAAAGAATCTATGAGTAATTTCTTTATATTTCCCCTGGCAGGGAACATGTTCTCTTAGGGATAGGATCTCCTCACCGCTCCTCCCTCACCGCGTACGTGACCGTACGACACGTGGCAAAAAGGGAGAGTGGTGAGGCTGGGTGAGGGTAACCCTCATCCAGCCTCACCACCCCCTACTGCTGCCACATGTCGCGTCCTGGGCCGTACAGTGACTCACCTCGCGGTGAGGAGATCTTATCCCGTTCTCTTATTCATGAAGGGGACACAAACTGAACCTTTATATCTATATATCCCGCTAGCTTGTCACAAATGCCCAATTATATCAACTCCTTTACTGGTAGATAGATGCTGACTTCTCAAAAATTTTATCCTAGAAAGAACCTTTATATACATGCATACATATATATGAGTGTATACATACATACATACATGCATACACACACACACTGTACATATACATAGAATTTAAAGATACAATCATTTAATTTATGCATGAGGTATATCAATTTACAACTTCTTTAGATGAGCGCTATGCTGATTTTGTAAAATTCCTCTTATCAATAACAACATTATCACATTGCCTTAGAGGTTTCTGCCTATAACAGGATATGGGAGGTTCAAATGTACACAACAATTCCTATGTGTTCGAAATACGCAGAGGTTATTTTCCGATGACACATAATGAAAATTGCGTCAAACTGTGTCGATCAATTGTTACTTGACAATATAAGAAACGCAGCCAATTTAGTGAATCATTTTACTTTATTCTATCATGTCACAAAGTCAATAAAGAGCGTGTCCTCCTATCTACTCATTGGTAATTATATAAGAAGAGTAGTAAGGGAAATAAGCGAGACGTATTATGATCTACATAAACTCTCTGACAAATACAAAATTTACTATGTAAAACTCACTAACCGTAATTGTTTTGGAAATGATATTTTGTCATAAATTATTTATAGTTTATAAAGCCAAGAAAACATACTTTTATTTTGCTCTTTCACAATGATTTTGTTGCCTTACCAACCACGTTACTTTAACTCCTTAATCTTTTCAAAGTTATATGGATGTTTCAATGTTTGAATTGTTCATTAAAAAAATTTCATTAAATCATTCCACTAATATATATTCTTATTATTATATTGTCTATGTAGGTATATATAGAGTTGGAAGTCTTCCTGGAAGCAAACTCTCTATCCATTGGGATGAAATTATGGTTTACTTGTCCATCACCCTCCTCAGACTATGGTGATAGCTTTTGCTATCGTTGAGATATACTGAGTATAATTGTTGTATGCCACGTCTCAGAAGTGAGTTAGTACGCATGAGGCAGAACTAATGTGAAGACATAGTGCGGATCTATAGTTTATACTACGCATTATACTCATTAAATTTACCTTAACGATAGCTTTTGTTGTCGTTGGGATATACTGGGTACGAATGATGATGATGATTATATTCATTAAATTTATGCTCCAAAAATAATTTAGCTTAGATATTCTATTAAATTCAATAGAATGAGAAAGTAGCAAATGAAAAATATACTGAATCAACATCAAGATACGTAGATTTAAGTAGATGAGAATGATATTTCCTTCAGATGTCATAGAAAAGGGTATAGTACTTCTAAGTAGGGGTGTTAAGTAACCGAGCCGAGCCGAATACTAGGTTTTCGAATTTGGATTTATTTATCTGGATGAACTGTTTTAGCTCGGTTTGTTTAGCTAAACGAGTTTTAAAATTGGTTCGAGTTCAGCTCGATAACACTATAACTGTTTAAACGAGTCGAACAGTTCGCCAATAGTTCGCCTCGTTCAACTAAATGAACCCAAATAGGTGCTCGAATTCGGCTCATTTAAGTAAAATCAATGAACGAACTTGAACCAAATATGAATCAAACTCGAACAGTTTACGAATTGTTCGGCTTCTAAGATTACGGCTATGAATGAATTTTGGGAAGACTTTTATAAGGATTTGGAAGCTAAAATCATTGATAAAGAAGACAGAAACAGGAATGGTGATTACCCTGAGCTGCTACCCTTGAACTGATGCATGAGATCATCCAACTTGTGAAAATCCAAAGGACTTTTATCCCTGCATTGGTGAAGCTGATAAATATTTTTCTTTTTGGATGAACTTATAATATAAAAATGCGTACCCTACGCAAATGCATGAGCTTATTACACCGAAAACGTCTTGTGTGTATTATATATACTTACAATGCGATTTCAATGCTGCGGAGGAATCTAGATGAATCACTGTAGAATAGTTTGACAACTTCCTCAACAAAGTTAGGGTTAGCATCATCTTCCAATTCTTCCAGCTGAATAAATTGCTCATCCAGATATCCCTATAAAACCACACTTTCAATCTTCACTCATATAATTTATTTACTATATAACAACAACAACCATATCCAAAAATATGACAAATAAAACAAAAACTATCGCTAAGGTCTGGGAAGGGTGAAAGGCAGGCAAACAATATGTTCATCCTAAAGGATATAGAGTTTGATTAATTTATTTATTATTATATATAATTCTATAGTACATGATGAAGGTTGTTAATTAGGGCAAAGATGTCCTTGTTTTTCACGTTAAAAAATTCAGCTATTCTATATTGAAGCTGTTTGTTTAGATACAACAATGGTTCTTAGCCAAAAGAAAAAAAAGGCAAAAGTAGACATGTGAAAATATATGTTAATTAGAAATCAAATAAAAAGTAACTAGGAATATCATGACCATTATATTTTTCTGTCTTTCCTTTGTGTTCATAACATATAGGTATGGTTGCGTACATCCGACTCATCATCCATCATAAGCAGGAGCTTCTAACACAATGGTGTAATGTTGTTGTTGTATTATTACTTGGCATTCTCTTTAAGATGGATGTAAATTCCATGACATATATCTGTTCTTGCCATGGAAACATATATCAGGTCCAAAAAGGATGAAGCCAAAATACTTGATTTGACCATTTTTATTCGTTCATTAACTGAAAGTCCATAAAAAATTTTTGGATCGATTAATCAGCATTTTGGCTTTCAAAATTAAATAATTACAAATTAAATAAAAGGAGCAAAAAAATGAATTTTTAAAGTAATGAGAGGTTGGCCAAAATAGAAAACCTGATCAAAGAGGCATTTCCTGGTGTAAGCAGCTTGCCGTTGCAATTGACCTCTCTCCATTAAGAAATAATGAATGATAAAAAAAGGAAATAAAATGAAACTATATATCAAATGTTTATAAATAATAATAGGAACTTGAATGCATGCACTTCCTTCAGTCCCAATGATTTGCATGGTTTATATAGGAGCAAACCAGAAAACGACCTCCAAAGTTATGTCGAGGCCTCCAATACTTTATACATGTACCATGCCAACAGAGGGTTGCCTCCCGTTAGTCCAGTTGGTACTCGGGTTGAGAATTGATCTTAAGAAAGCAAGGATTCGAATCCGGGGACACTCGCAGTGTGTGCTCTACTTCGGTTAGTCTGTAGGAGGTAATTGCTCCACTTTTACTAGTTTGTAGGAGACACCTGGTTCTTCGTGTGCAGCTTGGCAATCTAGGAGGCCACCAGACACCTAATTTACATCATCCACAAGCTTCATAGGACTGGAACAGCGGAGTACCAAGAACGAAGGATTTCGTCTTTTTGCTCCCAATCATGCCAACAGAGGGAACTCTCTAAGGGCAAATTATACAAAAAGGATTCGTCCCTACCCTATTCTTATTCTTTTCCGGTAATGTATTAGAACAAAAAGCATCAGTATGTTTAAAAGCAAAATGACTCGTTAAATTGGCTGCGGTTTTTACATTATGAAGTAGCAGTTGATCGACACATCTTGACGCAATTTTTATTATGAGTCATCGGAAAACAATCATGTGTGTTTCTAATGCATGATTATGGTTGCTTACATCCGAAATCTCATACTCCGTCATAGACAAAGGCTTCTAAGACAATGAAGTAATATTGTTGTTGTTATTATTAGTCCGGTGAACTGCATAGTGGTTAAGTTGAATTTGATTTTTTTTTTTTGTGATTTTAACAAATACAGAAAACCCTAAGGCCAATTTTTTGATGCATTTAGTTTACATTCTTCTCTATGAATGAAATAATGGGAGTTCTCATGTTGAAGATTCTAACATTTTTTTTTAAGAATACATCTTATGTGGAAATAAGAACAAAAGAGTAGTTGTGTTTTTACACATTTTATTTTATTATTATTGGTCCATGACATGCAATCTTCCCATAAATGTGTTATTTCAGAGCGTTTATATTTTCTCCGTTCAGATTCTCTTCTACAAAAATAATGCAAACTTTATAATGCTTCAATAATTATTATCATTTTCTTGAACAAGCTATGCACAATGGGAGTGGGAAGTTTCCCCGCTTATGATGCAAGTGCAGCAAAAGAATAGATCTAATGTTATGTGAATTTAGTCGTGTACTTTTTACTATTAGAACGCGTCTTTCGATTCGTTATATAATGTATCAAAGAGTTTTTTTCACTTTAGACGAGGTTCGTCTTAATTTGATGGTTAAAACAAAATATGAATATATATATATATATGTACATGAATCTCATCTTGTGAGATAAATGCTACTCAACCATTAGATCTAAAGGTTTTTCCGTAATGAATCTCATCTTGTTCATGTGATGTATATTAGGTGAATATACGTAACATGTCCCTTTTGAATATAATCGAAGATAAGATATTTAGTATAGGAAAAGGAAAGGTGAAATGTGAAGGACGTGTCAATCACTGAGACGATGTTGAGGCATCTTCTTGCAGCCACCACTAGTCTTAGTAGAACTACTCGTTCTGGCACTCTACTTTTGTCATCATATCTCAACAGAAAAGGAAACCACTTATTCTGGATAAGAATGCAATAAAACCAGAAGATTGTAATTAGTCCTATAATTATGTTGATAGGATTGTGATTGATTAGGTTTTCTTATTTTAAGCTTTCCTTTGTACTATTTATTCAAGGCGTCTACTGCTAATGAAGAATAAGAAAAACTGTTTTCTTCAAAATTGTTTCTAGTTTAATATGGTATCAGAGCTAGTATTCCACCCTTACCTGTGGTGAAATACAAAGAGCTCATCATCTACCGAAAACAGCTTCACCAAACCTGACAGCAACCATGGCCGATCAGACACCCCAATCAAGCACATCCCAGCCAGAGGGAGCAAACAACCCAATGGCTGAATCGCTCAACCTCTCACAGGTCCTGGAAGTGTTGCAAAAATGGGCACCAAAATCGGGTCCAGCAGAAGGATCATCCCCCCAACAACTCATACTGACGGACAAGCTTAACGACCATAATTACTCAGTCTGGGCAAGGAAGTTTAGCCTCGCCATCGATAGAAGGGGGAGACTCAGACACATCACCGTCCCCCCTCCCAGAAAAGAAGAACCAACGTACGAACAATGGAGACATGCCGACTCCATTGTCTTAACATGGATCCTAGAAAACATTGAGCCAGAAATTGTAAATCAATACATAGATTATCCTACAGCCTGGGATTTATGGAAGGGAATAGAGGCTACATACAGCAGTGGAAAAGATCCCCTGCAGATTTACGATTTAATGGTCAAAGCAAATAGCCTGAAGCAGGGATCTCAACCATTGGAGAAAATCTACAGTCAACTCCAGGTGGTATGGAAAGAGATTGACAGACGGCTGCCAAATCCGATGCATTGCCCTCAGGATATGACCGTATACAACCAGATTAAGCAACAAAACAGGTTGTATCAATTTTTACAAGCCATCAGTGAGGAGTACGACGGAGAAAAGAGGGATCTGTTGAAAACAGATCCATTACCAACGATAGAAGAAGTGTATGCCCAAATCCGGAGAGAAGCTCACCGGCGGGACATTATGAAGGGAGGAGGAGACACTGCTGCAGATCCAAACCCCCAAGGGATTGGCAGTGGTCTCCTCACAGAAAGGAGAAAAAGCCCAAAGCCCCAGTTTTCACAGAGTAGAGGATTGCGGTCAGCCCAGGGAGGAGATGCCTCACCCAGTTCATCCTCCCGCAAGAATGACGAGAAAGCTCACCTTAGATACACACACTGCGGTGGTAGCAGACACACAGCCGAATGATGCTTCCATTTGATCGGGTATCCTGACTGGTGGCCAGACACCAGAAAAAGGGGCAAGAAAGGAGGCAGTGCAGGGACAGCCATGGGCAGCCATGAGGCCACCAGCAGTGGATCTGACGGCACAGGCTTCGGCGGCATCACCTCAGCAGCCTACCTTGAAGAAGAAAGAGGGACGGCGGCATCGAAAAGGGAGAGTCTTGCTTGGAGAATTAACTCCAAGCCCTCCCTCTTTAAATACCGAAGGCAGCCCTTACCCCCATAAATTATTATCTGAAAAATATTCCACTTGGATATTTGATTGCGGTGCCACCGACACCATGTCATACGACATTTGTGATTTTTCTTCTTCCACTCGACCTAGTAAACAGTGTATCCGCACAGCAAATGGGGGAACATCCCATGTAAAGGGTGTCGGCAGTATTCAACTTTCTCCATCATTGAAACTTAAAAACTGCCTCTATGTACCTTCGTTGTCCCATAAATTACTATCTATAAGCCATCTCACCAAGGAACTGCATTGTACTGTACTAATGTATCCGACCTTTTGCCTTGTACAGGACATTCGGACGGGGAAGATAATTGGGCGTGGTTCTGAATGAGGTGGCTTATACTGTGTTGATGAGGTGGACCAACACGGCACAGCAGCGTTGACCAATGGGACGGACGCACGAGAAGCTTGGTTGTGGCATCGCCGTTTGAGTCATCCTTCCTTAGGGTATTTGCAAAAGCTATTTTCGCATATTTTCAATAAATTGTCTAAATTGTCATGCCAGACATGTATTTTAGCCAAAAGTCATAAACACTCTTATCCCCAAAATAACACACAAACAGAAAAACCTTTTTCATTGATTCATTCCGATGTATGGGGCTCATCACCAACACCAAGTCCAAATGGTGTGTCGTATTTTTTACTGTTTATTGATGATTGCACTCGTATGACTTGGATTTACTTTCTTAAACGGAAATCTGATGTTTTCAGTACCTTTGTTACCTTCTATCATATGATTGCTACCCAATACCAAACAAAAATCCAAGTCCTACGTACTGACAATGGGACTGAATATGTCAATAAACCATTACAAGAGTTTCTCCAGACACACGGCCTTATCCATCAAACCACATGCCCCGACACTCCTCAGCAAAACGGAGTGGCTGAACGCAAGAATCGGATACTTCTTGAAGTTACCCGATCCATCATGATTAAGTCAAAAGTCCCTCTCTATTTTTGGCCAGAAGCCATCTCAACAGCAAATTACCTTATAAACCGATTACCAACAAAAATTCCACAATATAAAACTCCATTAGCCACTCTAGCCCAACATCACACAGTTCCACTTCATCTATCTCTACCCACCCGCATCTTTGGTTGTGTTGTATACGTTCACATACCAAAAACACAACATACCAAACTTGAGCCTTGTGCCATCCGGTGTGTATTCGTAGGCTACGGTGTCAATAAAAAAGGTTACCGATGCTATGACCCACATACCCGACGACTCTATACAACCATGGACTGTGACTTTCTCGAGTCCGAATACTATTTCCACACCCAATCTCAGAGTCATGGGATCCCATCTAAGGAGGATGACACACTCGGTTGGTTACACACACCACTGTTACCAGAGACTGTTCCGCTAGGGGGAGTAGGCCAAACCATCGGACCAGTCTCTGACCACAGTAGAAGTCTACCAACTCCAGGTCATGACCCAAAATCTTCTCCAGCCGAAGGTTCACCCCAAGTAAGTAAGTCAGTCGCATCATTACCTTCAGTTGAATTGTCACCATATATTGAATCGACTGACCAGTCCCTGGTTGAGCCCCAACCTACAGGTTCTAGATATGTGCTTCCACCGCGGAAAAATCGTGGAGTTCCTCCATCCAGGTATGAGCCAGAGTATACTCCTAGAAAGTCCAGGTACCCGGTATCTACAGTGATCAAAGGACTGTCCGAATCAGCTCGAGCGTTTCAGACATCTCTCTACACATCCTATATTCCCCGAACAGCAGAGGAGGCACAGTCTCACCCAAAATAGAGAAAGGCAATGGAAGAAGAAATAGATGCGCTGAAAAAAAATGGAACATGGGAGAAGTGTTTTATAAGTCCACATAAAAAACCAGTAGGGTGCCGATGGATCTTTACCCTCAAATATCATGCAGATGGAACTATTGAAAGACATAAGGCTCGACTGGTTGCGAAGGAGTACACACAAACTTATGGCATTGATTACTCTGAAACCTTTTCTCCTGTAGCCAAGATAGATACAATCCGAGTTCTTTTCTCAGTAGCAGCAAATCTTGAGTGGCCGTTGTATCAGATGGATGTAAAAAATGCTTTTCTCCATGGAAACTTGAAAGAGGAAGTTTATATGGAACCTCCACCAGGTTTTACCGAAAAGTTCAGAGATGGGGAGGTATGCAGACTTCGAAAGGCACTATACGGGTTAAAGCAGTCACCAAGAGCATGGTTTGGGAGGTTTACCCTGGTTATGAAAAAGAACGGATACTGCCAAAGCAATTCTGATCACACCTTGTTTCTGAAACGTGAAAAAATCGTATTACATGCCTGGTTATCTACGTCGACGATATGATCATCACCGGAAATGACAGTGAGGAAATTTCAAGTCTTAAGAAGTATCTATTCAGCGAGTTTGAAATGAAAGACTTGGGGATACTATGATATTTCTTAGGGATTGAGGTTTTGCGATCAAAAAGGAGAATTTTCATATATCAAAGGAAGTACATACTTGATCACTTGGCAGAAACTGGGTTAGTAGATTGCAAGCCGGCTGAGACACCAATCATGACTAATCACGGACTCCGAATAACAGAAGGAGTAGACCAGGCAGATAAAGGACAGTATCAACGCTTGGTAGGAAAGCTAATATACCTCTCTCATACCAGACCAAACATAGCCTACGCAGTTGGTGTACTGAGCCAATTCATGCATCAGCCTCAGAAATCACATATGGAGGCAGCCACTCGAGTTATGCGATACTTGAAAGGATCAACTGGAAAGGGGATATTATTTAGACGACACGGAAATTTGGAGATTCAGGCATACACAGACGCGGACTGGGGTGGAAACCCAAATGATCGAAGGTCAACTTCTGGATATTTTGCTTTGGTCGGAGGCAATCTAGTATCTTGGAAAAGCAAGAAGCAAAAGGTAGTAGCACTGTCAAGCGCTGAAGCTGAATTTCGAAGAATAGCTCGAGGACTTGCGGAAGTTTTATGGCTAAGAAAGATGATGACAGAACTCGGATACCCACCAAGAAGGACGCCATCTATTCTGTGTGACAATAAAGCTGCTATTGTGATCTCAGAAAACCCCGTACAACATGATCGAACAAAACATGTTGAAATAGACAGACATTTCATAAAAGAAAAGATTGATGATCAGATTGTGTGCCTTCCATATATGCGGTCAGAAGATCAGCTAGCAGATATACTTACAAAGGGAGTACAAGCTGGGCGCTTTCGGGAGATTTTAGGCAAGTTAAGCATCGAGGATCCGCTGACTCAACTTGAGGGGGAGTGTCAGCATATCTCAACAGAAAAGGAAACCACTGATTCTGGATAAGAATGCAATAAAACCAGAAGATTGTAATTAGTCCTATAATTATGTTGATATGATTGTGATTGATTAGGTTTCCTTATTTTAAGCTTTCCTTTATACTATTTATTCAAGGCGTCTACTGCTAATGAAGAATAAGAAAAACTGTTTTCTTCAAAATTGTTTCTAGTTTAATAACTTTCATCTTCATCTCCACCCCATTTGCATCCACAAAACTGGATCCCTATCTTTTAGATTGGAGTGACACCTATTCCTTTCGAGTTTCGAGTAATTTTATGTTCGTCTGATTAACTCTAGTTATTACTCCATTCTGCATTGTTAAATAGAAGACGGACCTTGAATAAACTGATAAAGTTGTTGTTTTGTAACCTTGAGGTTACAGATTCGAGTCGCGGAAATAGGTTCTTACACAAGGTGTAAGGTATAGATGTGTATATAAGATCGCAAAATGATCTGGTCCATATCCGAACTCTGCGCAATGCATGATCCTACTACACCAGAAACGCCTTTTTTCTGCATTGTTAAATAATCAACTTATTGAGTTATGTATAGGTTTAAACTTTATTTGTAAACCATCAACAAAGGTTGTGGATTAAGTAATTAACATCAAACTAATGAAAAACTAATAATTGATCATAGGATCAACTTTACCAGAATTTGACTTTCTATGATGGATTCAGCAAAAATAAGACGGAACGGTAAATAAAATAACTGCTTCTCCATTTCGCGTAATTTATGTTTGTATGCGTTCAAACAAAACCATTAGGTGGTAGAAGGCTGGTCTCTCATCTAAGCTCATCAAATTGCCATATAGTCCAGACATTAGCAGAAGGAATCAACAACATTACATGTTGTTTTAGACTCTCGTCTATGATAGATATAGGAGGTCGGATGTATGTAACCATATCCATGTATCAGAAATAAACGGAGGTGGTTTCTCGATGACCCGTAATGAAAATTGAGTCAGACTGTGTCGAGCAACTGCTACTTCACAATATAAGAAGTGCGTTTAATTTAGTGAGTCATTTTGCTTTATTCTATCACATTCTAAAGTCAAAGAAGAGTATGTCCTTGACTCAATTGGAAATGAAAATTGCGGAAACAAGTCTCAGCGGAGCTGAACTCAGGTCAGCCAACCTGATCTAGGCAGCCAACATGTTAGAAGACAGTCAGCTGAGCTGCACGGACCTGAAGAGGATGAAGGGTGAAGCGTAGCCATGCTGAGCTAAAGACAAACTGAGGTGAACAGCATGAAACAAGGAATAAACTCAAGGTGCTGAGCCGAGGTGACGAGATGAAGCACAAGACCAAAACAAGCTAAAGTAAAATGTGTTGAGCCGAGGTGACGAGGTGAATGACAGGACAACACTTTGGCCGATCTGCCATACTTTGTAAATATTGTAACTTAGTTTTTCTGTACATAGCTGAGCTAAACAAGTAATTAGCCGTTAACTTATACGTCAGAATTTACTGTAGATAAACAGTAACCACTGCAAATGGTAAAATAGTACCGTTAGGCAGAAAAAACACCCATATAAATAAGAAACAACACTGTAAATTATTCTTAAATTGAATGAATGCAAATTCTTTCAATACTGTCAGCTCGGCTGGGACTTGTTTCCACATAAACAGAAGTAATCATGAATGTTAAAAAGCCATAGATAAACAACATACCAAGGGAGAAGAGGTGGGTGGGATTTTGGGGGGGGGGGGGGGGGGGGAGATCTCACAATGATTAAAAGGAGCATTTCTAAAGGGCACTGGTCCCTTTGTGTCCGAACATTCCAATAGGCAAATTGAGCATTATATGCAAAGTAAAAGAACTGATAGCTCACCCCTTTATTCCTTTGCCATACAAGGGTTAACAAATGCACATAGTGGTGAAAATGGACAGCTTACATCTCACATCTTTCTGTCATGGTATTGTGTGGTCGGGTTGGGATCTCCTCACCCTCACTTTCCTCACCTCCTTTGTGACCACGCGACACGTGGCAGCAGGGAAGGGTGGTGAGGCTAGATGAGAGTCACCTGCATCTAGCCTTACCACCCCTCGGTGCCACGTGTCGCGCGGTCATGCATCACCGCACCCTCTTGCGGTGGGGGATCCTATCCCTGTGTGGTCTCATATATATGGAACCTTTCCAAAGGGTTCCACAGCTGTGCAAGAATACCATTCAAGTGTGAATGAACATCAGCTACCATTTTCATCTTCATCTTATTGGTGCATCTGTATATTCCATCATTGATTTGTCATCTTTCTTGATAAAGAAGTAACCCCCCTGACTGATGTGATAACTTCGTGAAGTAAGTTCTTGACTTCACCGTCTTCAGGGCATAGCTCAGTTGGTATTCGAGTTGAAATTTGCTTCAAGAGGTCAAGAGTTCGAATCCATATACATGCATAGTGTACGTATTCTACTGCTTCGGCCTAGTTTGCGGGGGACACCATGTGTGAATCACTGCGTAAGTTCTCACCCAACCTAGAAGGCCGCTGGTCTCCTGATTTACATCCTTCACAATGATCTTTGGAGCTGGAATAGTGGAGGCCCTCATGACAAGGGAATAAACTTTTGCTCCGAATTCTTTGACTTTTACCTATCAAGTTATGGAGCGTCTTAGCTCTATAAAGATCCAAGGAATTAGTCAAACTAAACAGGAAATAGAAAGTTTGAGGAGAATAAAAAATTGAAACAAATATAGAAGTGTTTGGCACTTGGGGATAATAGAGAACGCAAGTTTTAAAATTTTTTGAAGAGTAAATATATGTGTAATAGTTACCTTATGATCAATAAATGATAAACAATATGAGAAATCCACTTTCTAAAGGACGTTTTCGGTGCACTAGGCTCCCACATTTATGTAGGATCTGGAGACTGGCCGGATCGCTTTGCGATCTGATATGCGCATCTTTATCGTACAATCATCCAAATGATATGAGATCTTCTCCTTACATGCCAATTATTTATTCCCGACTTAGTATTTGAAATAACTATTAAGAAGCGACGTAGTTATTTTTGGAATCCCATAGACTTAGTGAGTAGAGAATAATATGAACGGTAGGACTATCATGAAGAAAAGCATATCCGTAACAAGTTCAGGTCTCCAATCAAGAAAATTTCGCTGCCTAATTCGAAACAACACTGTTTTTCAGTTGTAAGGAGAAAGACATTTAGCGAGTTGGTTTTGTATAAAACATATAGTTAACTCTTCATGTATCTATTCATCTCTTATTATAAGTTCATTTTGACTTTTCAATGTAGTATAAATTTACATTAGGTTAAAAAGTCAAAATAGACTTATATTTAAAGACGGAGTGAATAATAAGAAGACCACATGTCTATTATATCCCTTATTATAATTAAAAAGACATCGGTCTGGATTACATGTTGAAATTGGAAATAGATTTATATTTAAAGACGGAGTGAGTAATAAAAAAAACCACATGTCTATTATATCCCTTATTATAATTAAAAAAGAATCCAGTGTTGAAATTGGAATAAATGTTGCAAGTTCCAAACAGAAGTGAATTTGCAAGAGTAACCTTCCTCTGTCCCTTTCCAAAAGTAAGAAAACATGATCCAGATTCTCCTCTATAGCTGTAATCATGCAAATAACAGAACCTCCAGACTTTTCTTTGACGAGGGAGTGAGTTCTCCCCCACTTGTACCAGAGGCTCCTTATCCAGGAAAATGTAAATCGAGAGATGTGCTCCACCGGCAGCCCTGCAAAGGGAGAGGACACACAAGACTCAGCCAGCCCAGAGGCAACCCTTGTAATATTTCAACAAGGATTGTCTCCACACGGACTCGAACTCGGGACATCGGGGTTCTAGTCCCAATCACCTTTACCACTTACCACTGGACTATGCCCGTGGGGGCTACCTCCAGACTTTTCTCCTTTCACTGTTCTGTTTTCCAGTTTTAAGGGTAAAATTTGCATCCAAGTCTTAAGGGTAAGTGCAAGAAGTAAGCACGCATGCTTTACATGATCCCCTAAATTAAATGGCGTCAAGTACTCCAGTGTTCATTTTATGATAAACATTAATAGCTTCAAGAATAAACCAGAAACAAATGTCTTTCTGGCATGTTTTTCTAGACCTTTTGGTTTTTATAGGTCTAGATAAGGGCGTTATCGGTGTATTAGGTTCCCGCGTTTGCACTGGATCCGAGAGAAGCTGGATCTCTTCGCGATCTGATGTACCAAGCCTTTTATAGGTCTAGATGCACTTCTCTAACAATCTCGGCGCCATTACGAGAAATGTTCATAATCTTGAATCCATCCAATCCACAAGAACTTATGGAAATTAAAGACAATGTCACAAATCCCACTTAGGAGACAGAAGAAGGCTGCAAAAGATTCTGAAGGCCTACTATAAATTGTATGGTGAAGGTTACTCGGTTAATGGTCATAAAATAGGATGAAAAACAAGGATTGATAAAAGGCACAGAAGTCACTAAGCACGAAGATACACTGCTGGACGGGGTTGTTATCTGATTATCTTATTTATTCCTTCTGGCAATACTTAAGGCGGGTCTGGAGCAACTGACAAGGTTGAAGTTTTGTGATCTTGAGGTCATAGATTCGAGCCTCTGAAATAACATCTTGCACAAAGTATAGTGTAAGGCTGCATACATCAGATCACGAACCATTATAGCCTCTTCCTGAATTATGTACAAACGCAGAAGACTAATATACCGGGAACGCATTTTTTCCTTGTGGCAATATAACTGTTTATTGTCCTTCAACTCCCAAAGCATATAAATTGGTGCAATATTTTACCACAATCCAAGCTCATCTCTGCACCAGAACCAGAATCACACGGCTATTAGTAAATACAGGGACATGCCTAGAGTAAAGGAGCCATAAGCATTTCAAGTTTAAGCATGAAACCTGAATGTTGTAAAGAAAAACTACTAAACATAATCTAAGAACAGTTTCGAATATTCCCCATTCGTATCTTTGTATTCATTTGCAGCTTTCTGGAAAATCAAAGATATAATCTGATCCTTCCACGCATTCACGCACATATAGACATACATGAACACAGGCATATAGGATATGAAGAAAGGAAAATGCCCCATAAAATTAGACAAACAGGGAAACCATCATCCAACGGACTAGCATACTTTAGCAAATGATGTTGGAGAATTAAAGGTTTGGGTTTGGCCCATCGTTGGAGATTTAAAGATTGGGCTTTGCCCCATTAATGAGTGTTGCTAAACTTGGTTGAGCAACGTACTTTGAGCTTAATGAGTTTCCGATAATGAAATCGAAAACTAATGAATCCTTAATTATCTACGTAACGAGTAGTTAATGTTAGGATGTGGAATCACTCAATTATGGTATTGGGTGAATGTGAAATTAATGCTCAAAGTAGATGGAAAACGTTGGGGATGGATTACGTGTCATCCTTATGGAGGAATACCACATTGGATGTGTCCATGTGGCAGAAATAGCTTCTGACGGACATCGATCGATGACTTTGATCGATCGATGTCACTTCGATCGATCGATGTCATCGATCGAAGTCGGACAAAGAGCTTCAGTCGATTCTGTCTTACATCGAACGATCACTTCGATCGATCGATGTCACTTCGATCGATCGATGTACTGATCGAAGTAGGACAGTAGGGGTTCGAAGTGATTCTGAGTACATCGATCGATCGATGTCATCGATCGATGTCGGACAGCGTGCAAAATCTCTTCGGTTATGCAGTTTTGTTTCAAACTTGAAACAAACACTATCCTCCAGTTTAAAATAAGATCAATCTGTTGTGATCTAACGGTGGCAGGGAAGGCAGCTTTGATCTAACGGCCGAGATTTAAACTGTCTTAACCGCTTAACCGAATGTGGTTTCCATCTAACGGTCCAGGTTTAAACCTGCAAATCAATCTTTAATCTAAAGGCTGAGATTAAACCTTCCTAATCTAGATAGGAGGTTTTAATCTAACGGCCTAAATCAAACTGCGGTTTTGATCCAACGGTCACGGTACCTTGTTCTCTAACCGACTTCCCTATATAAAGAGGGCAAAGGGGTGCATTCATTCATAACATTTTTTCCAAGCTTTCATAGCATACTAAGTTCGTAGCATCCGAGTCTTGCATATCGTCCGGGAGAAGTCAGGACATTCGAAGGTTCGAAGTAGTTCAAGTTCAGCAGTGCCGCTCAACTGAACAGGTACCCGTTGTATCCTGGGAGACGATTGCTCACACCGGTTGGGCACAGTATACCGGAGCAATACGTCTTAAGGACAGAGTCCTCAACTCGCCCCGGGTTTGATTTATTTTATTTTGCTGTTTCATATGCACACATTGTACGACTGCGTCTTGGTACAGGATTGATTGTCTCCAACAATCTTAAGACGTAATTCAATTCAATTAATTTCTGTACCGTTTTAATTTGCGCAAAAGCAGTTTTGTACTGATTTGCAGTCTACTTCTACTCCTTTCTCAAATCTGATTCTGTTCTGATCTATTCGTTTTGATAAACTGAACAATAATCTGATGGAGAACGCAAGCTCAGGCTCCGTTCATGGCGCAGACATTCAAAGCTCTGCTCCAATGGCACCAACTGCTGGGATGCCAAGACATGCTCCTCCTGCGCAGGGTCCTACAGTGGCCCAAGTGGAGAAACCGGAGAAGTTTTGTGGAAGCTTCTTCAAGCGTTGGCAGCAGAAGATGATGTTCTTCTTGACTGCTATGGGGTTGGCTACTTTCCTGACTGAGGACCCGCCTATAGTGGATCCGCTGGAGGACCAAACCCAGAATATGCAAAACCAACATTTTGTTGAAACTTGGAATTTCAACAATTATGTTTGTTTGAGCCATATTCTGAGTTGTTTGGACAACTCCTTGTATGGTTTATACTGCACGTATAAAACCGCAAAGTCTTTGTGGCAGGCTTTGGAAAAGAAATACCGTACGGAAGATGCCGGCACTAAGAAATTTATTGTCGGCAAATTCTTGGATTTCAAAATGTCAGATTCTTGCACTGTTGTTTCTCAAGTTGAGGAACTTCAGACGTTGGTTGCCGAGATAGAAGAGGAAGGCATGTTGCTCAGTGAATCTTTCGTCGTGGCAGCAGTGATTGAGAAACTACCTCTTTCGTGGAGGGAATTCAGAAGCTATCTCAAACACAAGAGAAAGGAGATGACATTGGAAGATCTAATTGTTCGCCTCCGCATTGAGGAGGACAATCGTAGATCTGAAAGAGCGCCACAATCTAGCTCTGGTCAGGCTAAGGCCCATGTTGCAGAGGCAAAAAAAAAGAAAGGCCAACTCGGGGTGAACAAGAAAGGCAAGCAAATCGCCAAGAAGTTCACCGGGAAACGCTACAACTGTGGCATTCAGAGGCATGTCAGCAATGAATGCAGAAAGCCCAAGAAGAAGCAAACCAAGGCAAAGACGAACATAGTCGATGCATTGGATGATCTGAATCTCTGTGCGGTGGTCTCAGAGTGCAATGCTGTGGGGAACGTACGTGAGTGGTGGCTTGATACTGGCGCCACTAGACATGTTTGCTCCAGCAGAGAGATGTTCACGGAGTACCAGCCCGGGAACAATGAACAACTTTACATGGGAAACTCGGCCTCCTCGAAGATTGAAGGCGAGGGAAAAGTTGTTCTGAAGCTCACATCAGGGAAGCATCTGACTCTATAGAATGTGCTGCACGTCCCTGATATTCGGAAGAATTTAGTATCTGTATCTCTTCTAGTCATGCATGGTTTTAGACTAGTGTTAGAGTCCAATAAAGTTATTCTTTCGAAAAATGGCATGTATTTGGGGAAGGGGTACTTGTCGAATAGGATGTTTAAATTGAATGTCATCACTATTGTACCCAAAAGAGATTTGCCCGCAGAGGCTAATAAAATTGCTTCCTCTTCTGCTTACATGCTTGAGTCTTCTTGTTTATGGCATTTTCGTTTGGGACATGTTAATTACAAGTCAATACAACGTATGAGTAATCTTGACTTATTCCCCAAACTGGACTTTAATAATAAAAGAAAATGTCAAATATGTGTTGAAGCAAAGATGGCAAAGGCGCCATTTCCTTCAATAGAAAGGAACACTGAACCTTTGAATTTAATTCATACCGATGTGTGTGATTTAAAATTTATGCAAACGAGAGGTGGTAAAAAGTATTTTGTAACTTTTATCGACGATTGCACACGATACTGTTATGTATATTTGCTAAGCAGCAAAGACGAGGCCCTTGATGCTTTCAAGGATTATAAAAATGAAGTTGAGAATCAACTTAGCAAACGAATTAAAACAATTCGTAGTGATAGAGGTGGCGAATATGATACACCGTTTAATGAATTCTGTTCAGAACATGGCATTATTCATCAAACGAATGCACCATATTCACCTCAATCGAATGGTATTGCTGAACGCAAGAACCGTACTCTAAAAGAGATGATGAATGCTATGTTGATAAGTTCGGGTTTACCTCAGAACTTGTGGGGGGAAGCAATCCTCTCAGCCAACGTCATTTTAAACATAATTCCATCTAAGAAGATGGATGTAACCCCTTTCGAGCTTTGGAAAGGCTACAAGCCTAGTTACAAATACTTGAAAGTGTGGGGGTGTCTGGCGAAGGTTGTTGTACCGAGACCAAGACAGGTGAAAATTGGGCCTAAAACGGTTGATTGCATATTCATTGGTTATGCAACTAACAGTAGTGCATATCGGTTCTTGGTGCACAAGTCAGATATTCCTGACATACATGAAAACGTTGTCATGGAGTCAAGGAATGCAGTGTTCTTTGAAGATGTCTTTCCAAAGAAAGACAAAATTCAAGAAGAAACAAGATTTGGTAAGCGAATGCGTGAGGCGACTCCTCAAGGAGATGAGGAGCTTCGTCAAAGCAAGCGTGCCAGAATGCCAACTTCGTTTGGACCGGATTTTCTAACCTATATGGTAGAAAATGAGCCAAGGAACTTTTCCGGGGCTATGTCTACTCCAGAAGCTCCATTCTGAAAAGAAGCAGTGAATAGTGAAATAGACTCAATTCTTCAAAATCACACTTGGGAGTTGGTTGATCTTCCACCTGGAAGTAAACCACTTGGTTGCATGTGGATTTTCAAGAAGAAACTGAAAGAGGATGGGTCTATTGAAAAGTATAAAGCCAGGTTGGTAGCTAAAGGTTATCGACGGAAGGAAGGCTTTGACTTTTTTGACACCTACTCACCAGTGACTAGGATCACTTCTATAAGGGTGCTAGTTGCAATTGCTGCAGTCTATAACTTGGAAATCCATCAGATGGATGTAAAGACTGCGTTTCTGAATGGTGAGTTAGATGAAGAAATCTATATGGAACAACCCGAAGGGTTTGTGGTTCCAGGACAAGAGTCTAAAGTTTGTAGACTCGTTAAATCCTTGTACGGACTTAAGCAAGCGCCCAAACAGTGGCACTTGAAGTTTGATCAAGCTATGTTAGCTAATGGTTTCAAGATCAATGAGTGTGACAAGTGTGTCTATATTAAGAGCACACAGAATGCTTATGTGATAGTGTGTCTCTATGTAGATGACATGCTAATCATGGGAAGTACTCGGGACATAATCTTAAACACAAAGAAGATGTTGACGAGGAACTTCGATATGAAGGACATGGGAGTTGCCAATGTTATTCTAGGAATTAAGATTTCTAGGGTGACTGAGGGACTCATACTGTCACAAACACACTATATTGAATCAGTCCTGAAACGGTTCAATATGGATGATGTGAAACCGATAAATACCCCGCTCGACTTAAGTGTGCACTTAAGGAAAAATCGAGGCGAACCTGTTGCCCAGTTGAAATATTCTCAGGTAATCGGGAGTCTGATGTACATAACAAATTGTACAAGACCAGACTTAGCTTGTTGAGTAAACAAGTTGAGCAGGTTTACCAGTAATCCAAGTGATGATCATTGGAAAGCATTAACAGAGTGATGAGGTATCTAAAATACACAATGTATCTTGGATTACATTATACGAGATATCCAGCAGTGTTGGAATGATACTGCGATGCAAATTGGATATCAGATAGTAAGGACTCGAAGTCCACCAGTGGATACGTGTTCACTGTTGGTGGTGCTGCTGTGTCGTGGAAATCCACGAAACAAACCTGTATAGCTCGGTCCACTATGGAAGCTGAGTTCATAGCATTGGACAAAGCTGGGGAAGAGGCTGAGTGGCTTCGGAATTTCCTGGAAGATATTCTGTGTTGGCCTAAGCCGATCGCTCCTATTAGCATACATTGTGATAGTCAGTCAGCTATAGGACGTGCTCAAAGCAGCATCTATAATGGTAAGTCACGACACATACGTCGAAGACATAACACCATTAAGCAGTTGATCTCTAATGGCGTGATTTCCATAGATTATATAAAATCAATGGAGAATCTTGCGGATCCGCTTACAAAAGGTTTGCCTAGAGATCAGATGTCAAGATTGACAAACGGAATGGGACTGAAGCCCATAATGCATGAATCTTTGTAATGGTAACCCAACCCAGTTGAATGGAGATCCCAGAATCTTGGTTCAATGGGACAACTAAGTTATGAAGGTTCAGTTAGCACTTACTCATTCCGTCTGATAAAAGTGCTGTCTGCAGAGAATTGTAGGGTAAGCTAAGGCTTTTAATGATGTCCTATATCTTGATGCGTCAAGTGGAGTATGGCAGAATACTCTTGATAGAAATCACCTATGTAAGTGTGAAGTGGGGCCGCTTCTATGAGAAAGTCTGGGAGGCAAGATTTCTCTAAAACACTTTCTGAAACCAGGTTGTTCATGGCCAAAACGAACACAACCATGAGAACCAAAAGGGTGTTAAAGAAAATATTGTGTGAGTATCGTTGTCTTGGTTCACAACAAAGGCTGACTAGTTCAAGACATCAAGTCACTATTTAGCCGAGTGAATTCGATGGTACATCACTATGAAAGGTTCAAAGCCAGAAGCTACCTCTTCTGATGCAATATTTTCTTGTCTGACTTATCCTTAGAGTCTGCATATGCATTTGCATTAATTTCCATTCATGTGGGGGATTGTTGGAGAATTAAAGGTTTGGGTTTGGCCCATCGTTGGAGATTTAAAGATTGGGCTTTGGCCCATTAATGAGTGTTGCTAAACTTGGTTGAGCAACGTACTTTGAGCTTAATGAGTTTCCGATAATGAAATCGAAAACTAATGAATCCTTAATTATCTACGTAACGAGTAGTTAATGTTAGGATGTGGAATCACTCAATTATGGTATTGGGTGAATGTGAAATTAATGCTCAAAGTAGATGGAAACGTTGGGGATGGATTACGTGTCATCCTTATGGAGGAATACCACATTGGATGTGTCCATGTGGCAGAAATATCTTCTGACGGACATCGATCGATGACTTCGATCGATCGATGTCACTTCGATCGATCGATGTCATCGATCGAAGTCGGACAGAGAGCTTCAGTCGATTCTGTCTTACATCGAACGATCACTTCGATCGATCGATGTATCGATCGAAGTAGGACAGAAGGGGTTCGGAGTGATTCTGAGTACATCGATCGATCGATGTCGGACAGCGTGCAAAATCTCTTCGGTTATGCAGTTTTGTTTCTCCTAAATCTTCGACAAAAATGCACTACAAAGTAGGACAGAAGGATTGATTGTCTCCAACAAATGACACATACTAAAAAAACCAGACAATCTGTGGCAAAACCACCAAAATCTTCGACAAAAATGCACTTCATGCCCCATCTAGCATTCCGGATATTCCAAAAGAACATCTAAAACACTTCTGCCAGAAAAAAAAAAACGCAGCATAACCAAACTTGACTCCAGATGCTGAAAGCTCATGAGCTTTTAAAGCATAAACTGCTCAACAGAAGAGCACAGCATCAAACAACTCATGGGTGTCAGCTTCGAAGGATTCAGTTTCAATTCAGTGTTTCATTCTACTCTGCTTTGCATGCTAAAATGAGCAGCATCGTTTATACTCTAGTTCGTGAAATGCAAGTTCTGAAATTTGTTTATAATGACTTCAATACGCAACAAGGTGAATACTTCTCAGGTTTCAATGAATACAAAGATATTTCATGGACACAATATGACATTAAATGTCAAGGACAAAAACTAAGGGATGAAGAAGACTTGCTTTCATGAATATGAATATATATGATGAGAACTTCTTGTCTAAATAAATTCTTGTAAGGGGAGAGAAATTGTACGATGGGCGTAAATAAGCAATTTCCCATATTGTATGCATGTATCTTATGAATGGATAAGCAGTTTCTCATGGTTCCTAACTGCTCTTAAGCATGTTCACCTAGACGTAAAGGAAACTTCCATATGCAAGATCAGCATCAAAATTGTCAAGAAAGGTCTTCAAGTTCAGTTCGCTACATTAGAGTATTTTTGATACACTAGGCTCCCGTATTTGTGTAAAATCTGGGGAAAGACCGGATCGCTTAGCGATCTGATGTACCAGCCTTCCCCTACACTATCAAACCCAAAGTTGTATCTTTCAACAGACTATATACGCCCAGGGGAAGATAAACAAAAGAAGTAAACAAGAAATTTTTGATATAATGATTTCAGCAGCATAGCAGCAACAGCCCCAGGAATAACCCAAATTCTTGACGACTTTGAGTTAATTTAAAATCAATTAGAGAATACAAACACTTGTTCAAAATGAGTCAGGATCTCCTGACCCCCTTTTTTGGGTAACAAATGACCCCCTGCCACGTGGCAAGAGAGAGAGGTGGTGAGGCTGGGTGCAGGTGACCCCCACCTAGCCTCACCACCCCCTCTCCTGCCAAGTGGCGAGCGGTCACGTGAGGGGTAAGGTGGACGGCGGTGAGAGGATCTCACCCGGTTCAAAATACTCACAAGACTTTGTGAAGTATGATTCGACGGGATACCCTCTAAGTATAAAGCAACTATAATTCAGTCCAGTTATCTCAGCACCAAGTTAAACGGTCATCAACCTAGTACCCAACAGATCATAATTACCTGTTTCTCTTTGAATAATAAAAATAAACAACACATACCCAATATATTCTAACAACATCAAAAAACCTATCGTTAAGGTCTGGTTAGAGTTAGAGTCAAACAAACAATGACTTACCCCTAAAGAAAATCATCAAATAACAAATTATCGCCAAATTTACAAGGAATCCCCCTTCAACCACCATCCTGTAGTCTGTATAAATTTAGAAGAAACATGTTTGGAGGCTGACTATAAAATATATTCCGACTTAATTTTCAATATGCACGAGTAAGGCCTTTTATAGGCTGAGGAAAGAGAAAGGCATAAGACTACCAACGGTAACTAACGGCTAGTTCCTATAACATTCTTCAAGTCACTCAACACGTGACTTATGAATATGTAAAAGACCTATTACAAGATTATTTGACTATGTACAGAAGTATTTACTGTGTATAGCTATCGTATGTGTTGTGTACAATATGTGTATATACAAGGTATTTTATAATATATTTCTACATAGTCTCAAATAATTTGAAATTTTCAAGAATTTACAACGACATTTATCCCCAAAAGATGAAGTTATTATTATTTTCGTCTTTTTTGATTCCGGGGAAGGAGGTGAGGCCAGAA
Organism: Eustoma russellianum; assembly: GCA_036186865.1. Classification (NCBI taxonomy): domain Eukaryota; kingdom Viridiplantae; phylum Streptophyta; class Magnoliopsida; order Gentianales; family Gentianaceae; genus Eustoma; species Eustoma russellianum. Next base: position 30,071,904 of record AP025072.1, read on the forward strand.
CAACATCCTGCTTTTACTGGGTTGCATCTCCTCACCCCAACTTTCCTCATTCCCTTTGTGACCACGCGACACGTGGCATCAAGGGATAGTGAGGCTAGATGAGGACGTGTCGCGCGGTCACGCGTCACCGCACCCCTGGCGGTGAGGTGATCCTATCCCGCTTTTACCTACCACATATTTAGGACAAAACCCTTTTTAAGATGAAACTAAAGAAATCTACTGTAAAGAAGAAAAAAAAAAGAAAAAAAACTGCAGAATAATGAAATCAAAACCATCCTCACATATGGAAATGTGCTTTGTAGCAAAATAGCAGTGACTGTTTGGGAATGGGAACTTCAAGAACCAAAATCTGGTCCAACAACACACAAATAAGCTTGAAGCAAAATCTATGACTGATGTAAGAGCCAGACGATGAACACCTTGAAGGCACATCCGCAACTTCTTTAACGGGAGAATCCCCTCTTGCCCAATATTCATTTCGAACTAGGTCACGCAGAAACAATCTCTTATACAAAGTATAGGGTAAGGCGCCTTATATCAAATCGCAAAATGATCTGACTTTTCCTTAGATTTTGCACAAAGGTAGAACGGAAACGCCTTTACCCAACTAAAGATGATCATTCAACAAACTGCAACATCTCACAGGAAAAATCTCCTACGACTGGTATCCATCTCTGGCTTCTGACCATTCATATTCCTGCAGACTGATCAACTGATCAACTTCGATGTGAAACGAGGACCACATTCCTGAAGATGGGCTGTTGTTTTCTGCTCAGACGTTTTCTTGTTGCCAGTTCATATACAAATAATTCTAATCTTCTAGTTGCAATGATTCTAATCTTTCTGCCTCCTAAGTATTGATTACACTCTGAAATCATATTGACTTAAGCGTAGAAAAGCCTCCGAAAGAAATCCTCCCTATCATGTCAAACAGTATCTTCTCTTGCAGATTGATTAGATTCATTACCTGAGGTTGTGGGTTGGGGTAATCCTCAAATAAAAGTTTCCTTAGACCCAAGGGAGGGTTAAGCAAGTCATAACTGAAACGGCCCATTTGACACCAAGTACAGCTGCGTACATCAAACGTAAAACAATTTGTCCTTTTTCCGAATACTACGTAAACACGAAAGTGTAATATATGTTAAAAAAACGTCCTTCAGTGTGTTGTATAACCATTAAAACTATCATGTAGTCTCATTTTGACCTTTTGTTTTACTGTTGGTTAGCCTTTAAAATGATATGCTTTTTTTAAATTATTACTAAGGACAACTTTGGAATCTTATATAATCACTTATTTAATAAAATAAAACTATTTTCATCACTATTTTTATTGTCATCATCAGTTGGTTGACTAAGATAAAATAGAAAAATTAAAAAAATTTATACAATATTATTATTTTTGAAACAAACAAAAATAAAAACTAACATAATATTTTTGGAATTGGATGGTAGTACTACTTGAACTATCCTCTTTTCGGGAGATGGAAATAGCAAAAAATTATGGTAAATCAGCACAACTACAATATTATCTTGTTGTTTTAGAAACTCGCGTCTATGACGCGCTATGGAAGTCCAGATGCACGCATTTATACTCATGTATTAAAAATATACAGATGTTATTTTTCGATAAACTATAATAAAAATTGTGTGTCGATCAACTGCTGCTTCACTTTAAAAAAGCGTAATCAATTTATTGAATCGTTTTGCTTTATTCAATCATATTTTAAAATATAGGAAGGGTGTGTGTTGAATTTATGAGAAATGGAAAAACACCGGTATTAATTAGTAGACGGAACACAGAAACTCTATAAGCGGGACTACTTCATAGTTTAATCCAAAAAAAAAAAAAAACAGAGCGGTACGAAGAAGAATGTTCTGAAAAGCGTTTCTCATTTTCCCTCCCCTTCTTCCCTGATGTTCCGATTGAAAAACTTTTTCACGCAATTCCCAATGCTTTAACTCTTTAGGGTTTTAGGCTTCGCCATTACAACTTTTGAAGTTAATTACTTCCCTTTTGCGCATTCAAATTCCTCATGGATCTTCGTCCTCGGAGCAGAACTCGCTTCTCCGGCTTCACTTCTTCAGAGGTTTTTCCTATTCTTCACCCCTTTTCTGCTTTCCCTTTAGTGTTTGATCAACTGTCTCAATTTATTTTAGTCCATGGGCAGGAAATTCATTTAGAAACTCCAGCTATCTTAAATTGTACATGCATTGTCTGTACGATTCTGTTTCTATCGTTGGCATTCATCTCCTATTTGTTAGTTGGTACAAGGCGCGGATTCATGCATGCTCCTTCCTGTTATTCGAATTGCAAAAGACGTGGCCGGATAGATGATCGGTAAACGTTTTTTGATTATCCGGTGGTCCAAAAAAAATTTCAAGTTCTGTTTTGGGTGGGTTGGGATGGAGGTGGTGGCTCCTTTGTTTCTAGGCTCCTGGCGTGAAATTTGGTCAGTTCCAAAATTGATTACACTAAGCACACAAATTACTATAAGTCGGACATTTTTTTTTGTGTGCTACTGACTGCTTCATCAAAATACTGCGTCATCTTTATGGAGTCTATAAGCTTTATAATCTTTGAGAATCCTTTTTGTTCTTTTTGATACATCACATGCAGAAAATATCCAATCTTGCACTTCACTTGTAAGGGTTTTTCATTTTTGCGCTGTTATTAACATCCTTTGGCTGCATACGGGGGTGCTTGATGATAATGCGTCTGTCTGATTTAACAGAATTGCTGTATTTTGTTACTAAGATGTCGAAAATTGGTATCTGATTTGTGGCGTGAGACAAAATCAAGTCTGGTTATATGGATTCATTTATTGAATGAAGTAGAGTTTCAGTTTCTCTCATTAAATCTGGAATGAAGGTTTCTATGTTTATTTATCTAATCCTGACTGATCAGTCTGCAAGCATATGTACTTGCTTTCTATTTTTCAGGGCATCGCATAAGAAAATCTACCTCTGCACTCTAGAATTCAGTTTTGTCTTTTGCTAGTTAAAAGCTTGCTCTGTTTAAGTCACTGCTGTAGATGTTCTTGGTTAAAGGTGAGGCTTTTGTATTCATGCTAGTCACTTTGAGGTGACTGGTCCGATCCTGTCCTGATCTGTTGTTTATTGATCTATTTCTCACTTCTTAATGTTTCTAATTGTTAGATAAGCTGCTGAAATGCTGACAACTCCTCCCTCTTGGAAAGATAAAGGGAAATGTGATTTGGTGTACACAATCAAGCTATGCCCCCTATTTTCCTGCTCCTTTCTGTAGGGGGCGCTAACTTTATGCAGTTCACAATTCACATGTAGAACGTCAGATTTTCACATTTCTCTAGTGCCCACTGTCATATATGTACCTTAGAAATGTGCACTGACATAGATGTACCTAAACAGTGTAAATTATTCTCTGATTTTTTGTGGACGATGGCCATGATGGTGCTGTCACTGCCTTATTTGTAATATTAGACAGCATACTCTCAGAAATCCATTTTTCTGTTTATTCATTAGTGTCTTGATCATGGACTGGTGATCTCTACTTACGGGAAAAAAAAGGACTGGTGATCTCTATCGTGAGAAGTTTTATTGGCTGCTTGGACCCTGGATAAATGTTGTCTAAGATATATACTCTCTTCTTGTGTCAAATATGAAGCATCACTTTCCCTTCAATCTGTTTGCCTTTCAAGTAGGTTGAGAAAATGGAGCAGTCACTTAAGAAAAAAGGAGAGAAATCTTTTGACCAAGAGTTTTGCAAAAAGCTGGCAAGAATTTTCAAGTAAGATTTGTCTGTTATTTGGTCTAGAAATCATTTTTATGTACCTGTTCTTTGGATGAAATTCTCTTTGCTGGACTTGTCCTGGTTTTAGTCGATCCAGTGGTCGTGCTGGGAGACCTGTTGTAAAGTGGACTGAGGTACTCAAGTTTTCTTTAGTTTTCCCTGTAGTAATTGTTTCGAACTTCGCTAAAAATACTGCCTTGATATCTAGGTTCTCAATTGGCTTCAAAACCGGCATCAATACAACCTCTCTCAAGACACTTCAGATGTTCCTCCTGAAAAACTTCCTGTGGTTCAAGAAGCTTGCCCTAGAAACAGAGAGAATGGAACCTTGAAATCTCCGAAAGGTATGCCTATGTTTATTTGCATAACCCTGTGTACTTTTTATGTATTTGTGCAATTTTCCTCGTTTCCAGATAGTTGTATCTCTGTTAATGTCTTCCCTCCGTATCTCTTTTCTCATCATTGCCTGGCCCATTTAGCATGAGTGGTTTTCTTAGATCTTGCAATACTACCTAGTGCAGCTAGATTCGCTTTTCAATTTTAAGCATCTTCGTTTATTGCCTATGGGCCAATCTAAGCTATAGTTTGCGCCTGGATGCACTTCCTTATGGTTCATTGTACTCATTTGTGGCGACTTATGGTGTCATGTCAGCTATGGAATTTGAGGCAAGGTCTTCAAAGGATGATGCATGGTAAGTGTGTTTCACTCACAAATATTTATTCCTTCCTTATATACTTGGTTCATTCCTATGACACTATGTTTGGCAAGAACACCACTTTGACAATAATAAAGATCATACCAACTATCTCATAATGTATCAAAATCATGAACGAAAAACATGTGAATTTGTTTTCTTCTGCTTCTGGTAACTGCAAAGCCGATGATTTTTTTCTCAACAAACATGCGAAATCAAAATCAACAGCCATTAGTGGCAAAGCAGTAACCCAAATACTTTGTTTTCTTCTGCTTCTGGTAGCTGCAAATTTTAGTTCTACGGTAAATTCTGTCTGTTTGAAAAACAAAGCCTGAAACTGTAGTTGGTTTTTATGTAAAAGGGTTCCACTCCCTTTTAAGGAAAAGGAGGAAACGGAAAAGAAAACATATTAAAGCTTCAAAATTCTAACCTATCTCCAACTTACAGACATCTAAACACAAGCAACTAACTTATACCAATAGACAGGTTTGGAAATAGAGGCAACAATTAAGCCTTTAACCATCTTTTCTTAAACCATATGCCTCCTCGACAAGGCCTTGTATGTTGGGATGGAGGTAGTATATCATAAAGTTATAGGTGCCCTTTGAACAATTTTCCGTATTTCTTTTTTCCTGTTGGGCTATTCTTGTGTGGGGCAGACATGGCCTTTTATCTTTTCTTTATTGTTTTTCTGCTTCAATGAGTCAATTGTTTACTTGTCTGTACTATATGTTTCAGGTATGACATCGACACATTTATAGCTCATAGAATTCTCAGCTCTGGAGAAGCTGTAAGTTGCTATTGCAGTCATATTTTTTTTTCTGGGTCTGAATATTTATGGATGATTTCAAAGCTATTTGGATTCCTACTTAGACTTTTATGTTAATTTTTTTTTGAGTCTAGTGCTAGATGATTTACAATAAGGAAAAAGAGAAGACTTGTATCATTTGATATTTCCATGTGAATTGCTTGAAACATGTTTAGTATATTGGGTTTTTTACCCTAGTGTTAGAAAATTTTGCTATTTCTTACTGTTGTAGTTGTCGTTAGTGTGATAATAAAGGGGTTAAATAACTTTTATCCTACATTTAGTTGCGGTTCAGTTTAATTAGCGCCTAGTTTAGTTTAGCCTCGTCTTAATTAATCAACTTAATTAAGCTTAGTTAATATAGTATTTGCACGTCTGATGCCTTCCTTGGATGCGGTAGCCGTTTCTCATGCTCCCTCTCCAGAATCGAACTCTAATTCTCTGTCATCCGTAACCACCATGGAAGCCTACCATCGAAAGTTGATAGGGCAGAAATTTTATTTACAAAGCCATCTCCAAAATCTTGGCAGCAAGGCCAGCACCAACTATGTTTGGTTTCATGGATATTGCACAATCTGCTTTTCTCAACGAGAGGTCAATGATATCTGCGATATGTTTGGTTACTTCCATCATGTTAAGAAATGCATAGTTTGACGGCTCTATATTTGGTTAACTCAATAAAGTATTAATCTGTCTTAATGGATCAAAAGTATTGGAAAAAGACTGGCACTTGGTCTATTCATGTTCTTCTCCTTGTTTTGCAATTCCATGACTGCCTTCATCTTCTTCTCCATGATTTGCAACTCTGCTGCCTACGTCTTGTTCCTCGCTTCATTCCCAACATAATTGAAATAGCCATAGGGAAGTAGCCTCAGGCGTAGTTGCTGCCAAATGCAGCCGCGGCCAACACCTCTTCACCACACCGAAAAAAGAAACAAGAAAAAAATTGACTAATATAAACCAGAAGAAGGGAAGAAAACCCGCTAGAACCACCATGACAATGCTCTGATTCAGATAAAAAGACATCTGCCTGGGCCATTGCTTGATATGGGTGGCAATCTCGACTTGTACATTTTTTCTTTTGATGAAAAATCAGACATTTCTGGATAATGACTGTGGAGTTGGTACCTTCATTTCCTAGTAGGTGGGGAAAGTGGCAGTGAAGACAAATATGGACAGACAGGGGATGGAGAGTGTCGTGGAAGTGCAAGCGATGAGGTGGGTGAGGTTGCAGAATAATGGAGGTGAAGGCGACAGGGAGGTGGGAGGAGGAGGAGGATGGTTGGTAGACTTGGGGTATGCTGTTGGGGATGGAAAAAGAAAGGAATTTGTGGACGGAGAACATGAATATCTGCAGATTTGGCAAATTTGTTCAACTAGTTGATAATTTTATAGTAGGCAATTAGGCAATTCAATAAAGGCATTTTGTTGCGCTCGCCAACTTAACATTTTAGTCCAAATATAAATGGGGAAACTTTGTAGTTTGAAGTTTAAGATAGTAGTTTAAATGTATTGCCAATATCAAGGGGTAAAGGCAATTGACCTTCATAACAATAACAGTGATAATAACAATAGTAGTAGTACATGATAGTAGTAGCAATCTTTTCTAATAATAATGATAACAGTGACAAAGATAATAGTAATAATAGTAGTTTTAATAATAGTGTTATTTTAATTATTATCTTTTTTTTTTGGCAGTAGTAGTTGTATTGTTGTCGTTATTACTGATGCTACTGTTATTATCATTAGTATTGTTATTATTATTATTATCTTCTGTCAACCATAAAATTCTTTTATGATGACACATTACATAGGCTTCTTGTCCAAATATTCAGTCAACTTATGTACGTACTCTGTTGTTGAAGTTATGTATAAAATGTTGAGACTTAATATATCTCAAACAAACATTAGTTACCTGAATAAGCTAGGACAGAAGTTCGATTTTCTTTTATTACGTAAGGTGCTATAGGTTATGATGTCTCCTTGTAATCTTGTCTATATGTATAACATCTGCCCAACCAAAAAGTTATCCGTTTCTGTGGATGTTAAAGATTGATTAATCCTGAAATCCGTAGCTACCCTATTACTCACATTCTCTTCATGATTCCATTGGCAGTTTCTATGGCCAGATTGAATTGTGGTTCCCTGGGCCACCCCCCTGAGGACTCAATCCTCTTGTAGTACAATGATTCCTGCTAGGGCTCTAATGATCGGCACAAATTTGTTGCTGTAGGAATATATTTCTTTTCATTACTTCCTTTCTTCTCTGAGATCCAGTTTCTCCATCAGTTGCTAGATAAGATCAGCACGAGTGTAAGAAGCCTTGTCCAATTCAAGTCTGTTGTCTATTCCTTGGCTGCCACTTTTCAGTTTGGAGTCCAATACGATTTATCTATTTGCATGCAGTGGCTTCAATGTTAGTTAGACATTAATGATAAAGTTTTATATATTATCTTGATACAGTCTACCAAACTAAAGAGGTTAAATCTTTTACATGTGCTGCTGCCTCCTCAAGGTTGCAAATGTCTCACGAGTTCTATTTCTAAGTGCTTTTTCTCACATAAACTGATCCACCAGATTTTTACAAGACAATCTCCCAGTAGAATATCATCCAGAAGCTGTCTGGTCCTGGCGCCTTGTCACCTGTGCAAAGCTTTCTTGCTTGGAACATCTTATTTTCATTAAATGGACATTCCAACTTCTGTGCTTTGGCATCAAGGTTTTGGCCATTCTATCCATAATTGTGGTCCTCCAATTTTGAGTCATGTATGAGGAAAATAAGGGTCCTCCAGATTAGTTTAACAACTTCCTTTTAACTATTATCGCCGACCATTGTGTGAAAATATTATGATTTTGCTGTCGGAGCATGAGCATATTGATCAAGATGCCAAATCCTTCTTTAAGTTGTTATTGGTGAATTCTTGAAGAATTGTCATCAGAATATAACTCCATGTAACTTAGTTTCATACATTTCAATCACTGGATAGATTATGAGAAATTCATCCATGTATATGGTCTTAAGTTGTTTCATCTTTATACCTTTTTCTGTTTGCAGGAAGTTTGTGTTAGATTTATTGGGTTTGGCCCGGAGGAGGACGAATGGATAGATGTCAGAAATGCTGTTCGTGAGAGGTCCATTGCCTTAGAGGACTCAGAGTGCAACAAAGTGCAGGTTGGAGAGGAGGTACTTTGTTTCCAGGTATCATGGCATTCTCTTTTACCCAGGGGTTAACTTGGAGCTTTTTTTCCTTCTTTTCTTTCTTTTTGTCTTTTTTCTTTTGGGGCTAATAGAAAGGGGGAGTCCATACTGTAAATCATCTGTAACGTCAAACTTAAAATACGAATAAACAAAGAAGATTGTGAGATTTAGTCATGAAAGGATCACAAGCTAATAGATTTTAGAGGAAAGGAACGGCTGTCACTTGCTAAATTCAGGCTGCTACTAGGGCTATTAACGAGCGAAACAGAGCCAAATAGTAAATGTCGAGTTCAGACTGGTTTAGGTTAACGAATTGTTTGGCTCGACTCGTTTAATATGTTGAGCCCAAAAACATGTTTGGTTTCGGCCCGACAATGTTATAAATCCTTAAACCAAACTGTTCTCGTTCAACTCGGCTCATTTATGTAACCAAATTCAATTAGATTTTCGAATTCGGCTTGTTTAATTAGAATTTGCGAACAAACACGAACCAAACACGAGCCAAATTCAAATTGTTTGTGAACAGCTCAATTTGTTAAACACCCTAGCTGCTGGACAATTAGCTGACTTGCATATAATTAGTCCTTTATCCTTTGGTATGCATGTGAAATATTTGTTTCAGCAAAGGATGATGATTTTCTATTTATTTTAGATTTTCAGTCTTCAGAAGCCCTCATCTAGTAATATTGCGCAATAGGGGAAAACTATGGGTGTACATGGTTCGGTTCGGCCGGTTTTTGAGAATCTTACGGACCAAACCGTTTGTTACGGTTTGGAAAATAGAAAACCAAAAACCGGACCAAACCAGTCAACAAACCGTTTGACCGGTCTGGTCTAGTACGGTTTGGTTTCGGTTTTTTCCGGTTTTATTCACCTGAAGCATTGATAATGTTGATTAAAAAAGTCAAAATTCATAATCAAAATTGAGGACAAGTTTTCTTCCTGCTAGGATTTTTTTCAAACTAAAAATGAAACTATACTACCTTAGTAGAATACTACTATACCTTAATTTATCATAGAATATCATTATACCTTAATTTATCATGTCTTGACAAGAAACTCATACTATAATAAATTACACAAAGTACCTGACCCTCAGCAAAATGATGGATTAAGGTGATAGAATAGTTTAATCGAAAAATCATTCAAGTATCCTTAATACTCAATCATGTAATCACATTATTTGCATACGGAATAATCATCCAAGTAACAAAATTTCAATTCTTTCATACTTTTACGGGATGATAAACAATGTGTGGAAATAATTATACACTAAGAATTACTAAAAATCAAAGAAGTAATTAGACAAGGATAAATAAATCAAAGCAAAAAACTAATATTTTCTTAGGTATAACCAGACAAATCCACTAGGTACCAACATTTGTTCACCAAAAAATGATTAATCAACTAAGTTTTTCCTCCCCAAGTCATAAACATCCAATAAAAAACAAACTGACAAACAATATAAACAAATAACTAAAATACTACTATAATGTATAAAATATAATTAAATATATAATGTATAATCAAATTTATATATATATATATATAACTGGTATGGTCCGGTTTATACGGTTTGAAATTCTTAAAACCGGAAACCGGACCAAACGAAACAGTCCGGTTTTTAGCATTTATTAAACCGACCATAAAACCGTGGTCCGGTTTTTTACGGTTTGGTTTGGCCGGTTTGGTGCGGTTCGGCCGGTTTTTAAAAAGCATGTACACCCCTAGGGAAAACAGTAAAATTTCATGTGGAGAAGTCCTAGTTTTGGCCCCAACAAGAAAAAGTTGTCAGAACCCTTATGACGCATGACACTAGCGAAGTCAAATTTGGGTTCAGACATAACGTTTGAAATTCATTTTAGAGCATTTCAAATTTATAAATTACGCTTGTTGGACAAGTGGCTTGCTAGTAAAAAATGTGGTATACCTGCATGCTGGGGCGTGAGTTGTGCTAAAGGTATAACTTACACTTTTTGCTTATAGTTTAAGGATTTAATTGAGATGATAACTTATCATATTAGAAAGAACTTAGGATAAACAAAAGAGGTTCCCATGCGCTCTACTAGAAAGAGCAAAGACTGTCTAGTTAAAGTGGACTCTTCATGGATTACTCTGTGATAGATTTTTCAAGTAGTTAGACAGAAACCATCAAATACAGAGGACTGCTACTGCTCTTCTCTGACCCTTCCCGTCACTTCTTACTCAGCTTGGCTGCTAACAGTGAATTATAGAAATGAAATAGAGATGAAAGAACCTTAATACTTTCATTGAGATTGTTGTTGTACAATAAGGGTCTCTTAGAGACTGCTTCTAAGCCTGCAAAGGCTAGAAGTCTAGTGGCAACTAAAGTCACAACGGCTAGTTTTTAAATAAAGCATAGTTTAAACTGTCTAATGACTATTCTATTATCTGTTTTAGACATATCTAATATACTGTTAATATATATAATACATAAATATTATAGATACTATTCATGTATGCGGCTACTCTACAAGTATACTGTATTTACATGATATTTCTATAGAATGCATGAAAGGAGAAGTACTCTGTTTTAACCCAATGGAGGAAAATCCTTTCCGTTTGTTACAACAACATTACCCCATTGTTTTAGAGGCTCCTGTCTATGGCGAGGTATTGGAGGGTCGGATGTACGAAACTATACCCATGTGTTAGAAACACACAGAGGTGGTTTTCCGATGATCCATAATGAAAATTATGTTAAGCTGTGTTGATCAACTGCAACTTTACAATATAAGAAGCGCATCCAATTTAGTGAATCATTTTGCTTTATTCTATCATATTCCAAAGCCAAAGAATAATGTATTCTTGACTCCGTTGGAAATAGAAACTCCTTTCCATTTGTTAGATTATGCTAATTTTGATGGTCTATGGGTGTTAATTACCCAGCTTGACTGCTGACAGCATGAAAAGAGAATGGAGTATATATATATATATATATATATATATATATATATATATATATATATATATATATATATATATGATGACAATTTCATTGAATTCATGTTTTGATGGTGAACTTGGATAAGCAATAAGTAAAGAGATTTGGAGCGGTAGACAGAGGGTAGAGTTTGGAACGGGGTAGGGTGAGATGGAAGAGAGTAATCATGAAACTGCCTCAACACCTAAAGAACTCATCAAGTACAGAGAAGTGACATTGAAGATGCTATTAGACAGGGTGCTTGTTTCCCGATTAGGGGTTAACGTACTAACTGAATGGAAGGAAATTGAAGATGGCCCGTTCGAGGGGCCTGCTAGATGACACTGAAGATGCTATTAGAGATTTTGCTTGTTTCCCGATTAAGGTTTAATGTACTAATTGATGGAATGAAGCAAAATGACTCACTAAATTGGTTGCTTATATTGTGAATTAGCAATTTATCGACACAGCTTGACGCAATTTTCATTATGGGTCATCGGGAAACAATCTCTGTAACACATGAGTATGGTTGCGCATATACGACCCCCCAATACCCCGCTATAGGCGGTAGCCTCTAAGGTAGTATGGTTGCGCATATACGACCCCCAATACCCCGCTATAGGCGGTAGCCTCTAAGGTAATGGGTAATGTTGTTGTACTAAATGAATAGAAGGAAACTGACTGATGGCCCTTTTGAGGGGCCTGCTAGAAAGAGCGAACGCAAAACAGAAGAATAAAAGAAAAGGGAGGGGTGGGGAGGAGATTACTAGACAATATTTTCTAGTTTTCCGAAAGTCCTGAATCTTTACCTTGGTGAAATGTACTAGGAACAAAAGGATCAAGCTCGATACTATGATGCACGTGTTACTGAGATCCAACGGAAGCTGCACGATATCAGAGGTTGCAGATGTCGTTTTACGATTAAATACAATCGTGATGAAACCGAGGTGAGCCCATCTCTTAAAGCATTATTAGCTGGAAAAATAGTCCAGGATAATCTGATTTGGTGAAGAAGCTTTTAGTTTCTAAAGCATTCTTTTCCTGATCCCTGGCTATGTTGCAATGTTTCTATTCCAGGAAAGTGTCCCTTTAAAGAGGTTATGCTTCCGGCCGAACATTTTAGGGCCTTCAGGAAAGGAATAAATTAAGCAAAACATGGTACAACCACTGCCTACTTCTTCTGGTTGGAGTTTTAACGACCCTCGGGAGTTGTGACATTCCTAGAGGAGGAAAAAGGTTGCTTCTGCTAAGTATTTTGATCAAAGGATGCTTTAAATTTTCCCACCTGTAGACATCCTTTCTGCCTTTTCTGTTTGGCTCCTTGCTCTTGCCTTGTTGGTAGGGGTGCACCAAGTTGACTCTAGTGAATATTTATAGTCTCTCCTCCGGCTGGCCCGACTGGTATCCTCTCTTGTTGTAAATATTTCCTGCTGTTATTCGTATTAAGGCTTTCCACTTTCCAGTGAATTTTGTGTACAACCGCTGTTATATTGCTTGTTGGTTGGGGTTGTTGCTGATTGTTTTTCGGAGATCGCGTAAACAACATGGCTCTTGTTCCTGGCAATGTCTTACCAACTTAGGAGGCTGCTGAGCTTCTGATTTGCATTATCCACGAAGCTTCCAGTCGGGACGGTGGGGGCTCACGGGGTCAGAGGTATTGCCCTTTTGCTCCCATATATACATGGCTCTTGATCTTGTATAGCGAGTGAAACAGACATAAGAAATGTGATAGAAGATATATCGACTCAAAATGGAACCAACTACAGTAATGAAAGCTCGAAATGCAATTCAAATTTAGATTTTGCCGAGCTCGTTCGGTAAACAAAAAGGAAATAGGAAAAAGAAGGAAAGCCGAAGTTTCAGAAAATGTATGAGTTGAATGAAACCATTGCGTTTTGGTCTTTCATTCCACTGCCTGTCTGAATAAACTTAGAGCAAATTTATTTTAAGCCCATCGATAATTTTCTTACCATTCAGTGCTGACTTTTTGGAAGGAAAAGAAGTTCACTCTCCTTTAAACAAGGAGAAACCCATATACAAAATGTTTATATGACATTAGAAAACGATTCTCTCTCCTTTGCCATGCATGAATTAGAATATGCATGTCAATTACAAAGTATAAGGACACGGGCAGCCAAAAAAGGGTAAAATTGTAGACTACCTCATTGCGCTTCCGCCTATGACGGGTATTGGAGGGTCGGATGTACGCAATGTGTTAGAAGCACAAAAGTTGTTTCCCGATTACCCATAATAAAAATGACAGACAAACGTTGGAAGCATATTTGGGAATTGAAATTCAATTCCACCTAGCGTCAAGAGTGGTGTCACCAAATTTGATCTCAGTTTAGTAACCTGATGATCTAATACATAAACCAACAACTTTTTCAAGAAAGTCGTCGCCTTTGATGGACAACCTAGTTAAAAAAGCGGATTGCATAAATTCTTGTAATAAGGCATTATACTATAATCTACAAGCAATAGGCAAATGCACACGCAGTTTATTACGGTGCACTACCCATTTGAAGGTTGTAGCCTGTGGTCTAAAGCCAAAACCAAACCAGAAACCGCAAACTACTATTGGTGGTGTCTTAAGAACTCTGGACACTAAACCTTTAAGAGAGTATTTTACCAGTTCATGAAGCAGATTTTTATGACGAACTTAAATAAGTGAGTGGATGAGAAAGGATCAATTGGAGACTAAATCAACAGAAAGCAGCGCAATGCAGAAAACTCATAAAAAGCATATGAAAGACGAATGACATTCTAACAACCTAATCACATTGCCAAGAAATCTATCTTAGAGGTTAAAGGTCATCGGAATTCAACACTCACGTAGCATACCCATCCAAAAGGTCGTCCTCACGAAACATATCCTTGGAGAAATTCCGAAATGAGTGCAAACTACACATAGAAGTATTAAGGTTGGCATGATAAGTAATTTGTATGAACAGAACATGGATAAGCTAACTGCCATGTTGATGAAGCCACAGATTGCGAAATGCAGCCGCGATTATAATACGCTCGCAGCTATTACTAGGTTGAGACTATACACGTCACTAAACTAGCCCATGCAATTATGAAGAGCCTACCATTCATGGGTCATGGTCGGATTATTTTGTGCACAGTTCCCCTGCTGATGGCTGCACTTTCCAATACGTTGGATCCATCAAGACACGTCCGAGACACCCTCCTAAAGGAAGATCGACTTTTCCAAACAGCAAAACGCTTAAAGATCATACCGGCCAAAAATGCGCATAAGGTCTTTATGTCAGAAAACCTATGCCTCAGGAAACAGTTCGCCCGTAACACACGGATGCAATGTAAAGATTCTTAGCCCATTTCTCCTGCGAGGGAAAAGCACAGATGTAACTGCCACAGTGAAAAATAACAAAAAGCATACAGTAAAAAGCACCTTAAGTATAGAAGACGAAATATTTTAGTAATCAACCTTCACATGTGTGCTGGGGAAGGCGGAAGTGCGGAGAGTTTCTTGTGTTTCATCAGCAGGTTTTCTTCTGGGAACACTAAGGACCAAGGCAGCTTGATCAAATGTAGCAGCAGTAGATGTGATACGATAACCAGCATCCCATCTCCGATGAATGCCTTCACTTGGATACAGGAAGTCTAGCTCCACAACCTGGCATTAATGAACACTAATTAGACAGGACAGTCACTTAAAGCAAAAGATGGTATTAAAAAGAAAAATGGCTGTTTGTAGCATTAACCTGATCGGAAAATCCAGACCCACGTGACATTACAATTGCCCATCTAGACCCGGCAGTTGCCATGGCAGTAACATAGAAACCCTCCTTCCACTTTTTATTTATCCACTTGAAGGGAAATGATTCACTGACTTTGTATGACTGCTGAACATATTGAGTACCTATTAGGCAATAAAGCAAGTCAGTACAACTCAAATATGGAGAATCAACTACTGTAGTGGCATAAACGTCAGGACCACAAACCTTTAGACATGACAACCAAGGAACTACCATTGTTAGCACCTGCTATTGCACTAATGTAATAGTTCTTCTCCCATTGCTCCATAATCCATTCCTGCACATAAGCAGAATTGTCTATTAGGGTGGCCCACATAGAATCTGACCTGCTCTTTACGCATTTAAGAAGGATTCCCACAGCCAATACAATCAGAACGAAAATGAAAACATAATTACTCTTCCAGTCAGCTATAAAGACACAAGTCAGATGACAAATTAGATGGAGAGTTCAAAAACCTTATGGAGGAAAAAAGGTGAGAGCTCATAGACTTGAGCTGCGAAACCAGTCCCAGCATCCATAATCAACGCCCACAAATTCGTACAAGAGGCAACGCTGCTAATGAATAGACCATCTTCATTCCCTTTGTCGATGTGTTGAGCCAGCCTCATGTCCGCAACATTATAGTGATACCTGCAAAAGCAATGTCATCATTTGAGGACCCCATTGATATAAAGAACCATAGACAACTGGATCAACCTTCAGAATAAATACCTTTGTTTCATGGGCCGTCGAGCATTATAAACACTAATCCACTGGGTTGCTGGCATTCCCAGTCGGACTTTCTTCTTTGGTTGCTCCTCGTCCTCATCTTCTATAGTCAAGCGCCCTCTCTTATGCCCAACTTGATATACAAGCTTAATAAAAGAAAATTGGATACTAGTCAATGTTTAACAAAATATTGCTGATGTATATAAGCGCAAGGACTATGGGATACCTTCTGAGCACCATCAGTGTTGATTGGCCTGATATCTGGATTAGGACCGACTATTCCATCAAAAAGGGAGATGTATTTTGCATAATTAGGCTCTTCGTCAAACTTCAAGTTGACAACATACTCAACAAACTGCCGGAAAGGAGGAGGACAAAACCAACAGAGAGTCTCAGGGGAAGTTGCCATTTTCTTTTTGCAGACAAGGAAGCCTTTGTTCTCTCCCTGAACAAACAATAAAGAAAATATTATTATAAAGCCAGAAATAAATCGGACAAATCAAATGATCAATCTAGAAAATGTTGACCTGGTATCCTTGCCAAGGAAGCCGACCACGCAAAAGAAAGATAAGAGTGTAAGCAAGAGATTCTAGATCATCCCTTCTGCTCCCAGTTCTTCCAAGATGTGCATGAACACTTGCATACCGCACAGTTCCCCTGCGATGTTACAACCTTACACATCATAAATCCGAAAATCCAAGGAAAGAATGGTGATGTAGAAATCAATGAGTGAAAGTCTGACATCAAATATTGCATATCCCACTACCTGAAAACATCCGGCCGCTGGTCATAATCGACATGTTGACTGGTTGAAGTATCACGCCACCGGGTGGCTGAAAGAACAAAAGACAGTAGAAAAGATTATAATACAGGTGTTTTATACGGTACAAATTGCTTGGTACATTCTGCTATAATGTCCACTGATTACCTAATCCAAGATCAATAAGAAACAATTTTTTCTCATCAGGTGTTCCAGGAGGTCCAAGCAAGAAATTTTCTGGTTTCACGTCACCATGTACATACCTGCAAGTCACAAGGTAAGTGAGTATACGAGCACATACAGATAATGTGTGCGGTTGGAAAGAACAATTTATATACGGTTGTTTTCAGCAGCTCTCTTGACAATTTTGAAAAACCATACACATAACCTCAAAAAATGGCACAACAATGGATGAGAACAAAAACCTCATCTGCGGCCAGTAATGTTTCACATTAAGCAAAAATCATTTTTAAAAGACCAACAAAAATATACATCCTCGAGCAGTGTCTAGAATCTACAGTCATCACGCATCCAGAAGTCACCACATAAGAAATTCTTCACTTCCCTTGTGCACTATTTAACAACTCTAAGGAGTCCATGCATCAGTATCAAAGCTATACAAAATATATGCACATTATCTTTTCTTTTCAAGTCAATTCTACAATTAATGGAGCATCAATAATATATAGAACATTGAAACGGAAAACCTCTCGTCATCAACCTCATCTATGTTGGTCTATCTAGCCTAACATTTTCCATTGCAACTACACAAGAAGAAAAACTTCACTACGGTTATTTCTGATTGGTGTCCTTGCCGTTCAAGTATCCAGCTACTAATCACCTTAAAAGAATTTGGAGTACTTAAAAGAATGGTGCAATACACACAGGGATAATAATAGAAACCCAGCAAAATTTAAGCTGGGAGTACAGACTGAACATAAGAGAAGACACTTACCCTCTAGAATGCAGCTTCTCTAATATGGAGATAGCTTCAATTGCAATACAAGCTACCATCTCAATTGACATCCTATTATCATTCAAACCACTGCAGGGGTTACAAAAGTCACCCACATGACAATATGTCAAGACAAAATCAATTGGACATATTAAAATAAAAACGAGATCACTAACGTGTGGGAGTTGTTATTCCAGACATCCCATAAACTCGGACCAAGCATATCCATAACCTGCAAGCAGGACAAATCATTCGTTATGCTGAAAGTTTGTTTAGCAAAGCTTTTCAAGAAAAGATAAATACAATAGCATATAGCAAACCTAGAGATACAATGGGTTAAGGTTTATACCATGATATAGTAATCACTTTGACGCCCTTTGTAATGCACCCGCGGTATGCCGTGGCTTCCACCAAGTCCGCTAAGGTAATTGAGAAAGCAGGCTATAAGAACATTGCCTTCCAACAGATTCCCAGCTCAAGAAAGAAAAGAAATTAATATGCTTTTTTTACTTTATCTACACAAGGGAAACAACTTACGTGTAAACTTGCCATTCGTAAGGTGGTCCATAGTTACAGCCTTTGCTGGTCCTGTGCTCAAACTTCAAAGCTACCTAAAACACAAAAAGACACTTATCTTCATAGATCTGCAAACAAATGCTAGTAACTCAAATAAAAGAAATACCTCAACAGCTCCTGGGCCAGTTCTTTCAAGGGGACTTGGTGGATTAATGCGCCGCCCAACGTAAACTTGTCCAAAACCTCCTTTCCCTAGTTTCCGGTCGATCCGATAAGGAGGTGAACCACCAACCTGGACCTATTATTACAAAATAGAACTGATTACAACTTGTTCAGCAGAGAAACGTCTCAAAAAAAAATGGATAATTGTTTTGGTTGATTCAATTCTTAGAAAAAGGTTAACCGACCCAAGTAGACAAGCACCATCATAATGATGATGGTGCAATGGTAGAATGGACGACTGAAAAAATTTTGCCTTTAAAGAGAGACAAAAACAGTTCAAGCAATGACATTCTTATGTAGCTTCATAAAGTCGACTATCCAAGTGTTCCCAAGGTTGAATTAATGCAGGCGACCCAAAATGTCAAGAGAAAAGCAGCCAAGTTTAACCACAGCAGTCTAAATCCCGTATGCAACTTTCAACAATTTCAGCTTTTACAAACTTCAATAGTCAGGGATAAACAGAAGCCAGGGCTGACCAAATTCATAAACAAGTTACGAAATCAGCAAAGTGGATTGACCATCAGTGCAAAACAATCTGACCCTTTGTATAATGTTACCAAGTAATCTTGAAGTGCATTATTGGGAAATTTAATGACAATCAAGAACTGCTCTTTTAACTACTCTGCGCATAATGACACCGCTCCCTCACCACCTTTTTCTTACCCCAACCTAAAAAGAAAAGGACCAGGAAGTATTCAAGGGAATGCTGATGATACAAATCCCAGATGTTAACTTTTGAACGTAAAATCTAAAACAATTAACGTGAAGTGAAGGTGCATAAAAGATAGTGGAGGTGCATAAAAGATAAACCCATTAAACCATTCAGCATACTGTCCTTCTTCTTTTGGCTTTCAGTGTGTAATTCAATAATTTCTGTGTTTTGCAATAACATCAACAGATCCAACAAGAAACAATCAAACTGAACGACAAACCACTTAAAAGACACAAACCTCATCCATAATACAAAAAGAAGGTAAGAGGATACCTTATCGGGAAGAGGAGCAGTACTTCCTTCATCCTCAGCGGCTAAACCTTTGTCCCCGCTTCTGCCACCACTATCATACTCATCCATTACCTCTTTCTCCCCTACCTCTTCAACCAAATTTAAATTCAATGATTCTATTTTCTCCCCCTCCTCTACTCTGCCTGCTTCTTGACCACCACCCACAACAGCTAAATCTTCTACCAAATTTAAATTCAATGGCTTTCTTTTCTCCTCTACTCTGCCTGCTTCTTGACCACCAGCCACGACAGCAATATCCCTCACAGCATTTCCATCTTCCTCCCTATCATCATGGTCATCCACCACAGCTGGAGCGGTCTCCTTATTTTTATAATTGTTCCTGCCTCCTGTACTCCTCCACGCGGCTCGTCTCTGCCGAGTATTCCGTACTGGTGGCTTATCCGGCTCCGCTACAAATTTACTGTTCCTTTTCCTGTTGTTCTTGTTCCCTCGGTTCAGTTCAGAAGGATTCGGCTTGACGGCTGCAATCGGCGGTCTGCGGCGGCCTCGTCGCACTCCGCTACGCAGTTGAGGCATATCGATCGTCCATCAACACAAATTATTGGGAGAATTCTCTAAATCTGACTTCATCAATGTCACTTCAGTATCAATCAGTTCCTCTTCTGAAATCGAGATACCGACGAAAAATGAGAAAAGATGGAAAGAATTACAAGAAAATCAAGCACCTGGAAGGTTAAATAATCAAAATGAATGGATCGATGAAAAAACTAGGGTTTGAAATTGGGAAGGACCTGCAGTGAGAGCTGTAAGCATAAAGGATATGACAGAGGAAAAATAAATAAAGAAAATATCAGGGTGGTGTGAGAAAGAAATAAAGGCAAATGATTTTTTCTTCTTCTAAAACACACTACCTTCAACTACACACCAACAACAACATTATTCTATTGTCTTAGAGACTCTCACCTATAACGAGCTATGCATGATCGGATGTATGTAACCATACTTATGTATTAGAAACACACAGATATTTATTTTACTTTTTGAGTTGTATTCTAAACCATGTATTTTTTTGTATTTATTAGTACCTGATGCATAATATGTGTTTTTTTTAAATATTAACTTAATTGTGATTCCGTCTAAATACTTTAATAAAGGCCGTTTTCGATGCACTAGATTTTTGCGTTTGCGCAGAGTCCAGGAGGGGCCGGATCACTTCGGATATGATGTACGCAGTCTTACCCTACACTTTGTGCAATGAGATGTTCCACGGTTCGAACTCGTGACTTCAAGATCACAAAACATCAACCTTAACAGATGCTCCAAAGCCCGTCTTAAATACTTAAAATTCGCAATTATAATATTATACTTTTTACATGACATCAGTTACATTAATCAATTTTTTTCCCGAAACACTCGAATTCGAGTCTTGAAATGAAAAAAAAAAATTGCAATTTAGCTAACCCAATTAAGAAGCTTTCTCAACCGATTGACAATTATATAACTCGAAGAACAAATCGAGAAGTCAATCAGTGTTGAGATTTACGTTAAAACAATTGAGAAGAGTTAACACTACCTGAATAGTGCAATCTGTTATTGAAAATATTATCAATTTTCCTAGCATATACTTCATTAAAACAACTCGAATGATAGTTTTTACTGTCGTTGGATATACTGAATATGTTTGATTGATACTTCATTAAAACAAAAAAAATTACCTTTACACTCTATCTGGTTTAGCGAAACTATCCTTAGACTTTTCTAGTGTTTTTTCTTTTTTTAAATCCTTTCACTTCTTGTTTTTTTTTTTTACCAAAACGAATAATTAAACTGCTTAATTAAACCTAATTAAACATGAGATGTTAATTGCTTATTGTACTCCAACACTTCACCATCCAGTTTTCCTCCGCCACTTACCACCCTTTTTCGCCACCCACCACCAGTGTCTCCTCTATTTCAACCATTTTCTGTTAAAATTTGATCGTTCTAGACCACCTCATTACTTTTGATAAAAATGCGATAAATTATTATAATTCGGATTCGCCATTACTTTAGGAGTTGACGCTTATAAACATTGACCCCGACTTGTGCACGTCGGTCTATACTTTTATTCAAATATTGAAAGTAGAATCTTTCTAGAATAGGCTGACGTTAAACGTTAATATTGACGTGCCAAAATGTTGGTTGGGTGAATTTCTAACTTTTTCTCTTACAAAACACTCAAGCGACGTCCTCTTCATGCTTTAGGCATATGAAATAATCAAGATTCACCTTCAAAATGCAATTTCTCATAGAGAATCATATTCCATCAATTTCATCCTAAAAGCATGTGAAATTAGACTCAAAGACACTAAACAAGCATGCATGATACACAATTTACAATACATGATCTATATTGAGATGCACATTATCAACCTCCTAACAACCACCCATCCCCTCCTAGCCACCCTATGCCGGAGATAACTTCCACCGGTTCCATCAACCGCCATGCGCCACCACCTTCTCCCCCATCCTGCTGCCTACAACCACCTTCTTATCCATCCCAATCACCCACGCCTGTCCTTCTTCATCCAACAATCTCCGCAACTCTCCTCCTTCATCATCCCTCTCCTCTTAAAAAAGCACGAGTCTCCTATTCTGAACGATCAAAAATCACACTTGACCGTATACTTCTTGGCTTGGAATGAACAAGATTCTCCTCCGTTGCAACGTGTTCATGTTCGAACACATCCTTAATATGTGTTTTCAATGATGAAGAACTCATATTTTCCACTAAGTTTGCTCAAGACCTTGATATGAACCCCAATTTCGATCAAAAATCAACACAAGTGCAAAGAATTCTGCTTTTGACCGAAAAACTATTCACACACTGAGCGAAAACACAGATGGTACAAAGTTTAAATAAAAGACAAACCCTAGAAAAGCCTAAACTAGCTAGAAAAATACAAGAATCCTTATCCTACTAGGATTCTAGAATTAAGTCCGACTTTCCATGGAGCTTCTTGGTCTTCTGGAAGCCAATTTTGCTGATAACATCTTGAGAGTTGTAGACTAGGATGTAAGCTTTCCGTAGGATTTTGAATCACCTCAATACGACGTCGGATGATTGAGATATGACAAATAATCGTCCAGGGGTCATCTTGATAAAAACCTTTTAGAAACCCTTGTTTCCTCAATTGGAAAGTGCAACTCCTATGACTTTTACACAAGATTTATTCTATCTTAAACACTCTAAAAACATCACAAATGAATCTAAAACAGAATGCTAAAGATTACAAGCCAAGCTAGCCGAAATCTAGGCCAGACCTTTTTACAAAACAAACATCACAAGAATAAGTCTAAACGTTAAGTCCAACCCATTCTCCATCCCATGCTCTTTCTTTTCATCTTCAAATCAAGTTTAGAGGCTCTAAAAGATAGCACCAATGCTCAGCAACGTTGTTCTATTGGTCATGCACAAGTTCCACAACTAATGATTGAACATCAAGTTCCAGTTCCTTTGCTTTGCTCCTAATGATTAGACTCTTTGAACCTTCATGGGACATGCTACCTCCCACTCCATCCCTCTACATGTCTTCAACTTGTTGATTCGCTTCCATGTCTTCATCATTTTATCAGCATGATTGAAGCATACTTTCCACTCTGTCTCAGGTTTCATATATTCAGAAAACTCGTAAGTCCAACAACATACGTCTGTGAGGCACTCTTTTGCAGTCAGAATGAGCGTTGCATCATTAAAAAATTTCATCACGGAGCTTATAAAAGATACCTCTAGTGAATATCTCAGCAGCATGCCCCTCTAAATCTCTCAAATCGGTAAAAAAGGATGGGTAAGCTTGCTCTGATTCAGTGTCTGCTTTTGCCTCATTCTGCCGAATACAGAAAAGCGCCTTGTCATAATGCGTCATAACCTCATGAAGATTCAGCTGGACATTCAGGAATCGGTCAAAATACATCCCAACAAAGAAATATTCTCCATCTTGTACGTTTATAATATTATCTCTGTCAACCATAGTTTATCCTGAAACCCACACCGTTCCACTAGCTTTGCCCAAGAAACCTCAAATTCTTGTATAACAGTTTTCTTCCGTACATGTCTTTATATCAGTTCTGAAAGACGCATCAGTAACATTAGCAGCAACATCTTGGTTTAGATGCCAACGACATATCCGATGGTGGGATTTGGGAATTGTTCTCTTGATTGCTTCTTCTATTGCTCCGTTACTATCCGTATAACTTTTCAAGCACCCATGCATATGTACCATTTGTGTCATCCCCTAGTAATGCACAACCAGATACAACCATTTGGTGCTGATTATTCACACCTGAAAGAATGATGAAGGGTTTTCCGTAGGCATTTGCCTCGATACTTCGTGTTTATCACCAAAACATCAGCAAAAAAAGCATAATCAGCTACTGATTTCGAATCTCCCCAAAACAGTCTACAAAGTTGAGTCTCCTCATTAACATCATATTTATAATACAACCCTTGATCATATTCAGCTCTAGCACATAAGTATGACAGGCCACAGTGGATAAAGACATCCCAGGCAATGCATTGCGTATGTCTTTTTTAGTGAACAAAACATCTTCTTCGGCTTTGCGCTTATTGACCCTGAGGAAGGGTGCTTCTTTTGAAGATGCCGGGTCATGATTATTCTGTCTAACCTAATACGAAAGCAAGCAAGGCAACCAACCCTGCTAATGAGTCTTGGTGCCATGGTTTGACCACTTGTCTTTCCTTTGATATTATCTCGAGCAAACCCATAGCCTACCCACTACCATGCGATTAAGGTTACGGCTCACTTCCATATTCTGAACACAAACCATTAACTTTGGCATAGTAATACAACCCGGCTTCATCATCATAGTTAAAAGTGAAAGCCAGAACATCTTTTTCAGTCAACTCATCCAATCCTTTGTGCAACATATCCCACATGTGTATGCGTGCATAAACGTAGCCGCCACCACCTATAGCATCATTAAGTGTACATGTATTTTTAACGCTGATATTCAGGGTAGCTTCACTGCAATTCTTGTTCGTACTTTGACCGTCATCAGCATCATCGTCATCAGACAAGTTTAAGGCATTCTCATCTTAACACAAGTTTACCGCATTCTCATCTTTACATCTCAGAGCAATATCCATCTAGAGTAATCATGTAGCAAGCCATAAAAAATAAAGTTGTTTAAAGACATCTATTTCCCTACTTAACTGGTACATCCTTAACCAAATACAAAAGACACCTATTTCTTGATCCAATGATCTATTTCCTACCTAGACTGCATAGACAACCAAGCTACGAAACAAAATGCTTCTATAATCCAATCACATTAAGTCTTCATAAACCTGATACACATAATGAAAAGAAGTGATTTCTGCATTCCCATATATGACTTTTGCCCTCTTTCCCCCCTCCATCAATGGTAAAAACAGATGATCATATGTAAATCAATGATGGTGAACAGTGGAAGGACTACAAGAAAATAAAATAAAGGAGTGCAAAAATCATTCCCTTAAAGAATTTGCAGTTAACACAAGTTTGAGATTCATCCCAGTTAACAGTATCTCATGTTACGGCATATAATAGGCAAAAAAACAAAAGGATTAACAGCAAGAAGTTTCCCAACTTCAATTGGTAGACAAACAGATACCAAAAACCCCAAGTCAACTTTACAATTCAAAAAGTCTATTACTCATGCCACTCTAAAAAAATAACGGAGAACTGATTCAGATTCTCTCCTCATGCACCTCTCCTCAACCTCCGTCTTCACTTCAAAAACGATACAGTTTTGTTGAAAAAGCACACTCCATGTACAGCAAGTGCACACACACCACACGCTTGGTTTGTGTTTCTTAACAAAACTGAATCGTTTTGCAGTGGAGGGGGAGGTTCCTGAGAGAACCAAACCCGAGAACTGATAGTATAAATGCTAAACCTTAGAGGGGGAGGCTCCTGAGAGAACCAAACCCGAGAACTGATAGTATAAATACTAAATCCTAGTATGACCAGATGGCTTTCTAACCCAACTATTCACCTTCTTAAGAAGCAACTCTCTATCTTCCATGAAAGAAATGCAGACATATGCTACACTTTGTGTACATATTAGATTTCTTTAAAGCCTAAATTAGGTAAATCTTCATGAGTCTCGATCCATTTAACCACTTTTTGAGATCAATGTAAGAACAGTTTACAGAATCCTAAACCCATTGTCTTTCCAAGACTCCAATGCAAAAGTTCCATCTTCCCTTCGAATTCTCAACACAGAGTTCAACATTTAAGCACCATTAATACATCTAATACAGTATCCAACATTACTTATAACAGAGTAACAACAAAAGGAATTACAGAAAAAAAAAAAAAAA
>AP025072.1:30097597-30122597 GCA_036186865.1 Eustoma russellianum
AAAAAAAAAAAAAAAAAAAAAAAAAGAGTAACAACAAAAGGAACCAACAAAAGAAAAGAAACAACATCAAAGTGAAGTGTAACTGTGCGTATAAGATATAAGAACATGAAATTTCTAGCAGCAATCGATCACAAATAAGTACATTAAACGAATAAAATAAAGAATTCCGATAATAGTTCAGCCAGGGATTCTGACCTGAAATACATTCAATGCCAAAACGTGAAATTATTAGAAAGACGGTGACTTTCCAATTGGGCTCAGCTGAAAGCATTAACAGAAAAACATGGTGGAAATAAGCTTGAGAATTTGAGAAATTAGGGTCCAACTACAAGAAAGAAAAACCTTTAGTCAAAAAGCGGATGGGATCCCCCATCGCACTCCCCACAACGTGACACGTGGCAGTAGGAGGTGCTGCCACATGTCACACAGTGACGCGTGCGGTGATGGAATCCCCCACCACACTCCTCACAACGTGACACGTGGTAGTAAGAGGTGCTGACACATGTCACACAGTGACGCGTGCGGTGAAGGTAAAGAGATCTGAACCCGACAAAAAGAATCCGAATCTTTTCACCTTCAGGTAGTGAGAATTCATTACAGACACGTGTTTTTCATATTCAAGAATGGTGAAAGTTCCCCACGCAGGATTTTTTAGTATGTAAAGGTGAAGCTGGAATTTTCTCTCTCGCTTCGCTCTAGATTCCCAAACTCAGACCTAATCACATGGCATCCTTCACTCCGGGACATACACCGGAGGAAAAGGACCAGCTCATCCGCAGCACAAAGAAAAACAAAAGAGACACGGATGGCAACATACTCCATAGAGATGAGATCGGTGAACAGAGGCTGCCATCGCTGAACCCCTGGGCCTCTCGAAGCTTCGCAGAAGTTCTCCAGAATGTCCAAAGCAAAGGACCTGTGTACATGGGAGAAGACGAGGATGATTACTGGGAGAATGAACTTATTGACCAACTTTATGAGGAGAGAAAGAAGGCCGGACATTCACACTCTGAATGGCCGGAAATAACTCTCTCTACCAGTCGCTGTGTGGATCTATGGCAGCCATGGAAACGGGCCTTGATAATCAAACTCCTCGGAAAGAATATAACATATAAGGTACTAGCAGACCGTCTAAGGGATCTATGGAAGCTGGAAAAAGGTATGGAACTCACGGATCTGGAAGATAACTATTTTATGGTGAGATTCTATGAGCGGAGTGACTATCTTCATGCACTTGATGGTGGTCCTTGGACTATCATGGGACACTATCTCACCATTGCCAAATGGAGACCCTATTTCAACCCGTTGGATAGTAAAATTACTAACACACTCGTTTGGCTGAGACTACCCAGCTTACCCATGGAGTTTTTCAATAAAGACCTGCTGCTGGAAATTGGAAGTATGATTGGAACACCGGTGAAGGTGGATGACTACACGAACACGGGAAACAGGGGGAAATATGCGAGAGTGTGTGTGAAACTTGATCTTTCTAAACCGCTTGTACCGCAAATATGCATACAGGGCCTAAAGGATGTGATACAAAAGGTTGAATACGAAGGATTGCATGCTATCTGTTTTGAGTGTGGCAAATACGGGCATAAAGAGGAGGAGTGCTCCATTAAGGCCCCCCAGGAGGAAATAGAAGAAATGAGTGACAGGGAAGAATTCAAAAAACCCTCACCGGAGAAGCCCTTCGGACCCTGGCTGATCCCGGCCAACACACGACGGAGAAAGCAAGTTCCCAGCAACGGGGAGGGACCAGCGGGTAAAAACCAGGACAGAGGTGAAAATCAAGGGAGAAATGGTGTGATCAGAACTGACCAAGCCAGGGACAGATGGACAGAAGTCAGAGGCAGGGGACAACACAGCAGGAAGGACAAAGATATGACCCTACATAATAGTGATCAGGGGGGTCCAGATTCTCAGTATTGAGCACGGATCCAGAGGAATCTGCAGTGCTTAACATCCAAATGCAAGACCTAATAACAAAGTTCAACGAAGCCCAACAAGGGGTCCTAGAATCAAACTTCAACCTCTTCACGAAAGCCCAAGTTGGTACGGATACATCCAGGGTCAAGCGAGGGATTCCAGTCAAAACAAAACCTAAACCCAAACCCAAGAATACCCAGAACTCGAAACAAAACAAGACAACTCCCAACACCCAAATAGAGAATTCTAACCCTAACCATACATACCTCACTCAACAAAACCTGCACAATACACCAACGCGAACTACCGGCCTACCCAATCCTGACATTAATGTCAATCAACAGAACCAGAACCATCTCGACATATCCCATATAGCCAATATATTCCCACAACAAACACACAGAAATACACACAATAGTATACAACCAGAGGAATTTACGTTTGGTCCTCAAGATAGGATGTACAAAGATCACCCGCCAGATCATAACAACATAACAGGCAGTAATCAAACCAGGATGGACATGGAGGGGGATCCATCACAGCCTGGATCGGGAAATTTAGAGCCAAGTCTACACCAAAAGGCAGATGAAGATATTGAGATTAGTGAGGCACAGGAGCAGGCGTCCCTGCACAACTCAAACAACCAGTCTTAATGAAGGTGCTTATTTGGAACTGTCGGGGTGCGGGATCTCCCAATTTCCTTAGACATCTTAAAGATATGGTCCAACGAAATAAACCCGCAGTTTTATGCCTGCTGGAAACCAGGAATCCCAATAAACGGGCAAAAGAAATTCTTCGCAAATTGTACTTTACAAATCTTGCGACTGTGCAAGCTCAAGGTTTCAAAGGGGGAATATGGTGCTACTGGGACGAAAATCAAATCCATTTGGATGTTATCAATTCCAGCCAGCAATTTATGAATGTGTGCATACAAGATGGAGTGTGGAGTGGATGGATCTTATCGTTAATCTATGCATCCCCGGATAAAACGGAGAGAGAGGATACTTGGAAATACTTCCAATCCATTGGACGGAACTTGAGTATGCCTTGGTGTATGGCTGGGGACTTTAACGAGGTTCTCGAACAAAAGGAGAAACAAGGTGGACGTGGGGTTCGGTGTAACAGAGAAAAAGATATGTGGAGAATGATATCTGCTTGTGAATTCATTGACCTTGGCTTCTCTGGCCCTGCCTACACATGGTCGAACATGCGTGAGGAGGACGCTAATATCCAAGAGAGATTGGATAGGGCGTGGGCTAATCGTTGTTGGCAACTTAAATATACGGATGCCCAAGTCCACCACCTCCCCCGGACGCACTCGGATCACCATCCTATTCTGATCAATACGAATCCCGTCAGGGGTAGACAAGCCTTTAAACCGTATATCTTTCAACTAGCCTGGTTGGAACATGGTGATTTTGTTGAATTCATTCGGAAGAGCTGGGATCGGGGAAAAGATATGTTCGATGGCCTATCACTCTTAAGGACTACAACTACTGAGTGGAACCAGAATGTGTTCAAAAACATCTTCCAGAAGAAGAATTCCTGCATGAATAGGATTCAGGGCATCCAAATTGCACAATCCAGAAATGAATCCAGTTACCTAAGACTACTTGAGAAGGCTCTGGTTGAGGAATATGAGGATATTCTCAGACAAGAAGAAATTTACTGGTTCTAGAAATCTAGACTCCAATGGTTGGTTCATGGAGAACGTAACACAAGATACTTTCATATTACTGCCGTCAATAGAAGAAGAAGGAGCCAAATCGCTAGACTGAGGCTTGGCGACGGAACTTGGAGTGATGACCAGCAGGTTCTTAAGGAGATGGTTTGGGAGTTCTACAAGGGGCTCTATACGGCAGATTGCACCACCATTCCTCCGGTGGAACTTCTTGAATTCACTAACCTAAACAGATTGGAGAAAAGACGGCTCAATCGCCATGTGACCCAGAATGAGATTGCGGAGGCTGTTAGGCAATTAGGGGCATATAAGGCCCCCGGGCCAGATGGGATCCCTCCCATTTTTTTTCAGAAATTTTGGGAGGTGGTGGAAGAAAATGTTGTAAAGTTCGTTGATAATGCGTTCAGGATGGGACAATTTGACCCAAGGCTAAATAGTGTCTTAATCACTCTTCTTCCTAAACAGGAGATCCCTGAACACATTACTCAATTCAGGCCTATCTCCCTGTGCAATACGATGATTAAGATAATATCCAAAGTGATTGCAAACAGACTCAAGGGGGTGTTGACGGAGTTGATCGGGGAAACTCAATGCAGCTTCATTCCAGGAAGACAAGGTGTGGACAACATTGTGATTGCACAAGAAATGATACATTCCTTTAACACTAAAAGGGGTCGGAAGGGATGGATGGCTGTTAAAATTGATCTAGAAAAGGCGTACGACAGGGTGGAATGGAGTTATCTAGCTCTTATTCTGGAAAAAGTGGGATTTGACAAGAACGTGACCAACCTGATCATGTTCTGCCTCAAATCCGCTTCTTTAAAGATAATTTGGAATGGAGAGCAATTGGATGAGATCATTCCTACGAGGGGTTTGAGACAAGGGGATCCCCTTGCCCCATACCTATTTGTTCTCTGTATGGAACCCCTGAACCATCTAATCAAAAGGGCGGTTGAAAATGGATCCTGGAAACCTGTGAAGGTCTCAAGAAACGGCCCCCCAATTTCTAACCTGATGTTTGCCGACAATATTATACTTTATGGGGAAGCCAATGAAGCACAAGCGGATACTATGAGGAATGTTTTACAAACCTTCTGCTCTTGGTCGGGTCAAAAGGTTAACACGCTTAAATCCCGCGTGTTTTTCTCCCCTAACACTAGCATGGAACTGAAAAATTTGTTGAGTAAGAAATTTGAGATGCGGATGGAGGACAACTTTGGCTGCTATCTTGGCATGCCAATCATCCAGGGAAGAGTCACAAAGAACACCTTTGCGTCTGTAGTTCAAAAAGTCCGTAATAAACTACAGCCGTGGAAGATGAAAATTATGTCCCGGGCTGCCAGATTGGTTCTCACCCAATCTGTCACCTCCACAATCCCATTTTACTACATGCAAACGGCACGGATACCCGATTCTACACTTAAAGAGATCGAAAAACTCAACAGAGACTTCTTATGGGGCGATAAGGATGGCAGCAAAAGGGTACATCCAGTCAAATGGAGGGACGTTTGCTGTCCCAAGGACGACGGGGGGTTGGGACTAAAGAACCTTGCTGGCATGAATAAAGCCCTCCTATTAAAACTGGGATGGAGAATGATTCACAACAAAGAGGCCCTATGGGCCAGAGTGATGTGGGGCAAATATGGGAATCCGACCTCGAGTGGTCGGACAAAACAAAATGCCTCATATGTCTGGAGAAGCCTCAAATACGCCATGCAAGGGCTTAAAGCCGAGGATTTAGCCTACCTACAGTTTCCGAATATGGAAGATTGCACCGAGGACCCAGATCAGGATTATGAGACTGAAACATACCGCTTTCTAGTATCTAATGCGTATGCTCTACTCTATCCACCTACTGATGCAGAGAACAAGAACAAATGGAAACGTATTTGGTCAATCAAGGGGCCCAATAACGGAAACTTACTAATATGGCAGCTCCGACAAGGGAAACTGCTAACAGCGGAGAATCTGTACCGTCGCTCTATTGCATCATCCCCAAACTGTCCTAAGTGTCACAGCTTCCCTGAGACCAACATGCACGCTGTCCGGGACTGTAGTTGGGCTGCACAAATATGGAAGAAGATCATTAATGGTGACGGATGGCATCACTTCTTCAGATTTACATATGAAAAGGATTGGGTAGACTGGAATCTAACTTCGGATGCTAAAAGAGAGATGAAGAAGGAGAATTGGGAATACCTGTTTAGAGAAGCATTAAAACACATCTGGATGTGGAGGAATCAAGAATTGCACAACTTTGACGTTTCTATTCCGGCAGCAGGGATCATCGCTGCTCAAATCAAACGGGTGGTCAATCAAATTCAAGCGGCCAACACTGTCTCTCGGTGGACAGAGAAAAATGACCATGGCTAAACATTCAATAGCATTGAATGGATCAGTTGGGGCATTTACCCCTTGGTGTGATAGTGATGAATTAATGTCTGTAGTGGGTGGTTGAAGTAAGAATCCTGAACGTTCTGGATGTTGGGTGGGCGGGTTCCCTTTTGCGGGCTTGGGGCGTTCTTTTTGCGGTTTCCTTTTGCGGGTTAAGGCCCAATGTAGGTGATGTAAATTCGTTTGGTTTAATGCAATATAACTGATCCGTTTAAAAAAAAAAAGTTCCCCACGCGATATGTGGTTTGCGTAGAGCTGTATGATTAGATAAGTAGTCCGTAAAAGGACGCGTAAAAGGACGCGTAAAACTGAAAAGTAAGCATTATTTATGGCTCTTCAACGAACCGAACAGTTCACGAACTATTTGAATTTAGTTCGTGTTTGTTCGGTAACTGTATGTAAATGAGTCGAATTCGAATACATGTTTGAGTTCGTTTACTAAAACGAACCAAACTATTCGCTAACTGTTCGGTTCGTTTAAACAGTTTATAGTGTTATCAAGCCGAACTCAAACCAATTTTAAAGTTCGTTTAGCCAAATTAACCGAGCCAAACAGTTCGTTTATCTAAAAAAATCCAAATTTGAAAACTTATTATTTGGTTCGGCTCGATTCGTTAACACCCCTCCGAGTAATGTTACTGAGAGTGAGATGATCTCGTCGGACAAAAATGGACTTGTAGTAAATGCAAAGAGTAGAGCTTGGAGTTTATGAGACACGATTTCTTCTTCTTGTTTTTCTGAACACCTTCTCTAAAAAAACCTGCCTCACAGGCCCAGCCAAAAAAAGGCAATTAGGCCCATATGGAGAATTGTTTTCCATTCAAATACACTGCAGCAAGATCTGAATTAAACTTTTTTATGCTATAGATGTTCAATTAAAAAATCAAATCGATTTTAGAAATAACATAAGATTTAATAATTAACGACATGTTTCAGCATACCGTATAAGTATGATTGAAATAGGATTTTAGTATTACCGTATAGGTATGATTGAAATAGGATAGGATTGAAGATAAGATCATATGGTGATTTAATCATTGAACAAATATACGATTGGACGGATAGCAGTACGGTTTAGCTACATGCTTGAGCCGTTTGTTTCAGCTAACTATTTAAAAGCTAGCTTATATCTTCCTATAAAGAAAAAGATCATTCGGTTAATTTGATACACCAATTTTAGAATAAATGCCTCACTATCCTGGCAGAATTTATAGCCGAACAATTAAAACAAGTACTCATTGAATGTGCCCTTTTATCATATCTGTACAAATCGAAGGATCACCAGTTAAGGCATCTAAATGACCGCTGCAGAGGTAGGAATAATGACACCTGAAATAATATTGTTTCCGTAAAGTAAAAAAATTCTAGCTCTTCCAAAGTGGTATCTCACTGATGGCTCACAATCTCTGGAGAGATGGTTTACTTATAGACCGAAGTGAGAAGAAAAAATATTCTGATAAAAACGTTCTTCAGTAATATCATCATTACTCAATTGGCAAGAGGTCAACGATTACGTGACTTGCTCAAACAATCCCAAGCAACGCCTCGGTGTTTAGTTACCGAGAAGCTTAAAGTATCTCTTAGTTTAGGAGCCGTGTGACATGAAAGTCTTATGCGAACGATTTTTTATCTTATATTGAAACGCGAAAGCTTATATACTTTTGACACAATATCATTTTTTCTCATTCACATTATCTCTTACTTCTGTATTAGTTTAGTTCTCACAACATGCACTGAATTTTATAAATATTAAATTAAGTTAAAAAATACTATCATATAAATGACCCGGAAAAGCATGAACTCTAATGGCCGCCTATACTACACAATTTTCCTTATGGTAGTAGTTGGCTAAAAGGGTGCAATCCTTTATTCTGCTAAACTTATCTACTTTAGGTTTAGGCCGAATACTATATTAAAAAATCAATTAATAAATTTTTTTTGGATGAAAGGAGTAAAAAAGAAAAATGTCCGCAGTAGACAAATTTCTAGAATAGATACAATACTTTGATGAGGGAGTGGGTTCTCCCCCCACCTGTACCAGAGGCCCCTTAGCCAGGTGGGTTGTAAATCGAGGGATGTGCTCCACCGGCAGCCCTGCAAAGGGAGAGGACACTCGAGACTCAGACAGCCCAGAGGCAACCCTTGTAATATTTCAACAAGGATTGTCTCCACACGGACTCGAACTCGGGACGTCGGGGTTCTAGCCCCAATCACCTTTGCCACTTACCACTGGACTATGCCCCTGGAGGCGAATAGATACAATACTTTGGATTGAAGTGTGTGTGTTCTGAAAACTAAGAACATGCCTATAAAGGGGATGGGCTGGTACAAGGCATACGGTTGAAGGTTAAAAGCGTCAAATTGTATATCTGAATATTATCATGTGTATTATAAAATGGTCAAATTTAACAAAAGTATGAAGATTTGGCGATATTATGGATTTTCTTTTGTTATAGGTCATTACTTATTTATTTATTTGTCTTTATATTTCATTATTTGTGCATATATTTAATATCGGAAGTTTTCAATTTGTGTTATTAAATCTCATCACTACTACACTAACACACCATGTTACTATTATTATGTCATCTATATAGTTACATATAGAGCCAGTGGTCTCACTGGAATCAAACTCTCTATTTCTTAGGATGAAGAAATTGTTTGTCTGCCTCTCACACTCCCTAGACCCTAATGATGACTTTTGTTGTCATTGGGATATACTGGATATGTTTTTATGGTTGTTATTTACATGGACGTCCGGTGCTGCTTGCATATTCCACGACTAATTAATCTTAAAATCCCGGATTCAAGTGGATGGGATCCCCTCACCGCGCGGTGAGTCACCGCATTCCCCTGCTGCCACGTATCGCGCGGTAACGCACGCGGTGAGAGAGAAACGGTGAGGAGATCTGAACCCGGATTCAAGACCATGTAAACCTTTTTTTTTTTTTGAAAAAAATAGATCAGTTGTATTTCATTAAAATGGCATCAAATTACATCAAAGGCCACACGACCATGGCCTGCAAAAGAAAAGCCCCCAGGCCCGCAAAATATCTACTCACACGCCAAACCTGCCAGCCCATTATCCAGATACTTCTATACATGCCACCCCAACTGCCCCCAACCCCATCATTAACTCAAAGTCAGGGACAAGCAGTAAATGCCACAACTGATCATTCCAATGGCATGGAACTCTCAGCCATGATCATTGTTTTCCAACCAATTTCTCTCCGTGCTAATGGCTGCCTGAATCTGATTCACAGCCCTCTTAATCTGGCCAACAACGATGTTCACCGCCAGGATGGAGGCATCCGGGTTGTGCAGTTTCTGATTCCTCCAGCGCCAAATGTGCTTCACAGTTTCCCTAAACAGGTACTCCCACTTTTGATTTTTCATTATTCTTTTTGCGTCCGGCGAAAGATTCCAATCTACCCATTCCTTTTCCTCCGTATATGCAAAGAATTGGTGCCACCCATCTCTGTTAACTGTTTGCTTCCAAATTTGTGCTGCCCAGTTGCAGTCCCGGACCGCATGCAGGTTCGTTTCTGAGTTGCAATTGCATCTGAAGCAGTGTGGGGATGAAGCAATTGCACGTCTGTACAAATTCTCAGCGGTAAGAAATCTGCCTCTACGAAGCTGCCATAGGAGTAGATTTCCATTGTTAGGGCCCTTGATGGCCCAGATGCGTTTCTAGTTCTTCTTGTTTTCAGAATCAGTAGGTGGATAGAGTAAAGAATAGGCATTGGAGACCGCAAAGTGGTACGTCTTTATCCCATCCTCCTGATTAGGATCCTCTGAATTGTTCTCAGTGTTCTCAAACTGTAACTGTGTTAAATCTTCATCCCTAAGCCCTTGCATGGCGTATTTTAGGCTACGCCAGACATAAGAGGCATTTTGCTTAACCCGGCTGCTCAAAACCGGATTGCCATATCTTTCCCACAAAACTTTGGCCCATAGGGCCTCTCTGTTATGTATCATTCTCCAGGCGAGTTTAAGTAGGAGGGCTCTATTCATACCAACCAGGTTCTTGAGCCCAAGCCCCCCGTCATCCTTGGGGCGGCAGATATCACACCATTTGACCGGGTGAACCTTCTTGCAGCCTTCCATATCACCCCAGATGAAGTCCCTATTTAGTTTCTCAATGTCTTTGAGTGTAGAGTCGGGTATCCGCGCTGTTTGCATATAGTAAAATGGGATAGTGGAAGTGACAGATTGAGTGAGAATCAATCTGGCAGCCCTGGACATTATGTTCATCTTCCACGGTTGCAGCTTTTTTCGAACCTTGTGAACAATAGATGCAAAAGTGTTCTTGTTCACTCTTCCCTGAATGATTGGCATGCCAAGGTAGCTCCCAAATTTATCCTCCATCCCAATGTCAAGTTTTCTACTAAGCATAGTTTTCACCTCCAGACTAGTGTTGGTAGAGAAGAACACACGAGATTTCGCCCTGTTCACCTTTTGACCCGACCAAGAACAGAAAGTATGTAACACATT
Source organism: Eustoma russellianum (assembly GCA_036186865.1). Lineage (NCBI taxonomy): Eukaryota > Viridiplantae > Streptophyta > Magnoliopsida > Gentianales > Gentianaceae > Eustoma > Eustoma russellianum. The sequence goes on from AP025072.1 coordinate 30,108,096, forward strand.
TTTCATGACCTCAGCTTGTGTTTCCTCAGCCTCCCCATATAGTATAATGTCATCCGCAAACATCAAGTTGGAGATTAGGGGGCCCTTCCTAGAGATCCTCACCGGCTTCCAGGATCCGTGTTCCACAGCCCTTTGTATTAATTGATTAAGTGGTTCCATACACAGTACAAACAAGTAAGGGGCGAGGGGGTCCCCTTGCCTCAGACCTCGCGTAGGTATGATCTCGTCCAATTGTTCCCCGTTCCATATGATCTTTAGGGAAGCCGATTTGAGGCAGAACATGATCAGGTTGATCATGTTCATATCAAATCCGACTCTTTTCAGAATAAGAGTTAAATAACTCCATTCTACCCTATCATATGCCTTTTCCAAATCAATTTTAATCACCATCCATCCCTTCCGTCCCCTTTTGTTGTTAAAGGAATGGATCATCTCTTGTGATATAACTACATTATCCACGCCCTGTCTTCCAGGGATGAAGCTGCATTGTGTTTCCCCAATCAAGTTCGGTAGGATAGTCTTGAGCCTGTTAGCAATCACCTTGGATATAACCTTGATCAGAGTATTGCACAAGGAAATCGGCCTGAACTGTGTTATATGTTCAAGGATTTCCTGTTTAGGTAACAATGTAATAAGGACACTGTTCAGCTTTGTATCAAAGTGCCCCATTCTGAAGGCAGCCTCCACGAATTTAACAACATTTTCTCCCACCACCTCCCAATACTTCTGGTAGAAAATAGGTGGTATCCCATCAGGCCCGAGTGCCTTATATGATCCAAGTTGTTTGACGGCCTCAGTAATCTCATTCCGTGTCACAGGACGGTTTAGTCGTCTTTTTTCCATGCAACTAAGATTTGAGAATTGTATAAGTTCCTCCTGTGGGCTAGTGGTACAGTTCGCGGTATAGAGCTCCTTATAGAATTCCCAGACCACCTCCTTGAGTATTCTCTGATCATCCGTCCATGTCCCATCGTCAAGCTTCAGTCTAGCGATCTGACTTCTTCTTCTTCTTCTGTTCACCGCCGTTATGTGGAAATATCTTGTATTACGTTCACCTTGAACAAGCCATTGAATTCTGGATTTCTGAAACCAATATATTTCTTTCTGCTTAAGGATGTCTTCGTACTCCTCCACCAGAGCCTTTTCGAGATGACTTAGGTAGTTGGACTTATTCCTAGCTTGCGCTGTTTGAATGCCCCGGATCCTGTTAATACAGGAATTCTTTCGCTGGAAGATATTTCTAAACACATTCTGGTTCCATGTAAACCTTTAGTTGTCCTTTTTGAAAGCTCAAACTGAAAATTCGTAGATCATTATCTCGAGACTTTATCGTTCGAGCAACATTATCGAGTGTATAGATCATCAAGCCAGTGATTATCATTAAGGTTGATAATACGGGAAGAATAAGAAAAGCAAAGCGAAGGAAAATACAGACACAAAGAAAAAGATCAAGGAATTTTTATTAGGGTGTTTCCGGTGCACTAGCTCCGCGTTTGCGTAGGGTCCGGAGAGAAGTCCAATCGCTTCGCAATCTGATGTATGCAGTCTTACATTCACAATGTGATATACGCAGCTTTACCATACACTTTTATGCAAGAAGAGTGGCTCAAAACTGTGACCTTAAAATCACAAAACAGCAACCTTACTAGTTGTTTCAAGGTTCGAGTTCGAGATTTTGCAAAAAGATCCACTATGATTAGTTTAAGTACAATACAAAATCATAATCTAATTGGACCCTAAGTGGTCTTACAAAACATGGCGCACGACCACTTTTCTATTGATATCCACAAAAGGGGATGAACCGAAACAGCAATCATCGTTCCACTTACTTTTAATTTTTTTTTCTTTCTTTCTTTATCTTAAAGGTCTACCCCAATATTACACCACTTAGGCCGGAAATATTACACCCGTATACTTACGCAGGCGCATATATACATAAATATAGACATACAGATACGCACACACAAACACATACATGCATACATACATACACATATATAAGTTTATTTATTTCAATATATATATATATATATATATATGTATGTATATACAACAAAAGTAAAGATCTTGAAGAAATTCCAAATCATACAAGTTGTGGTAGTTCTAAAGTACATTGCGAATTAAGAATGTCAAAAAGAATATATACTTCAAAAACGACAATCGAAATCCATATGGATCAATAAGTTATCCACTCTGCTATAAATCCACCCACTCTAAAGGAAAACTTTCTTCTTAGTTTATGTTTAGTTTAGATTTTATTTCATAAGAAAGTCAAGCACTTTAGGGAATAATTTTAACTTTTGTTCTTAATTAGTATATCTACTTTGTGAGCCTTTTGCATAGTGGAGAATATGCACTCCAACAGAAAGCATGACGTGCATAATATGTTTCCATTACGAAAATTTTTACCCCATGTCTTATTATATGCAGAGTTTGTGAGGGAAAAAATAGCAGAAAAAACAAGATTATTTTTTGACATATACTCATAAATATGAGGACGGACTTTGGAGCAACTGTTTAAGTTGTTGTTTTGTGATCTTGAAGTTACAGGTTCGAGTGGCAGAAAGAGCCTCTTGTACAAAGTGTAAGGGTAAGACTACGTACATGATATCGCGAAATGATCCGACAAATGGAAATCAGTGTAAGAACTAACTCAGCTGATATTTTTGTTCCATAAATGGAGATCATTGTAAGAACTAACAAGTATACCATGTCTCGTACAAGTCGAATAAATGCTTAAAAGGATTCATGTTTACCCTTTATATTATAAACTTAGTTCAATTATTAGTATAACATTGTCTACATCTTTCTTAGATATTTCCCCTTGGATAGTGTTATATTTTAAGATAACATTGCAATACGTATTACTAGTTACTCATGAATCAATAAAATATACAATATATTGTAATCATGTATTGCGTAATGACCGGTCATCACATCTTGATTAATAATTTCTCTTAAGTGCTTATATTATATTAGACCGTTAATTGATTCTAATTTATTTTATGAATAATGTAAAACTTGGATAGTGATAAACCAAAAATAATTATCTGTTAGTCAACAACAGTCAACGGCAGAATAATGTTCAAGAGGTTAATTAACTCCTGTAGTTCGGCATAAATGCACCTCTGCTCGGTCTTGTTGCACTTCAGCTCGGCAAGGTACTGCTCCCCAAAGCATCCGCTTTTTATCAGAGCATACTCTAAGGTTTTCACCTCGGCATCAAGCTCCAGCCTCGGCTTCAGTTAGAAGGAATTGCTCCAAATCACTTTGGCCAGGCCCATCTTTCACTTCGGCTAGGGAGTTCAGCGCAATTGTGGAATCATCTGGCAGAGGTGCAGTATAAAGGAGTACACCTCAGACTTCATAACCTGCACACGTCAAGGTCTCATCAGCAGACCTACTAATCACATCAGCAAACCTACCGCGTCATATTCCTACTGCTCCAAGCAAAGGTCCCATCCGCTGTCAGAGGCAAGGGACGGAAGGAAAGTAACAAAATCAAGACAATAGACACCCAGGAAGGGGATCGAAAAATTTTCATCTCTCCCCAAAGCAAACATACGAAAACGCTCCTCAGTCAAGAACTGTGAGATCTTCATAATTTTTCATACAAAAAATCATATCTCAGTGAGAATGGCCCAAACTGACTTGAGCGTCGGAGGGTTTTACCCGGGGCCACACCCCCGGGACATCTGATTTCTGCTTCCTTGTGCAGGACATCTAGGACGTTATTCCAGTTTGCAGATTTAACCAAGCTAACGACGTTTAATTTGGATCATCTCTGATCCTTGGTGAAGATTCGGCTTCATCAGATAGTGTACACGTGAATTGAATAGGAGTTTTGAGAATTGAAAACAAAAAAAAACCAAAATCAACAGAAGGGAGGACAGAAGGAAAAAGCAAAGAAGGAAGGACTAATGGGGGTTGGGATCTCCTAACCCCACTTTCCTCACCCACTTTGTGACCACGCGACACGTGGCAGCAAAGAGGGGTGTTGAGGCTAGATGCGGGTGACCCTCATCTAGCCTCACCACCTCACTTGCTGCCACGTGTCGTGCGGTCACGTGTCACCGCACCCCATTTACGGTGAGAGGATCCTATCCCGACTAATGGTGGGGGCTGTGAAGCGAAGAACACTAGAAAATGGAGGAAGAGAAAAAGGAAAAAAGTATGGTGAATTGACAGAGACCTCAAGCTGTATATTCCTTCCAGAAAGAGATCAATCAGGGCAGAGTTCTCTTGAAAGCACAGAGAGGCACAAACCAGCCATGATTTTCTAGTCCGAAAACGACAGTCTTCCTTTCAATAAAAGAGGTTGAGTCCATACCAACTGTTGAAACTTGGGTTTACATGAGGTGAGGCTCATATCCACTCAAAACCTTAAGGCAATGGGTGGTGGTACCTCATCCTCATATAAGCCATGCATTTTTTCTCAAATTAGCCAATGTGGGATTCTCAACACCCGCCCTCACGTGGCAACGTGGCTTGACATACACACGCGCCTTACAACCCGCCCTCAATCACAAACAATAAGCCAGGCATGAACATCTGAGCTTAGGTGAGGGGAAACATTAAGTGGCCAACCATGGGCCGGGCAAGGGGTGAGTCCACATTTTTAAACCTGGCTCTGATACCATGTTGAAACTTGGACTTACATGAAGTGAGACCCATATCCACTCAAAACCTTAAGGCAATGGGTGGTGGTACCTCATCCTCATATAAGCCATGCATTTTTTTCTCAAATTAGCCAATGTGAGATTCTCAACACCAACAAGGTTTCTCCGAAGATGTAAATGGATGAATCTGTTTTAGATAATTTGTTAAAGTTTGTCTAATCTTCTATCGTCTGTTATGACTGTCACTATAACGTTCTGTTAACTTTTTCTGTTATTACGTCTATCTTATACTATGATTGTCACTATAACGTTCTGTTAACTTTTTCTGTTATTATGTCTATCGTATACTATAATTGTCACTATAACGTTCTGGATATATAGTTAGGTAGTTTGAGTCCATTTGATACATATAGTTAGATTTGGTAAACTTTATTCTAGTGGGTTTTCAATTATTAATTATTTACAATTTGAAGATGAACTTGATACTTTTATGGTTGTGTGTAGTTTCGTCCATGATATGAAGGGAGATGACATATAGAATACGTTCAAGGATATTATTAATGAAAATAAAATGTCCAACTTAGCAGAAGCAACCATTAATGTAACATAAAGCTATGCCACTTTTTTCTCTACATTTTCATGCATACCCCACTGCCACTTTGCATGCTTTGGCAACCATAGTGGGGAATTTTCCTTTTCTATACGTAGCCTTCTGTAGTGGGTGAGAAAGAAGAGGCAGCTTATCTTTTGATTGAGATCATATAGGGGTTGGGATCTCCTCACCTCCACTTTCCTCATCTCCTTTGTGACCACGCGACACGTGGCAGCAAGAGGGTGGTGAGGCTAGATGCAGGTGACCATCATCTAGCCTCACCACCCTCTCTTGCTGCCACGCGTTGCGCGGTCACGCGTCATCGTACCCCCTTGCGGTGAGGGGATCCTATCCCATCATAGAGTCCACTCTCAGTTTGCAAAATACAAGGCACCTGCACTTGAGAATGTTAACGAACATAGCCGAGCCACATATTAGGTTTTCAAATTTGAATTCGTTTAGTTATCGAACTGTTTCGCTTGGCTCGTTTACTGTAACGAACTTTAAAATTGGTTCGAGTTCGGATAAAAAACAATATGACTATTTAAACGAAGCCAAACAATTTGTGAACAATTCGCTCGTTTAGTAAACAAAGCTAATTAAGTGTTTGAATTCAGCTTATTTAAGTAAAATTAACGAACAAACTTTAATCAAATACAAATCGAACTCGAACAGTTTGTGAACTGTTCTGTTCGCTTAACACCCTACCTGCATTTTGTTATTACAAGTTAATTACAAATCAAATACATAATTATGGTCGTCATATGTATGTACTTTGTGTAGACTTATGCACTTACATCCACTTGTGCATGTACTTATGTATATACTTGTACATACACTTGGATACGTACATACATTTTTGCACCTACTTGTATTGTGCACATATATGTATATCTACTTGTGTACGCACCTGTGCACGTACATGTACACCTACTGATACATGTACTATGCGCATACTCGTAAACCAACTTGTGCATATATGTGCACGTCAATGTACATGCATATTTGTATACCTACTTGTATATGTACTTGTGCACATACCTATACATGTACACTTATTTGTACATATACTGATACACCAACTTGTACTTGTGCAGACAGACGTACACACGTACTTGTAGTCATACGTGAACGTATACATACTTATGCAGTACAGTTCGTGTACTACTAGACATGTATTTGTGCATATAGTTGCAGTTGTACGTGCACACGTACTTATGTACCCAAATGGACATCTACTTGTATATCTACTTGTGCATATATTTGTATACACACATATACATATACTTGTGAACGTACATATATATACACATAGACATATACACACATACATACGTGTACATACATATATACATACTTGCACACACAAATGTATATATATGTATAAATACATGTGTATACATAAATGTCCATTTTGTATAATTAAGATGATTTTATAATCAAATTATCGACAATTTGATGATCAGAGAGAAAAATACAACCCGTACAACCCGTAAGTCCCGCATCGGGCGTGGAAAGCTTTTGATGTTTTATTTCAGGCGAAATGCGAGGAGAAAAGCTAAATTAAACATACAAAACATTTACAATTTAATTAATTTGATTCGGACTATTGTATTAATAAGATTGATAAATGTCATGTATCATTATACTGACACATACCCAGTAAAAAAACACGAAAAAAAGAATAGCTATTATATCGAACTAGTAAAACTGTGGCATATAGGAAAAGAAGCAAAAAAGAAAACACACACACACACTTTATCTATTAAAGTATACATAGATGTAATTTTATCAATTCCGTATAAACGCAAATCGTTTCTTTACCTCAAAACTTCCCCAAAATAGTGATTCTGCACTAAATAGTTTATTTTTCCATTTTTATCTATAAAAAGTTTTCACGGAGCAGATCAAAATTTATATATATACATAAGTAGATGAGTAAGAATATTCACGTAGTCACACGTGCATGTCCATATCCATATTTTGTATCATTCATTGCCATTCAACTTGAGGAACTTAACCGGCCGGGTACTGCATAATAACATTGTTTTCATTTCCAATAGAGTAAAGGAGACACACTTACTTTTACTTGGTTTTGGAATATGATGAAATAAAGTAAAATGACTCACTAAATTGTGTGCGATTCTCATATTGTGAAGTAGCAGTTGATCGACATAGCTTGACGCATCATTATGGGTAATCGGGAAACAACCTCTATGTGTTTCTAACACAAAGGTATGGTTGCGCATGTCCGACCTTTCCATGTCCGGCCATAGGCAAAAGCTTCTAAGACAATGGAGTAATGTTGTTGTAATTCACAATAGCATATTACTTTATGCCGAGGGAATCAGCTGCAATAATTTGGTTTGCAAGTTTTGTTAAAGCTCTATGGACAATTCATGGCACAATAGTCTATTCTAGTTGGCCTTGTGGATTCAATCATGTCTTGTCTAGTCTTCTTTTCAAGTAAAGAATTGATGTACTTACCTTAGTTTAGATGGATACACTTTCACTTTATGTTGTTAATAAAAAAAAAAAAGCAATTTATGGTGGATGAAAGAAAGCAAATCGGATTGCGGGAGATAGTAGAAGAAAATGACTTCAAATTGAGTCGAAAGTAGACAAAGTCTATAAAGTTTAATTTTAGCAACAAAAGAATGATTTTGTAACCTTATATGAAACTGAAAGACAAAAAAGGTTCACTGAGTGAGAGTTTTATATATTTATGATCTATACTATAGAAACATGGACTGCTGCTGTCTTTAGAATATAATGGGTATGATTGATGATTGATGATGATGACTATAGAAAGATGGAGGAATTGATAAAGATGTGAATCATATGATACAAGCGAGGTGGTTAAAATGGAGAAGTGTGTCGTGTTTTCTTTGTGATAGGAAATTACATTTAAAGTTTAAAAAAAAGTTTTACAGGACGGTAATAAGACTCATACTGCTATGCGAGTCTGAATGTTGGGAAGTCAATTATAAACATGAACAAAGAATTCGAGTGGCGATAATGAGAATGTTAAGATGGATTTTTGGACATACAATGAATTATAAAATAAAAAATAAGCATATAAAGAGAAAGGTTGTGGTGACTGTTATTGATGATAAGATGAAGAAGTCAAGGTTAAGATGGTATGGACATGTGCAAAGGCATCTCGTAGATGCACATGTTAGACGTGCGATATGAATAAGATGTATGTTAAACATGGGAGAGGAAGACCAAAGAAGACACGAAGAGAGATAATAAGGAAGTATATGACTTATATGACAATTGAAGAACACATGGTCACGCTTGAGATGATATGATAATTTTAAAGGATATATATTCTAAAGGAACATATTATGCATTAAGTAGAAGGAGACACACAAAGAGAGTAGAATTTAGGCTACGACTCAGAAACAAATAATGTATAAGTGAAATGATTGATTCATATAACCGGACACACATATCGGAAAAAGACCCTGCTGCTACTGTTGTTACAAAAAATAAACTGAACCCAATTTTTTTTTCTATTAATATTAAACCGAGCTAGACTTATGCTTTATAATAACACTAACACGAGACCTTGTCGCAACAAACATAAACTTTAAAAAAAGAGTAGCAGTTTTGTAGCAATGCACAACAAAGTATGTATCATATATGCGGTCAAGTGTAACGCTTCACAACGTAGCTTTTTTCATATATGCAGCTAACTTTTAATGATTACAGTAACGTCTCCTGATCTCTATGCCACGATTTTCTCGTTTTCCAATTCCACTAGATCATATACAAACTCACCAGAAGCTTGCATTGATATATAAACACAGCGTTGTCAAATCTTGGGGGCTAAAATAACTTGGGTTTATATGAAGTGAGACCTATATATGTTTAAAATTTTAAGACAATAGGTAGTGGTACCTCATTCTCGTATAACTTATATGTTTTTCTCAAAATGGACAATGTGGGACTATATTCTTAATATCCGCCATCACGTGGTAACGTGGATTGACATACACATGTGTCTTAGAACCCATCCTCAAACATATAGACTTGGTAATAAAAGACAATAAATGGTCAACCATGGGCCAGAGAATGTGTGAGTCTATATTTTAAACTTGCTCTGATACTATGTTAAACATGAGGTTATATTAAGTGAATCTTATTCTCATATAACTCATATATTTTTTTTAAAAATAGACGATGTGTGATTATATTCTCGATAAAAGTTTTCATCATTTTTGGAAATATAGACAAAAACAAAGGCAAAATCAATATGATATCTTTCTTGATATGATTAAAAAAATTTAAAAAAAAAGACAAAAAAGACTGATATATCTATAAGCATAACTTTAAGCTTTTCATGAGTTACGGGCACACTTCGTCACCTTTGAAAAGAAAACCAGTCAAAAAGAAGATTTCGGTAAAATCCGACAAAATCAGACACTTTTGCCAACATCTGTCCCCGACCCTTCTTCTTTTTTCCTACTTTCAAACCGTTCGTGTGTTCAAACATGACTCAACTTGCATTCTTCTAACAACTCTTAATTTCCTTGCCCAAATATATTTATAGGCTTAATCGGTTCTCTTTGCATTGTACGTAGATTCATTCACTAAACAACGACAACAACATTATCTCATTGTCTAGAGGCTTCTATTTATAACGAAGTATGAGAGGTTGGATGTACGCAACCATACACATGTGTTAGAAACACACAGAGATTGTTTTCCGATGGCCCATAATGAGAATTGCGTCAAACTGTATCTATCAACTGATGAAGCAGGGTTAATTTAGTGAGTCATTTTAGTTTATTCCATCATATTACAAAGTCAAAAAGAGTCTATCACATACTCCATTGAAAACAAAATAACGTAGCGTCATTCACTGGAGATGTTGAATTCAATGCACATTGAATTATTACGATCATTGTCACACCCTTAAGTTTTATTAAGTAGCCAAAAGAGAATTTCATCATGTTGGCATATACTATAATGGATAGATAGTTTCAACTTAGAATTTAGTATCTTAGGTTTAATATATGTGGCTCCATAATATAATATCGCACTTTTGAGTTTGGTTGTCATCGGGGCTGTTCAACGAACCGAACCGTTCGCGAACTGCTCGAGTTCCGTTCGTGTTTGGTTCCTATTCGTTCGTTAATGATCGATAAACGAGTCAAATTTGAACAGCTATTTTGGGTTCGTTTACTTAAACGAGCCGAACTATTCCCAAATTATTCAGCTCGTTTAAACAGTTAAAGGATTATCGAGCCAAACTCGAACCAATTTTAAAGATGAATAGTTTGTTTAGCCAAACGAATCCAAATTCAAAAACCTAGTATTCGGTTCGGTTCGGTTCGTTAACATCCCTAGTTGTCATTTGCATAAAAATGATCCGTCCAAGTTGACATTTAGTTATTTATGTCGATTTTTACATACTATATCATCTTCACTCTTATTGCGATAATGACTTTCGAGTCTTTTTCATCTTGTAATAAAGTCGATAAGATCATATCATATATATAATTTTAGAAAAAAAAAACAGAGTGTAAATAACATGTCCTTGCTATATGGTTCAAAGAGGAGACATGTAGTGAGTTGGAAGATCTTATACCCATTTAGTTACAATGTAAAATAGCAAACATTATGGTGCTTAAAGAGTAATTATCAGAGACTTGTAGATCAATAAAGTAGTTGGCGATTGACATTAGACAATGATGAACGTAAAAAAAAAGAGGTCCGACTTTAATAATTATTTTTTTATTAATGGTTGAATAACTATTAGGATTTATTCATTGATTAACGTAAAATTTTTTAGGTAAAATAGCGATCGAGATCCTCTGACCCCTCAGCCCTTCACCTCCCTTGGGACCGCCTGCCACGTGGCACACAGGGGGGTGATGAGGCTGGGTGCGGGTCAGCCTCACCACCTTCCCTATGTGTCACGTGCCGTTGTGTCATTTAATACCCCTTAAAGGGGGTCTGGAGATTTGTTCCCGTAAAATAGTGGTGTTAGAACAAAAGCCTCCATCTATTTATACACTTGATTCTTGTACTTCCTCCAATCCAACACTTCTCACTCCATCATTTGAAAGAATATTCATCATCTCCAAACTGCTTCTCTTTCACTTTAAGCTTTTTCCCTTTTTTAAAACTCTCTGTATCATCAATGGCACGGCTCCTTTATTAACTTTCAATCCCAGAAAACCCCAAATCATCATTCCCTGGTACGTGCGTGTATTTTCTTAGCATGCTAATAATTTCTTCCAGCTTGTACTTAAATTAGATCATTTCTTTTGATATCTATCTCCTTTGTTGTTTCATTAATAAATGCAGAAAGTAGATCAAATCCAGAAAATATTCAAGCTGCATGGTTTCAACTCATAGTTATATGTATTGGAGCAGATGAAGGAATTTCTGGAGAAAATGATGGCCAAGAGACTTGTATCCCTTTTCATCTTCTTGTATTTGTCTACTACATGGAGTTTCCCTGTAGAAATGGATCAGCTTCTACTCATCAAATCATCATTTTCTGATCCATTGAATTCTCTCTCAAGTTGGAACTCTTCTCTCTCTGTTTGCAAATGGGTCGGTGTTTCTTGCGACAAGTTTTCGCATGTCTCAAAAATTGAGCTCTCTGGCAAAAATTTGTCTGGGAGAATTCCCGCCACAATTTTTCAACTGCCCTTTGTGGAAAGCATCGATCTTTCCGATAACAAATTGTTTGGTGAAATACCAAGTGACTTGTCTTCTTGTTTATTACTTAAATTCCTCAATTTAAGTAATAACAATTTCACCGGTCAAATTCCTAGAGGATTCAGGAATCCTCTGTTGGAGACGTTTGATCTGTCAAACAACATGCTCTCAGGAGAAATCCCAGAAGATATCGGACTTTTTTCGGGTTTGAAACATCTTGATTTGGGTGGAAATATTTTGAAAGGTGGAATTCCAAAGTCTATAACAAATATGACAAATTTGGAGTTCTTCACCTTGGCATCAAACCAACTTAGCGGTGAAATTCCTAAAGAATTAGGCCTTTTGAAGAGTTTGCAATGGATTTATTTGGGGTACAACAATTTCACAGGTGGGATTCCAAAAGAAATTGGTGAACTGAGATTTTTGTATCATCTTGATCTTGTATACAACAATCTCACTAGTGAAATCCCTTCATCTTTAGGTAATCTCACCAACCTTCAATTTCTTTTTCTCTACGGTAACAAACTCAATGGTTCTATTCCACCCACTATTTTCACTCTGAAAAATTTGATTTCTCTAGATTTGAGTATTAACTGTTTGCATGGAGAAATCCCAGAAGAAATATCCATGTTAAAAAACTTAGAAATTCTCCATTTATTTTCCAACAATTTTACCGGAAAAATCCCGAAATCTCTCTCTGTTTTGCCTAAACTCAGTGTACTTCAACTCTGGTCAAACAAATTTTCTGGGAAAATCCCGGAAAATCTCGGAAGGTTCAATAATCTTACCGTCATGGATCTTTCCAGTAACAAGCTCTCGGGGAAAATCCCTGAGAGCGTTTGTTACTCCGGCCGGCTTTTTAAGCTCATTCTTTTTTCAAATTCAATTCAAGGCGGAATACCGAAAAGTTTAGGTTTTTGCAAAAGCTTGCAACGTGTCCGGCTACAAAACAACCGTCTCTCCGGTGAACTCCCGCCGGGATTCACTCAATTCCCACTTTTAAACTACCTTGATATATCTGGGAATAATATCTTTGGAAGAATTGATACATTAAAATGGAGCATGCCGGAGCTTCGAATGTTGAACATGGCAAGAAATAGATTTTCCGGGAAGTTACCGGATTGGTTTGGGAGTAAGAAATTAGAAAATTTGGACTTGTCGGAAAATGGATTTTCCGGTAACATACCGAAGAACATTGGGAAAATTCCTGAATTGGTGGAATTGAAATTTAGTCAAAATAAGCTCTCTGGTGAAATCCCATATGAAATTTCTTTGTGCAAGAAGTTGGTGAGTATAGACCTTAGTCATAATCAACTCACCGGAAAAATCCCGGCCAGTCTTTCCGATATGCCGGTGCTCGGTTTTCTTGATTTGTCGGTGAACCAATTGATTGGAGAGATTCCTAAAAGACTAGGAAATGTTGGTTCACTTGTACAAGTTAATGTTTCTTATAACCATTTTCATGGCAGTTTGCCATTAACCGGGGCGTTTATAGCGATAAATCCCGGCGCAGTGTCAGGAAATCATCTTTGTGGCGGTCATAAAATCAGTGGTTTGCCGCCGTGCAGAAGTGCCAAAATGCCATTATTTTTCTGGATTCTTATAAGCTTCTTGACGGCAATTTTTGTGACATTCGCATTAGCGGCGTTTATTTTTTTCGTCACTAAAATGAGAAAAGAAGATTTGCTTGTCTTGGGTGGACTAGATTCCTTCGACGGAAAATGGGAGTTGCGATTCTTTGATCACCAGGCTTCAAAATCAATCTCCATGAAAGATATATCATATTCGATCAATGAAAAGAATCTCATTTGCAATGGTAATCTAGGAGCTTTGTACAAAGGGAAGAGTAGTACAAGAAACATTCAATTCGTCGCTAAAATATTTAGCGACAATAACCCCATTATGATGGACATTAATTGGAGGAATTTGGAGGAGATTGTCCCCAAAATTCATCATCCCAACATTGTGAAAATCCTGGGTGCCTGTAGATCAGGAAAAGGTGGCATTCTGATTTTCGAGTACGTCGAAGGGACGGATCTAAGTGAAGCGATTCGAGGTTCTACGAGTTGGGCACAACGAAAAAAGGTCGCTATTGGTGTTGCTAGAGCTCTAAGGTATCTGCATGGTTGTTCTTCTGCGACCATTCGAGTTGGTAATATCTACAGTCGCAAGATCATTGTTGATAATAAAGGTGAAGCTCGCCTCAGATTGAATCTGCCATTGCTGCTTTGCATTGAGAACAAATGTTTCATTTCTTCAGCCTATGCCGCCCCAGGTACTTCACGTTATTTGTAATTTTTCATAAATGTTTGCCTTAAATTTGTGACATTAATTTTAAATGGGACTTCATATATAAAGAAATTAGAAAATTATAAACATTATAACATGCATTTTAGTTTTTCTTTGTCATGTATATGATGATCTAGAACTGTTTTTACTATCTTGCATCATACAAAAGGTTCCCGGTGTACTAGGCTCCTGCGTTTGCATAGGATCCGGAGAAGGACCAGATCGCTTCACGATCTAATTACGCAGCTTTACCTTACACTTTGTCCAATAGGTTGTTTCCCCAACTCGAACCCGTGATCTCAAGATCACAAAACAACAACC
>AP025072.1:30127597-30177590 GCA_036186865.1 Eustoma russellianum
CATATCCATACCTTACTCGTTTACTTCGCGTGTATAGATGTAGATACCCAAACTCGTACATATCAGGTTTCGTGTCGTGTATCGGGTATACCCACGAAATTGACAAGTACAAATATTTTAAATCGTGTACGGGTCATTTCATATATTTTTCAGGTATTTTCAGATTTCGTGTATTTTTCAGGTTTCATGTATTTAAATGACTACTATTACAATATATGAAACAACAATAAGTACATAACCAAAGTTTAAAGTCATTCACAGTTCTGTAGCAGTGTAGCTGACGAAAAAAAAAAGCTAAAGAAAAAAATACAAACAAATCGTGATAGTCATTAGCCGATACCGTATGAAGAAGAACAATCACCTTTCGGTAGATCTAGCGGCGGACGAGCGGAAATTGGAGAAAAAAAGAGATGGAGAGGGGGCTGGCTGGTGCTTGGCTGGTTGCGGGCAGTGGGGCAGTTGGACAGTAGATCGGAGAACTGGAGAAGAGAAGCTGAGAAGGGGGACTGAGGAAGAAATCAGAAATGGAAAATTTGGGAATAGGAAAAATCGAATAAGCCACTATAGGGTTACTTAGTTTTTACTTTTTAGCGCGGTAGGCTTTTTTTTTTTTGAAAAATTTATTTTTTATTTTATTAATTATAATTTCGGGTATTTCGGGTATAAACGGATACCCGTGGGTATACCCGGACACGAACTGTCCTTGGCGGGTATCTTTCAGGTCTTACCCTATTTGTACACGAAACCCGCCAAGGTCCTACCCATACCCGTGAAAATTCGTGTCAGGTTTGGATCGTGTTTTCATGTCGTGCCTAAATTTGACACTCCTAAGCTCCTATATGTGTATTAAAGTAACCTATCTTACATATTTGTATTTATTTAATGTGTAAGGCAAATTACAAAGTACATATATTGAATGAGAATTTGATAAATTTCTTCTAAAATTATGTAAGAAAGCGGACGCTTTTTTTTTTGGATTTGGAAGGGAAACACACACAAACTATATACAGATACATATCTATGGGTGTGTATATATATATGTATGTATATGTACACACACAAACATATATATATATATATATGTATGTATGTATGTATATATGTGTGTATGTATTTATATGTACATATATGTACATATATATATATATATATAAGTATATATATGTATATATATACATATATGTGTGTATATACATATATTTACTGGAAGCAAACTCTCTATCATTTGGGATGGATGTATTGTTTGCCTGCCGCTCACATTCTCCAGACCCTAGCGATAACTTTTGTTGTTGTTGGGATATACTGGGTATGTGTTGTTGTTGTTGTTGTGTGTATACATGTACGTATATATATCTATGTGTGTGTTATATTAGCGTAGCAAGAAAACCTTTGCCATTTAAAAGATAAATGACCACTAATCATGATCATCTGGGAAAATACAAAGATATTAGACTACTTTCAACTTCCTAATTCTTGGCAGGGGGGGGGGGGGGGGGGCGGTTTCACGTACTATGATGAATTTTTTTTCTCACGAGAAGAGGGTTGTATCTTCTGCACTTTTATTGATTTTCTTTATATATGGCAAAAGAATACTGTGTGGTTACATTGAATAAGCCTAATAAAGTTGATAAATGTCAAAAAAGAAAAAAACCACTAAAGTAGAAGAAAGCAAACACAGCAGAATGTTGATGTGTGAGAAATAACCTGTAACAACATTAGCAATTCTCGCATGTTGATGTCTAACATGCAATAAGGAATAGACACCGGTGTAACACTTCGATGAGGGATAGGATCCCTTACCGTAAGGGATGCGGTGACGCGTGACCGAACGACACGTGACAGCAAGGGGGTGGTGAGGCTAGATGTAGGTGACCCTCATCTAGCTTCACCATCCCCCATTGCTGCCATGTGCCGCGCGGTCACAAAAGGGGTGAAGAAAGTGGGGGTGAGGAGATCCCAACCCCTTGGATGATGGGGCAACCGTTTTCTTTTCTCTTGCCCTTATTATTAATTATTAAAATTGAGAACCCTGTTTATTAATTTTAAACATCCACGGTCCTTATCACAAATTTTCCCATATATAACCGTTTAAATACCCATTTACATAAATTATAAAGTAAGACACCATAGATCAGACTTCGAAACGATCTAATTCTTTCTTGAGCCATACGTAAGCGCAGAAGATTAGGATACATCGATTAGATAATCACAAATTTTACAATGGTTATTGATCAAGTATGATCAGTTGGTCGATGACCAATGAAATGTGTAGAATATTTATGGCCCCTTGTTTTGGTCAATCACCCTCTTGCTTGCATGTAGCTAAAGCTTATTTGTCATCATTTTATTGGGTCACTAGTTGATCAATGACCAGAATAAAATTTCTGTTAGATAATTAGCACATGGCTTCAAAGTTTCTCCCTTTTTTTAATCATGTTTATAACCAAAAATGCCCAAACAATATCTTCACTACAATGCAAACATAAACATAAATCATCATTATCAAGGCCCAACAGATTCTTTCGCACCAAAAATAAAACGAAAAAAAAAAATTCCACATGCTTTTCCTTTGCGGAAATGATTACATTATGGCCGAGTTACAAAAGCTTGTACAGTTCAGATGATTGACGCAAACTATCTCAACTTGAAAGGTTAAATACTCTCTAGGTTTGAAAAACATTGTCTTATTTGATTTTTTAACATGTTTAATACATATATTGAAAAAGCAAAAGAAATATTTTTTAGGCAAAAGGAAATATACATGGCCATTTCACATCCTAAAGAAAAAATCTTATTACTGGAAATACTTTAGCAAGGTACCATAAGGGAAAGGTTATCTACGCCACTATATAATTTTCCTCCTTTGAAGAAAAATGATTGATTTTTAGCGCCTATATCCGTGTATATCAATAAACCTTTAACAATTGTGATGAGGCCTGAATCGCTCACCGGATGGATCAGAGGTGACCCGAGTTGTGTGCCGTTAATCTTCCGTCTATCTCCTCCAGCGGAACCTGAGAAGGAAGAAGAACGTTAGAGGTTCCAGGGCGCTGCCCCGGAAAAACCCTTCGACGCTTAAGTCAGTTGTGGGTGTTTTGCCTATGCAATTTATGCTGGAATAGAGGTTTAAACAAAACCTGGAAAAAATCTCACTAAGTTTGTGAGTTTATGTTATGACAGAGATGGAGTTCTGGAAGTAATGCTCCAGTTGTTCTCCAAGAATTCGGATCCCCTTCCTCGTCTCGGTAGAGAGGTATTTATACTTGAGATTGTGGAGGTCTGACCCCCTGCCTAGTTGATGAGACGGTGATGTGGCTGAGATGGCGGTCTAATCCGTTGCAGAGATGGGACTAAAGCCTGAAACCGTAGCTGTTGTGTAGGTCGGCTTGTAATGATGTCCTTATCCTGGACCAATCATCGCTTGCCATTTGGAAAGTTATTCTGCAGAGCCGCTTAACGGGTCCCAGCGGATGGTAGAAAATATCTTCTCTTGATCTTATCCGATAGTGTTTAGTGTGGCAAAGCCAATATGCAGCCAAGGCCGAGATGAATTATTCTGCCGAGGTTGACTATGACTTTGCCGAGCCGAGATGCAATATTCTGAAGTGTTATGCAAGCCTTCACTTCTACAATTCTTGACCATGTATCAACAAGTGTCGGCCCGACTCAGGCACGTGGCTGAGCTGAACAGGATTTATAGTGGATTTTGCCTTAGCCATTTCAATAAACTTTAGGAAGCTTGTGAAGAAGTGCATCCTCGCCGAGCTGCAGTTCAGACCGGATGCCGGGGTGCAAACCCTTGATAATAAGAGTATAACCAAAATGTAGTTTGGCCGAGCAACAGTGCTTTTATGCCGACCTGCGGAACTTTAACACTTTATGCCCAAAATCTACCGTTGACTGTTGTTGACTAACAGATAATTATTTCGGTTCATCAAATTGCTTATAAGATGTATCTCATTTAGTATTCAAACGGAAGATTGCATTTAATATTATATGTTCAAATATTGTAACCGTATTTTATGTGTTTGAGTCTTGTCATCAGTTTCTTATATTGAAACAGATTTCGACTTGTACAACTTTTTGACACCAAATCATGTGTCTCTCATTTAGAGGCGGTCGAATGATTTTGATTCGCATTCTCCGGGAAAAAAATTATGACTCTGTGCAGTAGAGACCCTCTGGGCTGGGCTACAACCATTTTTCATGCAATAAACCTTTAATAATTAGAAAATAGACTGATGAGAAAAAATGCAACGTTTTCTTTTATTATACAGCATTGATAAACCAGAAATAATCATATGTTAGTCAACGACAGTCAACGGCAGATATTGGTGCAAGTATATAACTCCTGCAGTTCAGCACCCAGGCATTGCTGTTCAGCCTTGACTGCACTTCGGCTGTGCCCCATGGCACCCTTCTTATTATCAAAGACAAAGAGTGCACCTCAGCACCTGACTTCAACCTCAACTTCGGCCTAAGTGTTACGCTTCACACCGCTTTGGCCAGAGTCGACATTGCACTTCGGCAAAGCTTGGTTTTGCACTTCGGTGAAGGAGTTAAACGTATCATTACATCGTGAGACCATCAGGCAGAAGTGCAATTCAGAGAAAGAGTACACGTTGGGCTGATCAGCCTACTAGTCACGTCCGCAGACCTACCAGTCATATCAGCAGACCTACGGCGTCATAGGTTTTCTGCCCCAAGCAAACGTCTCATCCGCTATCAGAGGCAGAGGGCGGGAAAAACTAATAAAAGCAAGCTAACGCAGACCAGAGCAGGGATCAAAACATTTTCATATCTCCTGGAGCTAATACATCGAATTTTCTCCTCAGCTAAGAACTGTGAGAACTTTCTAACTCCACACACCAAATTATATCCTCAGTGAAAAATGGCCCAAACTGACTTGAGCGTCGGAGGGTTTTACCCAGGGTCACACCCCCGGGACCTCTGATTCGTGCTTCTTTGTGCAGAACTTCCAAGAAGCTATTCCAACTATTTTCTTCAAATCAACTGACGACGTTTATTTGAGGTCATCTTAGACCTTTAATGAAGATCCGGCTTCATCAAGCATCGTATTCCTTCCATCATAGAAAAAAGAAGAGCGAAAACCACAGCATCTGAATTGTCCTGATCAAGCAGACTTGTGTCAAGTGCCAGGAACCCAAAAATTCCTATTGTTGAGGGGACCATTGTTCATATGTAACTTTATAGTACTGCCAATATAGAAAGTTGATGTTTTCAAGTCGAATGTTTTCTCTTTGTAAAAGAAGAAGGATTTTGTAAATTGTAATGCTAAAAGCTGCAAAACATGAGGGGGAAAAAAAGCCTGGCTAGTGCCGGAAAAATTTAACCCTTTTGTAAAAATGTCCCTTTAGATTCTCCACTTATCCCACGCGTGCAGTGACTGAATGGTGGTCAAAGATTTGCTTCCGCATTATTCAGTGGTACTTCTGTTATAAGTGACTTTAGAGTGCGTGAACGTTTTTGTTTTGTAATTTTGAGGTCATGGTATCGAGTCGTAAATACAGTCTTTTGCACAAAATGTAAGGTAAAGGTGTGTACATCAGATCCCAAAATGATCTAATCTCTTCTCAGATCCTACGCAACACAGGAGCCTATTACAATGAAAACGTCTCTGTTATAAGGTTGTACTCCAACCAGTAAGGATTCCTGCTATCCCCGGTTCCATAGGAAGTGTAGAAATATGTATCAGGTACCTGATAGATTCAGACAAAGGGCAGACTACCCCTG
The DNA here is from genome assembly GCA_036186865.1 of Eustoma russellianum. NCBI lineage: Eukaryota > Viridiplantae > Streptophyta > Magnoliopsida > Gentianales > Gentianaceae > Eustoma > Eustoma russellianum. Next base: position 30,133,352 of record AP025072.1, read on the forward strand.
GTCTCACAAAAAATGTAGGGATTTAAATAAGACAACTAATAGATTCAGACAAAGGATTGCTATATACACGGATATATCATTATGAAGTTCAAGCAATAGAATTTCATACAAATGCAAGGATTCGAACTCTCAACCTCTTTCTTTCGAAATGATTATTTTTCGCCTGTTTTCATCAGGCTATGTGTTGATGATTTCTTTTTTGTATTATAACTGAGCTTCATGAAGTTGCGAACTCCCCCACCCCCCCACCCCCCACCCCACCAAAAAAAGGCCAAGTAGAATGGGAAACAGTACCTAGCAGGCTACAACGTTCAATAGTGAATCTATCTGTAGCGCCCCGACCCGGACAGCGAAATCCGAACCGGTACACCCGTCGGCTTACTGAGAAGACTACAAAACGTCTCATCTCTCGAATACACATCAGCAATGACGTAAGAGAAACAAGTGCGGAAACACATATATCCAACAAATCTCCACCATCAATTCCGTATATTAAATGATAATAAAATCTCAAAAGGCATAACAAACTAATCCTCAAGTATATACAAGAACTGGAGTTAATAATAACTGTCTCAACTAGCTCCCAAAATGTCTCTATGCATCCCATTCGGCCCACTCGCCGTCATCCTCAATAAAGATCATGTCATACTCAGTTTCTCCTGTAACACAAAAGCAGTACCCTTAGCGAAAACGCTAGCAAGTAACCCGCTTCTAAGACATACGTGATCAACACATGGCAAGACATGAGTAATACATATACTTCAAGGGAATTGTGGGGCACATGTCTTGGAAAGCTTCCAAATATATAAATGAATTACGTAATAAAGCAAGTACAGCAATTTGCACACAATTAACAATTCGTTGGCAATCAGATACCACCCACATTCATACCACATTGACTCTCGTGATGCATGTCAAAATATGCACTACACTACACATTCTCATATGCATGAACACTTTCTCTTTTAAAACAGTGCAATGCATGACATAATGTCCGGTCACATCACATAACTTTATACCCTGTAACGCGCCCCGACTTATATTTCCATCCCGGTTTACGTTACAGCCAACTTTATACCCTGTAATGCACCTCGGCTTATATTTCCATCCCGATTGGCATTACAGACAACTTTATACCCTGTAACGCGCCCCGGCTTATATTTCCATCCCGGTTTACGTTACAGTCTTTTGTGCCCTACAATGCACCCCGGCATAAATTTCCATCCCGTTTAACATTGCAGGTCACCTTCGCAAATTTGTGCCGAAGCACCTCTCTTTTCAAATCAATATGCAAATGCAAGTGCCATGATGCCAGACTCCTCGTTTCAATCACATATCTCATTCACATATGCAGTTCATGTTCACATGCGCAAGTACAAGTAACACACAAGACTTCTCTAGCTTACACATCAAAGTTTATGCTTCAACTAGGTCATCAACACTTAGTCTTGCTACTAAACTTCACACACTCATGCGAGTACTCCTATCTTTCTTTCGAAGAACACTATAACACCTCATACGTTCATTTCCTAACCCTCCTAGGTCATCTACGTTGAAATCCGATTCGAATACCCTTCAAATTCTTCAACCTTGATTCACCATCTTAAGTCATGTTCCCAAGACTTAGACTACTCATAATCAGGTCCTAAGAAGTCCCTAAGGTCACCCAAAGGATCCCCTAACTTCCCTCTTTCTTCCCTTACTTTCCCACAAAACTGGTTGACATCATACCCTGACGTCGATCGATCTACGTACGTCATACCCTGACGTCGATCGATCGACGTCCATCTGAGGCACGTCGATCTCTCACTCAACCTACGTCATACCCTCACGTCATACCCTCACTTACTACACGTCATACCCTCACCCTGAACTACGTCGATCGATCGACGTGCATCTGAGGCACGTCGATCTCTCACTCCTTCCACGTCGATCGATCGACGTGCATCTGAGGCACGTCGATCTCTCACCTGCTATACGTCGATCGATCGACATCATAGATTTTCAGAATCTTCATCCTGTGATTTCTGCAGAATCTGCAGATCTATATCCCCTTCGTTTTCCAACTCTCTTCCCATCATTCCAAGCATAATCTTCCCTATCAATCCATTCTTAATCTTCTCAAACCAGATCCTTCACACGCACGTCAACGATTCAATCCTAAGACTCGAATCTTTCATCAAATCAACCCCAAAAACCTAACCTTTTCACTCATCCCTCCCTTCAACCGCCATCATCAAGCAAGTGGGATTTAAGGGATAAGGATTCACATGATCACACATAAACCATGAACAACAAACACGATTTCAACATATAATGGTCAAATCGTCAACACCAAACACATAAATCATATACAAATAATCACGGAAAGAAACTACTGCATGGTGATCCATTTAATATCAAAAGTAGGCCTTTTTCTTTCACAAATTGTAAGAACTTATAAGATGATTACTTGCCTTTGATTACTCGAATGCGGAATCAAGAATGAACGGAGAACGGATCGAAGATCTAGAGGGATCCTTCGTCTGGAGTCGAAAATGAGAGAAACTCTCCTTAGATGGGGAAGAAGAAACCGTCAATGGGGAGGAGAGAAAAGGAGCGTTGGTTTCTTTTCTATAATAGAGAGAAACTGACGTTGATCAGTTTGATATGGAAAGGGAAAAATTTTGGAGTTTCTAAATTATATCTATTATCTTATTTATCTTAAAGGATAAACCTTAATTATTTAATTCTAAAATTAAATATAATTTAATTCTACTATTTATTCTTATCATTAATTTCTAATTAATCCTCTTACTTAATGCCTCATTTATTTCCGTTGACTCTCATTAAACTCCGTTTAATTTCCTTCTTCGCCTTTTAATTATCCAACGGAGGGTGCGGGGCATAACACTATCTATGTCCCTTTGGTCTCCAGGATATAGCCCAACTGGTTCCGAGCAGGAGTTCTCGAATGGGAGGTCAGGGATTCAATTTTTGCCAAAGGCAAGAGAGCCCCTTTTCAGCAAGTGCATAGTGTGGGAGCTGGGAGTTCCTTATGCAGACTACTGTGTATATGACCAAGCTCCTGCTAGCGGACCGTTAGATACCTGATTTACATCCCTACACTATCTTTGGAACTAGGTATGGCAGGAACCGTTACTGGTTTTGGTTCAACCTTTATCTATGTCCCTTTGACATAATCTGACAATGTGTGCATGATGTGTCAATCCGTTTTGATTGTTTGCGATTTTTCATGTGTCCAGTAGCATTTTTTATCAGTTTTTTCTAATTAGATGATAAAATCTTCAGAAAATCGACAGTAATGCTGTAAATAATAATTTAATATCAGTGAATAACCTACAACTAGTCAAAAATTACACAAGAGAAGAAAGGTAGTATGTAACATCAATGCACAAAATCATGGCTTCATTTTTATTTAAATTACTCCTGATTTATGTTCTTGATGTTATGAAAAATATATTATCAAATCGAAATTGCCACTTTTTATACTCATTTCTCATCAGTATTTTCTTAGTCTGTCTCAGACTTATTTTTTTTGCCATTGACCATTTTCAAGCCTGGCTATGAAAAGTTGGGTTCTCTGTTGGGTCCAAACCCTCTCCTTGCATCATATACGTTGAGATCCTCCAGCTTTCAGGAGCCTTGGTTATTGCTTTTAACAATTCTATCAGAAAAATGGTGTTACCTATTCGGACATAAATATACGTAAATATATGTTTAATCACGTTAATCGTGATCTGGTGTACACAATCTTACCCTATACTTTTTTGTGTAAAAAACGGTTTCCGTAGCTTAAACATTTGACCTCAAAATCATAAAGCAACAATCAGTTACTCAAAACATATCATAGCAGTGTTTTTCATGGGGATAGGATCCCCTCATCGCAAATGGGGTGCAGTGACGCGCGACCGCGCGACACATGGCAGCAAGGAGGGTGGCGAGGCTAGATGAGGGTCACCTGCATCTGGCCTCACCACCCACGCAAGAGGGTGAAGAAAGTGGGGTTAGGAGATCCCAACCTTTTTTCATGATAGGGTCAAAACTATGATGAATGGAAAACAGTAGTCTCAGTCTATCCGGTCCTGCCATCAGCTTTACAGTGACCACTTCTGTTCTTCCTTCTAATCATAACCATTATGCTAAAGCCATTGAATATTCCAATAAAATAACGGTCGAGATGAGGAGAGGTAAAAAAATGAAGCAAACTATAAGGTCTCCCATCACGTAATGACACGTGTATAAAAAGAAAAGAGGTTTAAATTTTTTTTTAAAAAAAAGAGTTGCTTGTACACGTGGCAGCGCGTGATTGGAGGCCTCATATTTTGTCTCACTTTTTGCCTCTCCTAATGTCAACCGAGAAAAGAAGCACTAGACTTTCAGTTGAAATCAGGAGAAACAAAAAGCGAGACAAAATAGGAGGCTTTCAATCATGCTCTAACACGTGTAAAAAGATAGGAGGTTTAAATTTTTTTTGTTTTTTTTAAAAAAAATTGTTTGCAAACGTGACAGCGCGTGATTACCGACCTCATATTTTGTTTCACTTTTTACTTCTATTGATTTGAACCCTTAAACTTTGATTGTTAAAAGTAAGATCATGATTTGTACATACGAAAAGTTTAGGCAGCTGACAACTTTGTTAAAACTAAAGATTGATGAGTGATGGAGATTTGATACTTTTAGAGTTTCTTCATCTAAAAAGTTTCAAGATTTTAATCAATCACGTTTCTTGGAGACCATGCAGAAGACTCGTCACCTCGCTTCTTTTTCGTCTTTAAATGCTCCTTTTGTTTCACAAGGTTTTCCTTTCTTTTTCTTTTGGGATAATTACCTTTTGCCCCCTTCATGTTTGGCATAATCGTCAATACCCTCCTCAATGTTTAAAAATACACCTTTAACCCCCTGATGTTTGAAAAAAATATACCTTTAAATCCTTAATTTAATTTTAAAATGTTATTTGAATATATGAAATATGAATTGCCCCTTTTGCCCCTGACTTCATCTTCTTCCTATGTTTCTTCTTCCAATAGTGTCTTGCCATTGACGCCCCATTTTCCTCCGCGTGAAGGGTTTTTCTTCTATGAAGTCAACTGAAAAGTTGGTTAGTTGAATGAAAGAAAAGAAGATCGATCTATCAATGGCCTGGTCCAAGTGTAAAAGCAAGATCAAGTTCGTGGTTGGACTGGAAGCTTCCTGTATTTACCTAAATGAAAAATACAAAAACACATGAAAAAATTACAGTAAAGAACTAATCAAGACGAATGGTCCTAAAATCAGAAGGCAAGAGAGGAGCGTCATAAGCAATGGACGCATTATCAATTGGAGCAAACATGGGCTTTGCACAGACCCGAATGGCACTTCTCACCTTTTCCATTGCGTAGCTATTCGATGCAACAGAACCTTAATATCAGGTTCAAAAGATGCATTTTCTGGTAACAACATAGAACATATTGTCACAGCTTAATTGCGGGAGGAACATATCTATGGGCATTAACATGTCTTCATGGGAGTGACCAGCTTTCTCCAACTTAATGACTTCCAGCAACTGCTAGCAAAAATGGGGCGTCAATGGCAGGGGAGGAAGAAGAAAGTAGGAAGAAGATGAAGTCAAGGGCAAAAGGGGCAATTCATATTTTATATATTCAAATAACATTTTAAAATTAAATTAAGGATTTAAAGGTATATTTTTTCAAACATCAGGGGGTTAAAGGTGTATTTTTAAACATTGAGGAGGGTATTGGCGATTATGCTAAACATGAAGGGGGCAAAAGGTAATTATCCCTTTTCTTTTTCCTTTATGGGGGGGGGGGGTTTGTTGAAATTTGAAAGTGCATATCTTATGCAGGTTTGAGTCGTTAACCTTACGTGTCGTGATTTTGATGAATAGAATTACATATTTTGTAGCCCTTAAAAAAGCTAAAAAACTAGAAACTAGAAAGAAAAGGAAAGGAAATGTCCAAGTGTATTGTGATGAAGCCGGACCTTCATCAAGGGTCAAAGATGACCTCAAATAAACGTCGTCAGTTAAATGGAAGAATGGTTAACTGGTTTGAAGATGATAGCTGGAATAGCTTCGTGAAAGTCCTGCACAAGGAAGCAAAGATCAGAGGTCCCGGGGGGATGACCCCGGGTAAAACCCTCCGACGCTCAAGTCAGTTTGGGTCATTTCTCACTGAGAATATAGTTTTGTGTATGGAGTTAGAAAGTTCTCACAGTTATTGGCTGAGGAGAAGATTCAGTGTATTATCTCCAAGTTGTTTAAAGAATGGATTTCGGATCCCCTTTTCAGGTCTACATTGGCTTGCTTTTATTAGCCTTTTTCCGCCCTTGGTCTCTGATGGCGGATGAGATGTTTGCTTGGGGCAGATAGCCTAGGACGTCGTAGGTCTGCTGATGTGACTAGTAGACCGGCTGATGTGACTAGTAGGTCGGCTGAAGTGATTTTGACGTGCACGGGCTGGATAGCCAGACGTGTACTCTTCCTTTGAGCTGCACTTCTGCCTGATGATTCCATGATGTAATGCTGTGCTTGATTCCTTTGCTGAAGTGCAGAACCAGGCCTCGTCGAAGTGTAGAACCAAGCTTTGCCGAAGTGCGATATTAAATCTGATCGAAGTGATCTGGAGTGTAGCACTTGAGCTGAAGCTGATGTTGGGGTTCGGTGCCGAGGTGCAGTCCTTGGCTTATTCCTCGATAGCAAAAAGGATGTCATGGGGCTTAGCCGAAGTGCAATCACGGCTGAAGAGCAATACTTGGGTGCTGAACTGCAAGAGTTATATCGTTGACTGTTGTTAACTAAGAGGCGATTAATTCTGGTTTATCATATTGCACCCTACTTATGCTGGATTTTTCCTGAGATAATAGCTTAATATTTCTTCAAAATATGCCAAGAATTGAAAAAGAGAAAGGAAAATGAATATAAGAATTTTAAATATATTCCATAAAAAACTTGTGACACTTCAAGCTATTTTCACTATATATTCATATAATATATTGAGTACTTAGTTTCATTCATATGTATAAACGAAAAAAATGACAATTCCCATTCAGCAACGGAAAAGAAGAAATATGCACAACATATGCGTTGTGTTGAGTTTGGATTCTAACACCCACAATTCTCTCACCTACTTTCTCACCTCACGATACGTGACAGCAGAATAGGGGTGGTAAAGCGATGTTTTATATTTAAACAACATTAAGTTGTTTAAATATTGACCGCAAATTTGTCATGCAAATATTGTAGAATATTGATACATAACGTACGTAAAGCGATGTTTTATATTATTCTAAAAGCAATTAAAACCACTATTAGTGTAAAAGGATAATATCATATAAGGGAAGAATGCTAACAGATAGAGAGTTACCATTATAAAAAACCTATACATATCTTTTATACAAGATTATTTCAAGAACAACTAAAGATACTTCTTTTACCTTTACCTTTTTTTTTTTGCTTAATATCCATAATAATTTAGGGTTCATAAGAATATCTTGGAGCGTAAAAAATGCAGGGTGCAGTGCATGACTTTGTCAGGTAAATATAATAAATGGGTTGGCAGATCACATCGAAAGCCTCACCTCTTTAATACCCGTAACGATCTGCCCTTAATTGATTTCTTCTAACTATAATTATAGCGGTAAATGAACCAAACTGTTCGATTGTTCAGCTCGTTTGTTCGAGCTCGAGCTCGAGCCCGGCTCGAATAAAAGGTGATTGAAGACCTCATATTTTATCCCACTTTTAACCTGGTTATATATAAACCGGGAACGAATGACCACTTTTTTTTGGTTTGTTTGTCTGACCTTTAAACCTCAAACATGATGATTCTTCTTTCTGATCACTGGATCGATTGCTAGCTAATATGAGAAAGTTGTATCTGTTGTATGATTACTCGAATTGCTAGTTAATATGAGAAAGTCTTTTATCTATTTAAGAGGAACGCTACACTGTACTATGTTCTTATATATACGATATTTGAATAACCTATAAAAATTAGATTTGGTTATAGTTTTTCTTAAATAATATATTTAAATAAATTTAGAGATAATTACTAGTTTGCCATAATCTCTGATATTCTCTTTTAAGTTTAAAAATACATATTGAAACTTGGGCTTACATGAGGTGAGGCTCATATCCACTCAAAACCTTAAGTGGTACATCATCTTCATATAATCCATATATTTTTTTCTCAAATTAACAATGTGGGATTCTCAACAATACAACCTTCCGCTTTTAATGTTCGGACTCAAATGTGTATATATATAGGTGCTTATATGTATATGTCTGTGATGTATATACGTATTCAAAGTTTTAGACGATTAATCTAGTATAACTTTGATTATCTTACTTTACAGTTTAATAAGACGATCGATACCATTTACCTATAAGACTATGAAGACATCCACATTGATCAAACCAAAGATTGTTCGAAATGTCTATTCCATAAAGAAAACAAGGAACGCTAAAAAAAGATGATGAGCTCTAGATATAACTTAGTTGGTATTTAGATTAAGAAATGTCGAATGTTCGAATCGAGACACTTATAGAGTAGGAGTAATACTGTTATCTGGGCTTAAATGACCAAAACCTGAATATGCTCTTATAGGATTACGGGCCCGGTTTTCAAATAGGCTATTTGTGTGAGTTCTGACAACACATTACTAATATAGAAGACCGCTCAATTACTGATTTGTATCCTTTATAAAGCTTCATACAGCTGAAGCAGTGGAAACTCTCGGAACTAAGGATTTGGTCTTTTTTTTCAAGGATTTGGTCTTTTTTTTGATGAGGGAGTGGGTTCTCCCCCCACCTGTACCAGAGGCCCCTTAGCCAGGTGGGATGTAAATCGAGGGATGTGCTCTACCGGCAGCCCTGCAAAGGGAGAGGACACTCGAGACTCAGCCAGCCCAGAGGCAACCCTTGTAATATTTCAACAAGGATTCTCTCCACACGGACTCGAACTCGGCACGTCGGGTTCTAGCCCCAATCAACTTTGCCACTTACCACTGGACTATGCCCAGGATTTGGTCTTTTTTATTGGAGGAGGAGGTGGTCCAAACGATGGCAATAAGTCATTCAGTCTTGGTGAGGTTTAAACAATGATGACATTGAAGAATAATTCTGAAAGAAAGCCAAAGGAAAGTCGACAGATTGCAGCACTAACAAAATTCATTTGACTACAAGCAGAAAAGAACGACGAAAGACAAAAGACTGCATGATTGAAGTTTGGAATGCCCTTCTGCATGATCTTCTCCATTCGTTATCCCCAACAGAGATGCATAGGACTCTACAACAATAATTTTTTACCCTAAAGTGGGACATTATTATTTCTAGTTGTAAAATTTATTATTTACTCTGCTTCTTTTGTGGATGACAAATGATTTTTTTCCTATTAGTTATTGGATATCGGATGGCTCTATCTATTAGATAGAAGTATTGTTTCTCTATCTCTTATCTTTCTCAAACCCTAGTAAAATGATATAAGTTAGGGTTCGCTTTATTAAAGAAACCAGTTAGGGTTCGCTTTATTAAAGAAACCAGAACAACGATATGTATTATTTGTTGCAAATTATTTGGGCTCGAGACCCGTTTAACAAAGGGAGAAGATAACTTATTCAAAAATAAATAAATAAATAAATAAAATGGCTGAAGATAACTCAAGGAAAAAAAAATAATGATACATCCATAGTTTTGTCTAGTTTATTAAGCTACCTCGTCCGAAGAGGTTACCCCTTCCCTCTCCTCTTCTCACTCGCAAACCAAACACAGCCTCAAGGGGTTGAAGATTCTAGATCTAGCAGATTTGTGTATCATCTTTCAAGCTAGACACGGTGTAAGATAAAATTGCTTCGTGATATAAAAGTCACGAGTTTGAACTGTAGAAACAGCCGTTTACACTATGTATAGGACAAGACTGCGTATATCAGATTGTGAAACGATCTGACTTATCCCCATATCCTGTGCAAACGAGGAAGACTAATGCACTGAAAACGTCATTTTAAACCGGACACTAAAATCATGTTATATGTATAAATTAGAGAAGTCGTTTCTCTATTAAATGAATTAAAAAAAAATGAGACGTTACGGGTTATGAAATCTTTGCCATTCTAATGGTGCGATTAAAGTTTCAATGTGTCGTGGCAGTACCCACAACTATAACTTAAAAGATAAATGGGGTGGCTCTTTCTTCTAAATGACTATTAGTCATATTTAAGTCTAAAATGTCATATTCATCTATGAGTACCAATCTATTTATCTTCAACTTACATATCATGATATGATAATGTTTACACTATTTTGAAAACATATAAATTGATAAGGATGTAGGAATTTCTCTAAGCTACCAAATCATATGTTAGCAGAAACATTCAATGTAACATAAGCTTTTTTGTCACAACAACATTGTCCTATTACCTTAGAATCTCCCGTTTGTGACAGGATATGAAGAAGTCAGATGTACTCAATCATACATATGTGTTAGAAATGGACAGCGATTGTTTTCTAATGACTCATAATAAAAATTAAAGTTGTATCGATCAGCTGATACTTCCTTGACACAATATTGTCAATTGTGCTTTACGACATTTAGTGCCACTAGGTAGGCATAATTAAGCTAGTGTTAAAGAAGCTTTACAAGAAGGACCAATTCCGAAATTATATCACTTATTATATTCTCAACCTTAATTTCCAATAATAAATAGCTTAAAGATGAAGTGAATCTTTTCTAAAATTAAGAACTAAACAGCCAACCAAAATTTTCATATGATTGCATACCCGAAGGGCAGTAAACTAAACCTCTGTGTGTTTTTATATGATTGATTGACACATCTTGATGCAATTTTTATTATGGGTTATTCTAACACATGAGTATGGTTGCGTACATCCGACTCCCATACCATACCATAAGCGGGAGTCTCTAAAGCAATGACGTAATGTTGTTGAGGGACAGTAAACTAAACAAACTGTCCCATTAAAGGTAGAAGATAAAGAGAAAGCATGTTCATAATAATCCCTGTATTTTCATGTTCATAGTTTCTATATTTTAATTATTCTACGTACAATAATTCAGACAAAAAACCAGTTGATGAACATGAAGCAAATACATTGAGCTGTTTCTTCTTCATTCAAAACCTTCCATGCCACTGCCCTCTCGTAAGAAACCTGCCTCCCCATGCTTGACAGGCAGATCCCACTTTGAAGACACGCGAAACCCTACCGAGCAGACATGAAATCAATGAATCAATAAATAATTATTCTATTTCATAATCTCAACTTCTTACACAAACCGTTGGGTAAGGCTGTGCACATGAGATCGCGAAGCGATCCAGCCCCTCTCCAGTAGGGTAAGTCTGCGTACATCAGATCGCGAAACGATCTGGCCCATCCCCAGATCATGTGTAAACGCGGAAGCCTATTACACCGGAAACGGGGTTTTTTATAATCTATACACAAGAAATAATGAAATATCACTAAATTTACCTGCTGCATTATCTGTGGAAGCTCAGAAAAGAGTGTCTTTCTGCCATTTTGGTCGAAGATCTTTTCTAGAGTAATATCAGGGAGTGATGCTAATGTGGTCTCCAGCATGTCAAGTCCTGCCTGATTCGCGAACGTGAAAATTGGCAATGCCTGCACCAAGTCATAAAAACTTAGTTCGAATAATTTAAATGTTGTGATAATCGTACATATACTATATCTCCTGGCCAGCGTTATGTTCACCTATATGTACATTTTCACTATTATATTTCACCTGGCTTTATTTTTTTCACTAGATCCTTAGAATGCTGGTACAAGCAACTTATGGCTCTTTACTCTTTTTTACTTTCCTTTTCTTACTAGATTATTACTGCTATTGTTATCATCTGGTTATTTCCAATAGAGTCAATGACACGCTCTTCTTTCTTTTTCTTACTAGATATTACTCCGTATGTTTCTAACATATGGGTATGGTTACATACATCCGACTCCTCATACATCGTCATAGGCGGGAGCCTGTCTGTTCAGGGGGTGAGAGGTGTATAGTCACAAATTAATATAGAAAAATAGCAGAGTAATTTCAAACATGGCCAACCAAAAATTCAAAACACAATATACTCATCCTAAATGTAGGATGTATGCCACGATATCAGGCTAATGATAAGAAAAAATATTTAAAAAAAAAGCCATGGAAATTAACCTTTAAAGAGCAGCACATAAGAGCATCAGGCTGATGCCAAAGTGATTTGAGGATGGATTCACTCCCTTCACCAAGAGGTTTGAGCAATTCCACCCCTAAAAAGAATCTGCAAAGAAGATTTATCCACTGTAACAGCTCTAAGGTGGGACATACCGCGAGCTATAAGGATTCAGATCAGAAGATGCAAAAAATGAGTCAAAATATAAGGCCTTCAATCACGCGATGACATGTGTACAAGCAACTACTTTTTTAAAAACAAAAAAAAAATTTAAACCTCTTCCTTTTTTTGTACACGTAATGGCACGTGATTGGAGGTTTCATATTTTGTCTCACTTTCTGCCTCTCCTGATCTGAACCGGAGTTATAGCTGCTACTTAGTTAATTAAAGAACAGCACATACCTATAGCTTTGGCAGATCCAACGAGCAAGCGTCTGTGCCTCGGGCGTGCCAGGTGGTATGTGCAAACCTGCATGGGAACCATAGTGCGGAGGGGAAAGCGCTAAAGCTACCCTTTGAACTGATGATATAATACCGCGAACATACTGTCTGGCCATTACTGCAACACTTTCATGAAGGTGCATTTCGAATGCAAACTGAAACGCAATTGTCATGACAGATTTTGCAGCACTAGAGTTTCTGGGATGCTCGCCAGCCACCTGGTTACCTGATGAGCCAACCTCAAGCGCGGATGCAAGGTCAAGGGTGCGATTTGGACTGATGGGATCCTGCATTTCCATTTCCAAATTAATAAATTCAAATTTGAGAAACTAAAAAAAAAAAAAAAAAAACATATCATGTGCAACACCTTACCGCTTTGGAATCAACAGGCATAATGCGAAAGCCGGATGGAAGGAGGGGCGTGTCATCGGAAAAGGAGGCATCAATTGGTGCAAATATTAGTTCTGAGCAGCTTCCAATAGAGTTCTCATCCACTCCATTGCAAAGCTGCAAGACAAGCATATTAGTCTCTCGGTTATTAAATTATTAGCATTTTTGGTTTCCATTCTTTTCAAATGGAGTGAAGGATACACTATCCTTTGACTTTAGAATATGATGGAATAAAGCCAAATGATTCACTAAATTGGCTGCACTTATTATATTATGAAGTACCAGTTGATCGACACAGCTTGACGCATCATTATAGGTCATCAGAAACAACATCTGTGTATTTTTAACATTTACGTATTGTTACATACATCCGACCCCCGTACCCGCCCATAGGCGGCAACCTCTTAGGCAATGGGTAATGTTTAGGCCTGTAAATGAACTGAGCCGTTCGGTATGTTCGGTTCGTTCGGCTCGAGCTCGGCTCGACTAAAGGGTTAATGAACCGAGCTTGAACCACTTTTTTCTGTTCGAACTCGGTAAGTGCACAGTTCGTTTAAGGTGTTCGGCTCGTTAATGTTGTTCGTGAGTTAAACGAACCGAACTTGAACAATTAAATATGTTCGCTCAAATAAACGAGCAAGCTCGGCTCGTTTGCTAAGTTAAATGAACCGAGCTTGAACAATACGATGCTCCGCTCGTTCGGCTCGTTTACCGCCCTAGTAATGTTGTTGCTGTGGCTTTTGATTGATAGTAATCATGAGCATAATAGCGCGAAGCCTCGAGCAAAATGCAGCTATTTACCAATTCCAGTGATGACACAAGCTATCAGAAAAACTTACTTGCAACAGGAAGGTTTCACCAGGTACAATCATATCATCCCGATAATGGCTAATATTTTCCAGCCTAATCACCTCCATGAACTGCATTGCCAAAAAAAGCCGATGGATTATTGATAAAGTTATTAACTAATTGCATACATAAAGCAAGCATCACGTTTTTTTTTAATTAAAAATTTTAAAACACCAGACTTGCCTCTTCATGCTCTATTGAGTGAGCAAGAGGAAGGATGACCTGGCCGCCGAAGCTTCCTCCACGAGGCACTCCTAAGCTACCAGGACAAGGTTTGATAGCAGATGCTGAGTATGCATCAATGCCACTGTCTGCCCATTCTGATCGATGTTCGCGGAGGAACCTTAGAAGTATAGCAGGGGGCACATTCTGCCAAAAGGAAGACGAAGAAGGGTGATGGAAATGGATAAACCACAGAAGATGCACAACGAATGGAATTCTGATCAAGTTGTTACGATTTTTAAGTCCTAATGCTTAACTAATTGATGGCAATATGTGACACCAAGATGCAGTTGGACATAATATGCATAAAGATCATATAGTGCAGTGGTCCATAGTGTGCTCATGCAAAAACTCATGTTTGCTTTTAGTCCATTGACGAATTTTCTTATGCATGCATCATGGATTTAGTTGCACAAATGATCCGTGACGCATTATGCATTACGCATTCATTATATCTCCTTACTTGTAAAAGCATGGACGCCTTGACACATAGCACTGCATTGCTAACAGATGCAAACCCATTAGCATACTGAAAGTTGATGCTCATTAATTTACTCGGAGATGAGTTTACAAGAACAGTAACATCATCAACCCCGTCGCTTTCAATCATAGTCCAACCATCATCTGGGAAACCACTTACAGCCTCGTTGAAACCCCTACAGTAGACACAACATAAGTAACTTCTTCAGTGAATAACATCAGTAGAATGATGTATAAGAATTAAAATGTCGTACTTGCTCAATCTGTGGCTAAGTGCCCTTAAAGCTGCAGGTCTTCTTCCACATCCTGTAATAATGGGCTGAGAAACTTCTTGAGAAATTAGCCTTAACTGATGCATAGCCTGAAACATAGCAGAATATTAGGGAGAAAAGCAAAAGACAACTCAAATGTATATTACAATACATATAATCACATGATAAACAGGCAAAGTATTTTTGTTCTGCAATAATAGAAAAGTTACTGCATGAGTATCGATGTTTCCCATACCCCCATCGTTGTTCTCTGAGCAAGCAATGCAGATGACTCGTAGAGTGGACGAATCACTTCAGGCACGCTCCAAGGCTGTAGGAAGATTTGAATCTTGTTAGGGTGGGAATTCGTAATAAATCCTTCAATGAGAATCACAGGATCGCTTGAATATACCTCTAAGTCCAGGTGATCAACTATATGGACTACAGAGCCGCCACCTTCACAAGGTCTAATCAAGTATCCACTAGGCAGCATTTCAGCTCTGACAAAGTGTGGGACTTGGGGCATTGTGGGCCCGTTCTGTGTGTTGTTGAGTGATCGTTCGCAGACCTGAAGTAGATGTGCATACCAAAGTTCATCAATCATCGATAAGATCTATTTTACATGATAGTATAATCTTATGTAGCACATACCACAAGGCTACCATCCTCCATAACAGATGTATATCGCAGTAGCCAGAAGTCCCGAGCTGGTGCCAAAGTAGTGGGGGCATAAAGCTGAAGAAACAAACCATAACTATTAAGCAGATCAGCCTAAATGTTGGTTTTAACATCCAAATAGACGGAAATACTAACCTGCATGTAAACTAACTCTATGGTTCCACAGTTATCAGCAGACATTGCATTGAGGACATCCACTGTTCGGCAATCACGGAGCCATGATGGTCGATCTTTTAGGATTTCAGCAACCTGGATAAAGATAAAAGACTAAATACACCAAATGCTCCATGAATGTTCTTCAGTTATAAAACATAATCAGGAAATACTTACTCTTTTAGGTTCCAAACCCACAAGGCCGCATGCACGTGCCGCTGCACCAGTGCAACCATGAGATATTGAAATGATTCCAATGGAATCCGGACCAGGCTGCCAGAAGAAAAAATGAGTGTGTCATGAAGCAAAAAATGATTACATTTCAAGTTGTGAAAAGAAAGTTAACTACCAGGGCCAGCTATCAACATCCCAAAGGCATAGCTGCACAAATCAAATTCTAGTTTAACAAGGGGTTCATGGAGGCAGAGTATTAAAGTTAAGATAGGATATAGAGGCACGTTAGAGAATATTTAGAGGATTAGATAGTATTTACACTTTAGGTTAGCTCTGCACATTTTTGTTTCGGTCTTTGTCTTTCAACTATTTGTGCATATCCACTGTTATGACTATTTTAATATCGGAAGATTTCTGTTTATGTTTAATAAAATCCATTCATAAGTACAAATTTCTATTATTGTGCTATATATGCAGGTACATATAGAGCCGGAGGTCTTACTGGAAGCAAACTCTCTATCCCTTGGGATGGAGGTATTGTTTGTCTATCTTTCACCCTCCCCAGACCCAAACAATAGCTTTTGCTGTCGTTGGGATATACTGGGTATGATTATTGTTGTTGTAACAAGGGACTAAATCCACATCCTCTTTTGATTTTCCACCACCTTATGAAAAGGACTTCGCGGACGGATTTAGCCCCTCCCTTAGGTTTGTTACCATATATAATCACCAGGATCTGTACCCTGAGGCATGTGATAATAATACTTGTTATAAATGATCATGTTAAGTTGGGATTTGTTACCTTCATCCCAGGCATTTGGATCCACTCTACGGCAGTTCCGGTGGCCTTGGAAAGAAACTCTGCTAAAGTTTCCTCTGCAATGGACAAAAGTCTAGGAAAAATACAACGATACTTGTGTCAACACAAAATGTAATAAAAGGCACTCGAGCAAATTGTACATAAAAGCCCAAAGAACAAGAATGTTCCTACTAACCCTGCAGGACTAGCATCCCTTGGTGGATGTTGAGGAGTCAAATGGGGTTGACCACTTGTTACCACTGATTCACAACTATTATCTGTGCTACCAAGATTTGCCTGCAAAATTCATGGGGCAAATGAATGCTCAGAGCTCAAAGATTATTGGTGCATAATGTTAATCACTTTCTTGATGGGTTCTGAGAGGTAAAGGGTGTTCCCGGTGCACTAGGTTCCTGCGTTTGTGCAGAGACCGGTGAAGAACCGAATCGCTTTGTGATCTGATGTATGAAGGCTTACTCTACGCTTTGTGCAAGAGATAACTAACTGAATATAAAAGGTGATAATGTTCCTCCAAGCAGAGCTCAAATTAAACTCAACCTATTTTCTACTTGTAAATTCTTGCTAATGTTCTTCTTCTTCCCTTGAAAAAGGAAGGGACACAACGAACCGATCATGTCTTCAGATTGATGTAAGATAATTTAGGCCAGGAAATCCATGAAGAAAATGAAAGAAAAGCTATACATACAATTAAAGAGCATGAAATACAATAGAACACCACCAACAACAACAACAACATTACTCCATTGTCTTAGAGGCTTCCGTTTATGGCGGGGTATTGAGAGAACGCAACTATACCCGTGTGTTAGAAACACAGAGAGGTTGTTTCCGATAAACCATAATAAAAATTGCGCCAAGCTGTGTCGATCAACTGCTACTTCATAATATAAGAAGCGCGGCTAATTGAGTGAGTCGTTTTGTTTTATTCAATCATATTCCAATACAATATACCAACAAATGAAAAAAAAAATCAAAGAATTAGAGGCTACACCATAACATACATTTTGAGTGTGTTGGCGGAAATAGCTGTTATCATAAACTAGCTGTGAAACTTGCTTCTGTAACCTTTCATTCTCCTCCATCAAAAGCTTATTCATTGCTGTCAATTTCCTGTTCACAACTTGAAGGCGATACGCTTCTTTACGCTGCTTTTCTCTACATCTACCAATCAAAGAAAAATCATACTCCAAACATCAGTAAAGTTCAAATTGACTGATGAATCACAATATTTCATCAAATTATCAACTAATATCAAATCAAATCATGATTGTATCATAAACTATAGTACCTACCTTCTGTTCTGAAACCAAACTTTGATCTGCTTTGGCTCAATGTTTGAAAGTATAGGGCACTCGCGAATCAGTTGTTGCCGGCGAAGAGAACTTGGCTTTGGGCATTCATGGTACAGCCTTTCCAAAGCTTCAACCTGCTCAGGTGTGTACCGGACATACTTTCCATTATCCATCATCATTTTACTGCTAGAATCTTTGCTTGATGAAGACACTGCCATCATTGCTACAGATCAAAGTCATCAAAGAAAAAATATATATATATACTTCAATTGGATGAACAACTTAATCAAATAATCCTTTTTGCATCAATCGTAAATCATCAGTCTATCCATATCCACTCAAAACCTTAAGGCAATGGGTGGTGATACTTCATCCAGCCATGCATTTTTTTATCAAATTAGCCAATGTGGGATTCTCAACACCCGTCCTCACGTGGCAACGTGGCTTGACATACACACGCCCCTTTACAACCCGCCCTCAATCACAAACCACAAGCCAGACATGAAAATCTTGACATACACACGCGTCTTTACAACCCGCCCTCAATCACAAACCACAAGCCAGACATGAACATCTGGAATTAGGTGCGCCTTTACAACCCGCCCTCAATCACAAACCACAAGCCAGGCATGAACATCTGGAATTAGGTGAGGGGAAACATTAAGTGGCCAACCATGGGCGAGGCAAGGGGTGAGTCCACATTTTAAACCTGCTCTGGTACCATGTTGAAACTTGGGCTTACATGAGGTGAGACTCATATCCACTCAAAACCTTAAGGCAATGGGTGGTGGTACTTCATCCTTATATAAGCCATACATTTTTTATCAAATTAGCCAATGTGGAATTCTCAACACTTTTCATGTTTCAGCTGAAGAAAAAAAAAACAAAGAAAAAACTTGATTGCAGCTGAACCAAATCCAAGCACACCTAGCAATTCGAATTCGCCTAGTAGTAAAGATCAGCCTCCTCCTGAATTCACTCACTAACACACTAACACATCATATCTCTATTATAGTGTCATTTATGCAGGTACATATAAAGCCGAGGTCTCACTGGAATCAAACTCTCTATCTCTTGGGATAGAGGTGTTGTTTGCATGCCACTTATCCTCTACAGACCCTAGCGATAACTTTTGTTGTCGTTAGGATACATTGGGTACGATTGATGATGATGCCTAGTAGTAAAGATCATCACACTTCCTACAAAGAACCAGTGCTGGAGTCATATCCCCTTCTCTCATGGGTACGGTAAAATTTAAACCCAAAAAAGAAAATTTCAAGCAGGCCTTTTAATACCTAGAGTCCAAAACTATCAAAATCAATCAAATTACCCTTCAAAGATTTGCTCTTCCTAAGTGTTTCAATCCCCCAACTTACAACTACAGCCAAAATGAAGGGGGGCGGAGGTGCCCACTGAAAATAAGTCTATAAAATTGCAATTAATTAGACTAAAACAATCTACTTAACCTTGGTATACATCTAAAACATATAGCTAGTAACTTGAGAGCTGAAACCTAGTCCCAGAATAGGTGGATGCAAATACTAAAATTCAACTGGGACTTAAACTCATCTAGTGATAAAGTCTGTTGCATTTTCTGGTGAAAATCGGAGTTCGAATCACTCCTCTCTCTGTCCGCATGCGGTAAAATAAAAGATATACTAAAATTTTATTTATTTTTTTTTAAAAAATTCAACTGAACTTTGAGAATTTTTAGACAAATTGAGAGAGGAAGCGTGGGATTCTTTTTCCTTTTTTTTTTTTTAACTACTCGAATAAGGTCTCACACACACATATATAGAGTTTATGTATAGCCATTGGAAAATTCAAAATTCCAAGGCGTCTACACTTGTGCTCATGAAACTAAGACAAGATAAGATATGCTTCAAACACAAAAAGGAAAGAAAAAACGTACCAACACACAAAAGGGAGCATGAGTAATCATAGTAAATAATTGTGAAAGGAAACAAGATTTAGTTTCTTACTCATAATCTCCACACCCAAGAAAAGAACGCAGTCGTTTTCCTTCACAAACAATCTGCTGCATCAAGCAATAAAAACTCTTCAAGTTCAGTGATCCCTTTTCTTATGTAAGTGTGTAGCTTCAAGATTGATGATCCCTTTTTCTTATCTTATGTGATGATGCATGTAAAATGGAGCACGCATGCATGTAGATGAAGAAGGGAGAAAATTAGAGTATGAGATTAATGGGGAAAAAGAGGAGACAGAAAAGAATGGTGAAGAAGATGCTTTACTAGGAGTATATTATAAGGCTGTTGCTTTCTGTTGGAATGGTGCTGTTTTCCCTTTAACCTTTTCTTTTTTTTTTAAATAATATATATCGGATTTGCTGGATCACTTTCAGCACTGTGCGTAGTGGTGTGGGGTTGAAGAAACAGAAGCAGCTCTTTCTAAAGGACCAGACGCTTCAAGGATAACTGTGTAGGCATAGGAAGAGGCTGGATCGTTTCGCGATCTGAGTTACGTAACGTTACATTACACTTTATGGAAAAAAACCGTTTTTACGCTTTGAATCCGTGACTTTAAAATCACAAAGTATCAACTTTAATATTTGCTCCAAGGTCCACGTTTAACGCTTCACTGAGACTGTAACTAGGAATTCCTGGTCCCTTCTCAATACCAATAACAGTATTTCGTACGGTAAAAACTACTTGTCATCTAAAAAACGTTTGTTATATATAGTAAAACTTACATGATGTTTAAGTTGTTTAGAAATTTATTGGTTTATTCTAACCTTTAAATATTTTATCATTTTATTAGTCGTCGACTAGAATAGGCACTTGAAAACACTATAGATGTATTCAAGTAAGCCTTAAGACTTTTAGCTCCATCTTTTTTCGATGGGTAGATTAGGCATGACATACTAGATCTGCACATCTCTGAAGACGTGGTCCATGATAAGAGTTCATAAAGACAAATGCTTGATGTTAAGTCGGGATATAAGGGCATCTTATACTAAACTTAGAGGCTTAAATGTTAGAATATGTTGAGTTTTTATGATTGCACAATGGGTACTTCGAACAAGTGATTAGGCGCTTCATGTGTGTTGTTGGAAGTCAGTATACTTCGAACGCTCACATTAGGCGCTTAATGTACCTTGGTGGAGTCCAGTACACTTCGAACGCCTGCATTAGGCGCTTTATGTGAAGTGTCTGTATGTGCGTACACATCGAACGCCTAGATTAGGCGCTTCATGTGAAGTGTTTGAAAGTCAGGACACTTCGAACGCCTGATTAGGCGCTTCATGTGCCCTGTGAAAAAATGCGAACACTTCGAACGCCTGATTAGGTGTTTTAAGTGGTCCACCAAGTCAAAAGTATTTTTCCCCTGAATGGGCACGTACTCTTAAGTACTTTCTCTGAGAAAATGTCAGAGTTAGTTCGAACAAGCATGAAGGGCTACATCAGGCGCTTCATGTGACTTCGAACGCCTTAAGCAGCCCACATTAGGCGCTTGATGTGACTTCGAACGACGGTTCATTTTCACATCAAGCGCTCTATGTCACTTCGAACGCTTGTGCTTTAAGCACATTAGGCGCTTCATGTGACCAACGTTGCAAAGGTCTTATACTTCACTTTTTAACATCAGTTGACTCTTTGTACCCTCCTCCTTTAGTGTCTTTTTCACAGGTCATTCTCTGCTGAAGATTTCAGGTTTCCTTTCTTGACATTCTTTTTGAAATCTCTCCAAGAATGTTGCTACATGTCAAAGGAAGATCTCCAATGATGAGGACTCACCAACACAAGATGTCAAAACTCATTATTGTTTGTGCAGAGGGTTTCAAACGGGAAGAAGTTTGAAGAATGATAAAAGCAAGTAACTTTCTATATTGCAAGCTCTCAAATTTTCTCTCAAGCTCTCAAAATACTTGTAAACATTATACATTTTACTTTATTGTTGAAAGTGATTATTGCAAGAAGAAGAAGAGTCTTCTTCTTGGTGAGTTATTATTGTGAGAGATTGGGTAGATTGTTGGTCAAGGAGCAAGGGTGCTTCTTGTTTGAGATTTTTAGACTTTAAAGGGTTAGTTGATAGTGTGGTGCACTATTCTCCCTACAAGATTTCTTTGAGGGCAAAGAAGATCTTTGGAGGCTAGACTTCAAAGGGTTAGATCTCTCGGTTGTGGTCTAGGCAAAGTGCCTAGTTTTTCATTGTTTGGATTTTGTTCTTTGATTGTTGTTTCCCCATAGAAATAACAATATCCATTTCAAAATTCTTCTTGTGAAAAATCAAGAAGGTAGAAGAGTAGAGTCATTTGACTTGAACCTCTATACATACTTGTGTTTTTTACTTTCTTGCAAACTTTTATTCTTTCTAAAGAACACACACAAGTATTGGTTGCACCTCAAAACGAAAAATATCCATACTTGGTGAACACAATATTCAACCCCCTTCTAGTGTGTTCTAAGGGACCTAACATTAAATACTCTTTACACTTTAGGTTGACTTTGCAATTTTTGTGTTTTCGTATTTGTCTTTCATTATTTGTGCATATGAACGGTTAGCGCTATTTTAATATCGGAAGCTTTTTATTTGTGTTTATTAAATTCCTTCACTAGTACACTAACACACCATATTAATATATTCTATCATCTATGTAGGTACGACTAGAGCCGTGGGTTTCACTAGAATCAAACTCTCTATCTCTTCAGATGGAGGTACGTTTGACTGTCTCTCACCCTTTCGAGATCCTAGCGATAGTTTTTAATGTCGTTAAGATATACGGGATATGGTTATTGGTGGGCTCCATCTTCTTCTTACATCTTTCCGTGTGCTACTACCTCTTTACCAGTAATTCTTTTGTCCATTGGCGTAGATATATAGTGTCTTTTTAGTGGTGTGTTGGTTAAGTAAGTATTGTATAAATTTTTCTGAAATATTGTATAAGTTTTATTGAAACTAGTGTGGGTACACGTTTTCTACCTATATATCTAGTATGAAAGTTTTGCTGAAATTGTGTAGGATATATAGTACTGTTACGCAAGAAGAGAATGTCACCTTCTACTAGGGGTGTACATGGTCCGGTCCGGCCGGTTTTTGCGTATGTTGTCAACCAAACCGTTTGTAACGGTTTTGACATTCAGGAACCGGAACCAGACCAGAACCGGTCAACAAACTGCTTGACCGGTCCGGTTCGGTTTGGTTTGGTTCCGGGTTTTTTCGGTTTCAAATCTGCATTCGGAATACAAAGACAATATATTTCCTTGAAAGATTCATTAGCACATACGCAACACATGCATTTTTACCAAAGGTCACCAACTGCAACAAATACAATAAAAACTACACAAGCAAGTGCCTTGAGTTTCCACCTACTTTGGTGGCAGTGAAGAATTTGTACAATGTAAAGGAAAGCCGTGATAAACGGTAAACCCATGTTCTTGTGCTTTGTGATAAACGGTAAATTTGTACAGTGTAGAGTAATCACAAACAACATAAAAAAAGGAAGTTATTATTTTCTTTATCAATTTGTTGCTGACTGTTGATAAACGGTAAACCCATGTTCTTGTGCTTTAAAGTTTAATCTACTGCATTTCCAAGAATCAAAAGTCGTGAAGACATATATCACAAATACAAGTAATCAACGCAAATAAGGTCTGATTTCTAAACTACTGATAGTCAAATATAGCTAGAAACTGTTAGAATTCAAGAAGACCTACACTCTTACACAGGCTACAGCAGGGAAGTCTTGTGTCTTTTGTAGAAAATGAACATGCACGTCTTTCTTAGAGCCCCATCGCCTACAATTACACATTATATGAACTTTGACTGGACTATTCGAGCTCAGATCTATGTAAAAAATAACATTGAGGAAACAAACATATTGAAGGGTAAATACGTACCGAGGAAGTGGAAAATCTGTTGGTAGTGTTGGTGATTGTGAATTAGGGGTCAAGTTTTTCACCCAACAAAGAACAAACACCATTGTCGCTGCCTCGCTGGTCGTTGGCGACTCTGCGACTGCGAGTGCAACTCTGCTTGGGCACTGACGAGAGAACTCAGAAGGGCTGCAGTAGGAGGCTTCAAAGAGAAAAACTCAGCGAATGGAGATGGAGAAGACAATAGATTGGGAAGAGACCAAGAGTGAACTGGGAGACGGCCAGACGGGAGTTTTGTTTGCAAAAGGAATTTGGAGGGAAGAAATTTCCTGAAGAAAATTAGGGTTGCTGCTGGCTGCTGGTGCTCGAGTGGAAGCCTGGAAGGGGAAGCGGGAACTGAGGAGTGAGGAAAGATTAGGCTGGAAGTTTCTAGGTTGCTCTGGAGACTGGAGGGTTTAATATTTAATGCAAAAAATATTTAATATATATTATTAAATAGGTCAGGTCCGGTTTTACGGTTTACAATTTTCAGAACCGAAACCAAACCGGTAAAAACAGTCCGGTTTTTCCTTTGTATGTAAACCGACCGTAAAACTGTGGTTCGGTTTAAGACCGGTTTGGATCGGTGCGGTTCGGTTGTTTGGTCCGGTTTTTAAAATTTTTGTTCACCCCTACCTTCTACTGCCCTTGTCTTTGTTATTGGTTTTTCCCTCTCTATTAGCTCATGATAGTTTTTGATTTCGTTGGGATATATTAATTATGTGTTATTGTTGTTTTTTTTATTAGTCCTTGATTTCTTTGATTAGTTTAAACATGTACTCTTTTTTCTTTATTTCTTTTATTTTATTGTTTGTTTGAATTTTCTCATTTCTTTGAACAAAGTGTGCAAGAAAGCGTGCCTCTTCTCTTTAAGGATATTGCTTCAGGTGAAATCGATGAGGAGGGAAGAAAGGGACAACATAATGAGAATGTTTTGCATGCGTCCTTCCTCGGTTTCGTATATGCTGCAGTATCCACCATACATCATCCTATTATCACGAAAACTGCATGGAAATTCTCATTTTAGGACACGAAAAAACTGCATTTCTTATATAAGCCCTTGTAATAATATTATAATTCTCGTCTACAGGAATGTTGCTGCTTTTTTAATGGATTGTCCCGAGGCATCCTCCCAGCCAAAAGCCAGAAGACTAATCTCCGTCCCTGCAGTCAGCACACGAAGTGGTAGGGGACTGGCCAAATGGTTTGCTCTATTCACATAAGCGGGGATCGAACCCCCAATCACATGCTTAAAGGACAAGGCGCTGAATCACCACGCCAATCATGTTGGTTAAAGCTGCCTAGAGGATGTAAATCAGGAGTTCAACGGCTTCCTAGATTGGGTGATATCTTACAAAGTTACTCACACAACATGCACCCACAAATCACACAAGGTGCCTCCCACAAACCATGTCTTTGGCCTGGCAGCAGAGAAACACCCACATGTGTGTCCTTGGATTCGAACTCATGATCTCTTGTTGGTAATCCTCAACCTGAGTACCAAATGGACTATGCTGGGGCATGGAATGTTGCTGCTTTGCTTTTGTCTCAGATTCAGAATAATGCCCACAAAAAGCTCCTTCTTGTCCCTTTTTTTGCGTTTCAGGCTCCAAAGTGGGATGCCAGTTGTTCACCTAACAGAAGATTCTTTTCTTTTTGTTTATTTTTTCTTGTAATAAAGATAAATTTTGGCTATTTCTAACAAACATTAAGTGTCAACTAAAGCATGTTTCATTCGCATTATCATTCCTATATATATTGTTAAAACTTAAGGTCTATATCCACTCAAAACATTAAACCAATGGATGATATTATAAGAACAACATTACTCATTACATTAAAGGCTCCCGCCTATAGCAGGGTATGGGGGGTCGGGTGTACGCAATCATACTCATGTATTAGAAACACATAGAGATTGTTTCCCGATAACCTATAATGAAAACTGCCTGAAGCTGTATCGATCAGCTGCTACTTCACAATATAAGAAACGCTGACAATTTCGTGAGTCATTTTGCTTTATTCCATCATATTATAAAGTCAAAGAAAGGTATATCTTTGACTCTATTGGAAATGGAAATCAGTCCAAAAACAGCAGAAAAATCAAAATTTTATTCAAAGTGTATAATGAGACAACATCCGAGATAATAAGAAAAAACTAAATATTATTTAATGATATATATGTTTATAAAGGATTAGGTGATAAAAAAACAGTGATAGATGGCTAATACATGTACACTAAAATATTTTGAAGTCATGTGAACCATGACTTCTGTTGGTCTACATTTTGGGTTGGACTTATCAAGATTAATTGTCAATATAGCCACTGAAGTCTTGACATCTACACATGCCTGTTAGAAATAATTGGCTAAAACCTAAAATGGCAGACTAATTTTAGTGGCCAAAGATTTTTACCACTTCAAATCTCCCAAAAATAGACTCCAAAAACCGCGTTTCTTTAACCCCATTTTCAAACTGTTCAGATCTGAAGAGGCAAAATATGAGTCTTGAATCACGCGTCGTCACATGTAAAAAACAGTTTTTTTTATAAAAAAAAAAGAGCAGCACCCCTTTCTTTAAAAAACATTTTTTTTACACATGACGACGCGCGATTAGATGACTCATATTTTGCCTCAAATTTAACATCCTCATATCTGAACTCATTTTCAAATCCCTTTTCTGTTATTAGGTCGACCATGTTTTTAGAATGTTTTAAACCTAAAAAATAAGGCAGGAAAAAAGGTGTACATCAGCCTCACATGGAGGAAGAAAGTGGCTTTCCGTTTAGACAAAGTTGGAAAGATATTCCCATCACATGGTGGAAGTCAACTCTTCTTCCTAGGGTTTTTAGTCTCCTGAATTTGAAGACTCTTCTTCACCTAAATTCCCACTCAACCACATCCGTAAAAGAAACGGCCTTTTAAAAAAAAAAATCGAACTCCATTATATGAGATAAAAAAAAATGATGGCAAAATTCTTTTATCAACTAAAGCTTTCTATGGAAAAAATTTTGACATAAAAGTAGATTGTCCCGAATTCGAACTAAGAACTAGTCGAACGGAGTAGATAATTTTCTTGTTATGTTAATAAAGTAAGCACCTCTCTCCAAACCGTACTTGCAGTAGTTTTTCGCAAGGATCATTTTATTAAGAACATCTACGAAATGTAGAGTATTGTGACTTTTAGGTCGTGGGTTCGAGATGCGAAAACAACCTCTTGCACAAAAAAAAGTGTAAGATGGAGATGCGTACATCAGATCGGACCTTACGTAAATGTAGGAGCCTAATCTACTGGGAACGTACTTTTACATACAAGACCTTTTTTTTTTACGTTTCCTTTTTCTAGTTTACGATAAATCCTTGGCAAAACACATTGATGACTCTTATCAATGTGTTTTTACAACAAAAGAATACTCAAAGTGCGTCCTAAACATTTGATAGAGGACATTAAATATACATGTGTGTTTATGTTTTCTGTAACAATAATGTTACAATCTACCAGGTTGACTTGCATTTACTTCTGAAATAGGGGCAAATTTCTGAACACTTGTAATGAAAAATGTAATATCATGCTGCAAAAGTAAAAGTTTTCCTTTCAATATGTTACCAAATTAAAGACAATAAAATTTATAGACTTATGGAAAGACATGTGTCCACTATGTCATAATATTACTAAAGTTTGTCGAGAGATGAAAGCCAAAAAGATCGACAAACAACATGTTAAAAAAACAATATATTCTGGTTCAAGTCATACCTCACTTGTTACTCGATTTAGAACATTACTCCAGAAAGACGCATGTTCGAACCAGGATATGCACAGTGTGGATACAATGATGTCTGGACCAGTAATGGTGAAGCCATTGTATCCGGCCCAATTGAGTTAGAAAGTTGCTAGCCCAGTTTGCAGTAGGTCTCTGACAAAACCTTACCAACCTCGGAGGCTGCTGAACTCCTGATTTACATCCTCCATAAAACTTCTTGTGGGTGAGACGATAAGGTCTACGGAACTAGAGGTGTTGGCCTTTTGATCTAGAAAAACAATATATTCTCAATGCTTTGGGATGGAAGGATCAGCCACACTTCCAGCTAATCATGGGATCGCAAAAGCTGCTTTCGATTGCATGCCTTGGGCCCTATTTTGTAGTTATAGTACAAATCAAGCAAAGTTTTCCAGATGGTAAAAATAAGCCTCTAGTTATTTGCATACGAGATCTCCTGATCCCAGTGGAAACGTAACAAAGGACCCCCTGTCACGTGGCAGTATGGGGTGGTGAGGTTGGGTGTGACCCTCCTGCTGTCACGTGGGCGGGCGGTCCCGAAAGGGGATGAAGGGGGCGACGGTTAGGAGATCTGAACCCAGATATTTGGCCCTCAAAAACTTTATATTTATAACCTTAAATTGTATAAATTTAGAACAACTCTTCTTTTTTCAACTCTTCCCCAATAAATTTTTTTCTCTTTGAACATAACTCCTTTTTTCTTAGACAGTGAATGTTTGATCATAATAATATCAACTCTCAAAACATTACTATTTAGCTTTTGACGGCGTTATCATATACGAGGTATGTGTTGTTATTGTAAAGCATGCTTCGACATGCTTTGTATCTTTAGGCTTAAAACATCAGGTATGTATTATAATGTCCGTCAACTGAAAAGAAACTATACTCTTTTTTCAATCTTCTGAAATTCATGAAAATATTTTCAAACATACGTACAGATTTTTTTCTTTTTTCCTGAAACAGTCTTTTGCACAAAGTATAGAATAAGGTTGCGTACATCAGATCGCGAAGCAATCCGGTCTCTTCTCAGACCATGCATAAATACGGAAGACTAGTGCACCGGAAAAACTTCTAAAACTTCTAAACGCTCTTTTCGTTCCGAAGGTCTCCACCGCCTTAATTCCAAAATGCTTCGTAGATGATATAAATTAAGTTGCTCAACAGCTAGGTGTCCACAAGGTGTGTGAGCCCAAACTATTCCGATATAAAAACCTGACGGTATGGTTTAAACATTAACAGTGCGGCTGCCAAGATTTGAAGCGACAATTTTAGATATAATCTATCAATCAAATAGCAACGGAGCTACGTCCCGAAGTAAATTAACCTTCTTTTCTTATCTACATTTACAATTGCGAATCTATATTACTGCATGCATCTCTCCACCGCGCTTGTACCTCAACAGTTATTAATTATAACAAACCGATATCAGATTCTAAAACAATCTAATAATAACCTCAGTCGTTAATTTTTAATAATACAATTAGTGATTCTCCTAAAAAAAATGATCATGATAAAAATAAGAACTAATATCATGATATGAACTTTCCTTTTTACATGTCTTTATATTATGGGTTGAAAAGTGATTATTAATATAGTTAACAACTCTTAGATCACCATAAATCACCGTCGCATGACATTTGGATCATAAAATTTTGTTCTATAAATGTCAAACCAAGAAAAAAGAAAAAGAAAATGGCGTATAAATAAAAGTTGGTGGGCCAGTATGGAAAAACAAAATAGAGGCATGAAAGGAACAGTGGCTAGTGGGCCGGCCCAGGCTTGAGCAGACGCACCTTTACTGGGTCCCACAAGAGCGGCGCGAAAGCAGAGAACCTAGTTGTTTTCTTGGCCCTCTGGCCCAATCAAGAATATGGTGTGACGTCACTCCGCAATTGTTGGAAATTATCTATCCATGTTAAACTTATGCACGATTTAAAAAATCAATAAATTTCTATTTTGTTATTGAAAACAATCCTTGACTTAAAATCCAGTGCTAATGAGAATAAATTAATAATTTCGTTATTTTTCCCGTACAATTTTTCGAATATGAAGGGTCAATTTTGAACCAACAAAAATCAATATAAAGACGAGGAACGAACAACAATATTACTCCATTGACTTAGAACTTCTGTCTATAGCATGGTATAGGAAGATCAAATATACGCAACCGTACACAGGTGTTATAAACACACCGAGGTTATTTCCGATGACCCATAATGAAAATTACGTCAATCTTCATCGATCAACTGCTACTTAACAATATGAAAAATGCAGTTAATTTAGTGAATCATTTTGTTTTATTCCATCATATTCTAAAATTGTATTCTTAACTCCATTGGAAATGGAATTAACAAATAATCACCACCCGTAACCCCCAACAAACTCCTAATCTAAACTGACCTCTAACATAAGGGTTTATCACATTATTCGTTATTGGGTTATCTCATAAGTGATTGTATAGTATCAACTATAGTTTTTAATCACAAGTTACTTACAATTGCATCAGGTGTATAAAGTTACATCAGCGAAAATGTTGACTTTGTCGTCACATTAATGTATGTTATGTCATTGTTGTCGTGAAGAGTTTTTATTTAAATCAACTCGCCTGTTATACTAATCTACAAAGTTTATAAATTTATCTTAACTGGCCTAACAAAAGATAGGTAAAAACAACTAATGGTATAGACGTGAATAATACAATTTATGAAAGTTTGAAATATTGTATATTTGAGCGTTATATGTAACGAACTTTCCATCTCGAATGACCAAAATCTAAGTTCACTTACAACTTCGCATTCAAATAAATTGCCGAACTTGCCACTGAACTTTTGAAAATTAAAAGAAATTCGATTTACTACCAAAAAGTTATCTCATAATGTCATACTAGCAGGTTGGGATCCTCTCACCCACAAATCACTCACCTTCTTCTCACCGTACGTCACGTGGCAGCATGAGGATGGTAATGCTAGATGAGTAAATGAGCAGGAATGGATGTATGAACGAGGGCGGTGGAAACGTATCGTACACTGAAAAAGAGATGAGAGATTTGTGAATAAGAGAATCTAAAACCCTTACTAACATTCTTTGATTTGATTTCCAAAAGTTAGTAGGACAGAGCTGAGCCCATCCCGTGGTTCAGGGTCTCCAGTATTCAGACAAAGGAACACTATCTTGGGTACACGAATGTCGTGGCATTTTAATGGTAAGAAGAAAAAATTAAGGATTTTGTAGAAAATGAAATGAAAGTTTATGAAGAAAGAATAACTTTGACTGGCCTGAAAGAATTCCCTGAAAATGATTTCTCCTCCAATGTTCAAATTTTCCCTCAACATATTTTGCAAGTTTTAGAATATCAGAATGACTCAGAGGTGCAATCACTAGATAATGACTACTCCAATGAAAATATACTTAGAAAGGAGCCTATACATAGCTTTGAAAACTTGGAGGATGGATCCATGGCTATCCTCAAATTTACTTGGAGCATAAAGGCCATTCCTTTCCCCTGAGCATTATGAAGGATGCAAATCAGAAACCCAACGGCCTCCTAGATTGTGTGAGGACTTACGCGGTGACCCACACAAGGTGTCCCCCGCAAACCAGGCCTTCAACCTAGCATCATGGAACACATACACTGTGCATGTTCATGTAATCGAACCGTACCTCTTGGAGCAAATTCCAACTAGAGTACTAACTAAGCTATGCTCTAGAGACTATCCTCAAATTAACTTAAATCAGTCCATGCTCAAGTTTTCAGTTCAGTCGCGATTTTCCTCCAAAAAGACACTTATCCATTGAATAGAATTTTATGAGACATTTTCGCCAGCAGCCACAAAATCATCTTATACGCATCAGAGATGTATGGCAACGAAATTCGTTGCCGTCAGATCTGTCAGTGCCAAGATTTTTACAGGTAACCTTTCTGTCAAAAAAATGATGGACCGGAAAGCCCTGAATTTATGGGGAAGAGGAAAACGGTATCTTGTGGGAATTATAACGGAAAACCGGCCTCAAATGTGCAATTGGAGGACCATTATTGTTTATGCGAGCAGCCTTTCTTTCAAGCACCAGATGTTTCGTCTGATCCTAGCTAGAGTGCAAGATCTTGCAGCAGTGTGACGACTTTATGTGGCTCCTCCAGAGGTTCAACACATCACACAGGTTTAGGTCATAGACCGAGTTGTGGGAGCATGGGGAGGTGGTATCTGCTATTGACTGATACAAAACATCTCTGTCCATCCTAACCAAAATACATGTGAATTTGTTGGAAATGTGAAAGCTTTTAGAGTCTGCCAGTTGTAACATTTTGTTGGCTTGTCTATAAAAGACCCAATCCAGATCAAACATAAGCAAAACTGGGATGGGATTGCCAAACTGAACAAGCTATAATCCAATTCACATATAATTGCTCCAAGTATAATGATTTGCAATAGGAAGATATTATTGTCTCAAAAAGATGCAAGAGAAGTACAATAATTTGAATTGTTTCAAAAGTTGCAACTGGCACAACAATGTTTGTCCACAGAAGTGGACTCTCCGCAAAGCATCAATCTCGTAAATTGCCTCTCCAACTAAAGGATTCGTCTCATCGAGGAACACTGAGACCTAACTCTGAGAAAAAGGGAAAAAGGACAAGCAGCAAAACAGTATAAGAACAGAGAAGTCCCAAGATGTGCAATTTAGCTACTTCTAAAGCTAAATTGAGCCAAATACAATGCTATTACAAAATATTTGCACCCCACTGTAATTCCCACCAATGTGACATAGTTTTGGTGGAGCATACCCTATCAACAAATAGACTAAGTACAATCGAGAGAAACCACAAGTATTACTTCAATCAGAAAGCTTCAGTCCTAGCGGGAAAACTCCAAGTACTTGAACTACATAATTGGATGGTTCAGAATTATATGACAGCTCCAGCACCGAAAACTAAGTCCTCCAAACAAAGAAAAATTGAATTGTTTCTCTTGATCCTTGACGGAACACTCACTGAAATCTTATGCAGGGTTAACTGCCTATCTAAACTCATATCTGAAGCCACACATACAGGTCTACTATAGGTGCAGCTCTTCACTTTTCCCCCTCAATCCTCTCCCTTTCAGGAGATCAAGAAAATAGCAAATTAGTGCATCTCATTTCAAATCTGTAAAGCCTTATCTTGATAATCCATGAATAAGACTTCTAAGGTTTTAGAAAAAAAATAACGAGAAACTATCCACTTCAGATTTTACTAAGAACAATGAGAAACTATCCACTTCACTTGTGAGTCAGGGAAGTAAATGTGCTGCTCATTTAGGACAGAGAGCGATACTAGAGTTGAGGCACACAGAGAAACCATTTAATAAGGAAAACGGTCAGTCAACTTCCAAAGCAATCCACGGTAGCTAATCCTTTTTGAAACAGGGTCAATCATTGGTTCATAGTTTCATGCAATCTGCAACATATACAAACTATCACATCCTTATCTCACCAGCAAAATATCCTACTTCCGTTGTTTGCTGAGATTGTAACGTTCAATCAATACTCGTGCAAGAAGATTCATAACTAACAAAAAATATCTTGGAGCCCATTTAGTTCATGTTCCACAGGGCACTATGACCACCTAACAGAATCGGACAAAATCGAACTAAAAAGAGAACCTTTTCTCCAGAAAAAGCAGAAAAGCTTCTGTACATCATGCACGAAACTAAATGGACAGAAAAAAGAAGTAACGACAATGAAATCAAACAAGCAATTTTAAGCAACAAAGGAGAAATATGCTTACTGATACATTATTAAAAGTTATCAAACTCCTGGATTGGCACAGCAAAGCATACCCTGAGACAATGACCTTGAGCCGTTAGAGTCCAGACCCAGATTTGAAGTTAGCCGAGCTGAGGAGATGGCTGAATAAAGTGGCAGCATAGACTGGAGAGTACCCAACTGAGATAATTGCCTGAAATTTGAAATTTCAACAATAAAAATACAATCTTTAATGAAAGTTTAAGCAACCCAATTCACAAATACAATTATAAACGAAATATTAAAAGTAAAGCAGGAAAACGATAATTAAAAAGCACTTCACAAGAAGCAGGAAAACGAAAATTAACACAAAATCGATATAGAAAGCAAACGCTAAAGACGAAGCAGACCAATCATGAAAATACCCCAAAATCAAGAACAGAGGCCAGGTAATCAAACTTTTATTAGAAAGTAAGGGAGTCTCACACGATAAGACTGGGTTATCAGCAAAACTAGCAATGAAAAGACAGAATCTTTGATGTAACATCCATGTAAAAAAGTAATTAGCTTTTAGAACAAAGTGTTCTTGCCTTGGTAATGAAGTGGGAGAAGAGGAGCGTTTCAAGCTGCGAAATAACGACGACGTAGATACAGGTGAAGAAGCATTGCTGATTGAAGAGTGTGAAAAGTTGGATTTGAGAAGATTAATCGCTGGCCTTGATAGTGTGCGACAACGGGTAGCCATGGCAGAGGAATAAGAAATTATACCTTTTCTGAGCAAAAGGGTTTTTCAATTTAGGGTTTTGCGACAGCTCAGACGGAGTGAAAAGATATGGAAGCGGGGATCACAATATTACTGTGTGTTTTTTAAAAGAAAAATACAATTTTACTGTTACTTTTCATGTTTGGACGGATTTACAGTGGTTATTGGGGAATGTCATCAATTATTGGTGACTGTCATCAATTATACGGCTCTATGTTCAGTTACATATAGAGCCGGGAGTCTCACTGGAATCAAATTTTTTATTTTTTGAATGAAGATATTATTTACCTGTCGCTCATCCTCCTTAAACCTTAACGATAAATTTAGCTGCTATTTGAAGATATTTGACTATGATTGATTGATGGATTATTTTTACTTTTTTTGAGTCTAGATATTGTAACAATTGAAGACAATGCATAGAAGAGACATCAACCTTAATCATTGAATTAAGATTTAATCCATATATTCTTTTATATTAAATACAGTTGTTGGGATCCATGCATTGCCATGACAAGTATGTTTTCCCTATGAAAATCTTTTACGTAAGTTACATCGTTTTATATATGATAAGACAGAAACGAGTCTTAAACTACTCTTTAGAATCATATTATATTTGTGATTTATATTATATAACATAAATCGAGTTTGAATTAATTTGATTAAAATTATGAGTAACCATTTCTTTTATAAAACCCCCTTTCCTGCCTTGTGCGTGTATGTGTGTGTATCAACTTAAAAGGCGGTTAGTGTACCAAAGAATTCAACGTATACACTGGATACAGGCAAATTACTAGAATAAGCTGCATCATGTAAGCACTTCAAAGCAGCTAGCAAGATACATTATTAAGAAGAACAAACAAACTACACAATCATCTCTTGAAGAAATCATCATCATCAGACACAAATTTGCTAGAGGAACTTCTTGTAACTGAGATCTGCAATGATGGATCCAGATAATCAAGGATTTTGTTGATGGGAAATTCTAAAGCAGGCGCAATTTCCCAGTAACTGAATCTATTGCTAATTTATTTCCTGCAAAAAAAAAAAAAAAAACAAAAGCCAACTTCAAACTGAGGAAATCAATTGAAATTACACTCGCCATTCATGATATAATAGACTATCTTGACTTTGAAATATGATAGAATAAAGCAAAATGACTCACCAAATTGGTTGCGCTTCTTATATTGTGAAATAGCGGTTGGTCGACATGCAATTTTCGTTATGAGTCATCGGGAAACAACCTCTGTGTGTTTCTAACACATGGGTATGGTTGCATACATCCGACCCCTCATACCCGGCATAGACGGAAGCCTCTAAGACAATAGGGTAATGTTGTTGTTGTGGTGTTGATATAATAGACTATCTGAGCATAAAGGCCCTATTGCAAGAACAATTTTCGACCCGGATGCAACCTCCACAAAGAAAAAAAAATCATTACTGCATAGTCAAAGTAGATAGAATAACAAGTAACATATGAGGTGGAATTGCCTAGAGAAGGAAGTGTTAGCAAAGCGGTAACATAGAGGTAAAGGATTCTTAAGCAACCACGTTTATGTTCATGTTTAATTCAGAGTCGCAGACATCCATGGACATTATATAGTAGCATATTATGCTACTTGTCTCTCAGTAACTGAGACCAAATTATACTGGGTATGATTGATTGATTTCCGACCATGGCTAACTTTTGGCAACCCTTGAATAAGAGATCTTTTCACAGCTCCAGCAAGATTTTTCTTGGACAATAGCAAGTCTGAAACTTGTTTTCCAGTTGAGAATGTTTCTGCTGGTCACCCCTACTCTCAAGAGATATACACATATGACCTTACTGGAAGAGAAAGATGGAAAATTCACAAGGTAACCAAGAAACACAATACAACTATAACATAACCAAGAAAACAGGTTATTCGGTATAGCGTAAAGCTTTGACATCACAACAAAATGCTTTGTCCAATGCTTCTCAAATTTTACAACAATCTGCCCCCCTCCATGCAAAATAAAAGTTTACAACAAGAAGTTGATGCTGAACCTGTGTACATCCGGCATCTGCCACAACAAAAGTCGGAAGGCCTATGCTTTCAGCTGCTTCCATGAGCTTGTTCCTGCAAGAAATTCCACACACTAAACCTTGCAACCATAACTGAAGAAAGGAAGGCTTCACATAGAACAGGACATATTCACCACATGAATACACAAACAAACAATGAATCCGCCTGCTTACATTTTTGCTGATTCTTGCATGTCAGAACTATTTTAGCTTGTCCACATGAATCCCATTGTCTCAACAGAGGTCGGTGGCTGCAGTAGTTAGTGCCTCATATTACCATCAATTTTAATCTCAGATAACCAAGCCTATGAGATAGGCAATGACTCGAAAAAGGTAAAACTTCGGCCAGTAAAGAACACTAATTAATCGTCTCCAGGCGAAGGCTAAAATTATGAAGGTCAAGGACAAGTCAATAAATAATTTTTGAGCATCTATAGCAGCGTATAAAGATTAAGATGAGAGAGTAATACCTCTGCATCAGCTCCGAATACATGCCTGTAGCAGCATCTGCACTTTCCCAGCTTAAGGAATCAATAAGGTGATGAATTCCTTACACCCTTATCATTCAAAGGGCCAATTATGAAAGTCGTGAGCTCATGCAAATAAAAGGAAAAGATCATACGGGCACACTGAGATGCAATCTTGCCCGCTCCCATTTTCAAGTCTTGTCTAACAACCAAAACCTGTAAGTTAATCCCCACTGTGAAAGTACATCGGATTGAAAAGAGCATGTGAAGCATCTATAACTTAAAATAGGTATGAAAATTGTTTTCTTTTTTACTTGAGATCATGCAAGAGTAGCTCTTGCATTCGAGAGCAAATGCTTTCTCAGCCTTACTTAACAAGCTAAAAGAAAGAGCTCATGATAACAGAATCAGAGCAACAATAAACCACACTACTGTTTCTTTCAGTACCATACAATCTCATGGCCACATTGAGTTCCCCCATGCTTTGCTATCCTGTTTCAAAACTTAAACGTATTTCCTTCCATAGTTCTTAAAAGAACAATTCTGAGATGCTAAGAGGCCTTGACCTAATGGAAAAGACTGAGGTTTTGAGTCTCACTAACATCAAACTTTGGGTTTTAGTGCTTTTTTATTTTTATTGAAGAAAAGTAACTACTATGAGATAAAAACCCGGTCTGTGACACCTTTGTTAAAGGAAAAGTCCCGGGCAAAACCCGACTGTTTGCACAAAGGACTCAATCTTTGACACGTAGACATTAGCTTAGGAGGCTCAAGCATAGATCCCTATGCAAAATCACATCATAAGTCATGGTTTCCTGTTATGAATTGAAAATGGTAGCAGGTTACAGACGCTAAAGTAACAACAATAAATATGAACTATTAACTCTTTTTTTTTTGTAAATGATATGAACTATTAACACATCATCTATCTTTTCACATGCGGCCTTTATCAACTACTGAAAGAAACTAGCATGAAACTTGAGTACTTCTATGAACGTTTGCCACATTACAATTTTTTTTTGGCCATGAAAACTAGTATAGCCTCCCAAACGACAAGCTTTACTTACAAATAAAACTTGCATTAGCATGTCTGGAATTTTATGATTCATTAAGTCCCACTACCACTCGCTTAATAATACATATGATACAATCAAAAATCCACAGGTCATTTGGCATAAACATGACTTGCCTGTAACCCAACCATACCATAAAGCCATAAATTTTACCCATACATTAACTCAATAAAAAAAAGGAAAACGGGTAACTAATACAAGAAAGATAGACGTAAAGTTTTGCGAACCATTTTGAGGTCTTCGTTGTTGCCTGCTGAGTCTAATCTTTGATTCCGAGAGTTGTTCTTCAATAAAAGACTCTTCTTTGGAGCGCTATAACCTTTTCCGGGCTTTGCTATATCCAAGAATAACCCCAAAATGAAGCCGATTATGAACCCGGGAACGAAATTCTCTGGCTTGAAACTCACACCTAACCATTCTTTCTGCTGATTTCAAAAAAAGAAAAAGAAAACCATTCTTTCTGCTCTTTATGTTGCAAATAACAAAGAGATTTATTCAGTTTATAAGTTCATTCAATTTGTAGAAAATGACTTCAGCAAGAACCAATTTCTCTTTTTCCGTTTCCTGTACCTTCTTGGAATGCTGAGATGTGTTTCCAGAAAAACCCGTCATCTTTGGAGATGGGGAAGTTTGAGATGAGGGCTATTTTGCCATTCTATGCTGCGAAACCTAGGCTGGTTGCTGTAACGAAAAAGACACTGGAAATGAAATTGGATTTATAGCAAATTAATCAAATTTAAAATTATTAAAATAAACGACTTTTGTTTTTACTTGTGCATTTGATTAGTAATTATAGTCACGATTGGTGCTTACATTTCATGGTCGATAAAACATATTTCGTGTCAGGTATTTAAATTACATGAATAAAAAAGGGTTAGTATGATAAATTATTAATTTTTACCCCCATTACGCTTCTGCCATAGACAGGGTATGGAGGGTCAGATATACGTAACTATGTCCATATGTTAGAAGCACTAGGTTGTTTCCCGATGACCTATAATAATTTATAATATATAAAATATTCTATTTACATGTTTTAATTCTTGACAATCTTCTTAATATAATATAAACTATTATCATAAATGGTAACATTAGTTCACATAAAATTTGTTTATTTTTATATAGTAAAAACTGTGGAGAAAAAATGTTAAGTCATGCTTTTTAGTTGTAGATGGTTGGTTAAACTACTAACCAAGAACATATGTCTATTAATGCGTTGGAATTGTTCTAGTTCTTTGATATTCTCATGTTGAAAAATTACTGAAATATTAATTACTTTATCATTTACTATGTTTTAATTGTGTTACTACAACAACTATATTATGTATATTTCAACGACAGCTTTAAGCTATCGTTAATGTCTGAAGAGGTTAGAATCAGACAAACAATATCTTCATCATAAATGATAGAGAATTTGATTCCGATGGTATTAAAAGATGGTAAATTACTGAAACTGTCCGTGTTTTAGTTGTCCTAAATATCAATTCATCACTAAAATGATCTTAATCATTCACCATCTTCTTTCTTAAATCAGACAAGGGTATCCTGAAAAACTACTACTATGTATTATATTATGTTGATTGATGAGGATATATCCAGAAAATCAGACACCAGAATTTAGAAATAAGGAGGCCGACAATATTTGCTCCCAGATAGATATCAGCTCTGTCCTTTCTTCTGCCGATTAAAATGGAGAACTTTTCTTCAACAGATTCTGCCAACTTTTCTCACAAAGTCACTACAATTGCTGCCGGTGAAGCTCACACTCTAGCTCTTTCTGGTAATCATATGGCTATTTCAATGTTAGGTTTCGTATTTTGAGCTCAACAGGACTCACGAAATTCACACGCATCGTTTTTTACATTTATCCTTTTTACTTGTAGGCGATGGAAGTGTTTATTCCTGGGGCAGAGGCACCTTCGGTCGCCTTGGAACCGGTTCAGAAGCTGATCAGCACTATCCTGTTCGGCTTAATTTCTTTGCCTCTAGTACAGATGGTAGAGCAACCGACGATAAAAACATTAAAATTGTTGGAATTGCTGCTGGGGCTTATCATAGCCTTGCTCTCTCAGGTGCGTTCCTTGTTGAATTGCACTATCTGTTTTTCCCCTAATATTATTATGTCTTAAGTGTATACATATATAAACTAATGTTTCCTATAAAAGATTTTTTATTTAAGCTTTTAGATGAATTGGTAATTTCGCATTGTATCAGAACGGGTAAAAATTAGAACTGCTGCTATTCTGCTACTGTTGCCATTGCCTGCTGAATACTGTTGTGCGCGTGTGACAAATTCACCTGTTAGGGGGATGTTAAGTGTAATATATAAAAGATATTCTTTACAAATTTAAGTTTTTAGATGAGATAGAAAGTAATTTAACATCATGAATTTGAAGTCTTATCCGAAACCAAGTTCTGCAGGGAGGGGGGGGGGGGGCGGAAGCATATATTTTTGTCAAATTTGTATCTCAAAATTTAAAATGGTCAGCATTAACTAGTTGTCATCAGTTATTCATTGGATTCCCTGTTTTGATCACAATATCTGCTGACGTGACATTTTCCCTCAAATTATGTACATCTTATTGGTTAAGGAGTAACTACTAAGATGACTAGTTACTCTTGGATTACAGTAGAATTACTAAAATTATACTATCTTTAGAGGGTGTATGATTTCAAGTGCGGTTATAATGGACCTTTTACACCTGATGTATGCAGTGTGTGTGACTTAGGTCCAACATGAAAGCGCCTCTTACTGGGACACATTTTTATAACGAAAGTCTTTATACTGATGACTAAAGTGGCCCAATCATTCACTCGAATTCTCATATGAAGGATGCTTTGGTACACTTGGTAGTCATTTTCATTTTTCGTACTATGTTTCTTTCTACAATGTGCATGTGTCATTTGTAATCATGATCAAGGCTTTCTTGCGGTTGTTGGTTAAACCCAGTTAGAGATGTCATGTCATGGGGAAGATTTTGTGCTTCTCTTAGCTTGCTAGGTTATTGAGTTCGCTATTTGTGTAGCATCTAAACATTCATGATAAGTTGCAGATGATGGATCAGTGTGGGCTTGGGGATATAATGTCTGTATCCTTGAATAAGTTCCAATGCTGTTTGCTCTCCAGATGTTTGATTATGGTGAAGATTGTCAAACCCTTTAGTTTTCTTGTTTTGATTTTAGCTTGTGAATATGCTCGCAACCACAAAAAAGTCTATCATCCAACAAAGTATATGTATACAAATATATATATATATATATATATATATATATATATATATTTAATTATTATATGTATAATTGGTGGCCCTTGACTGTGTACGGATGGCCAAATTGGGGGCAATGGAGAATATTCTTTGGTGCCCTGTTTGGTCGAAGGATTTCTTGGATTGGAATCATCAAATTATGGTGCACATGACCCATCATCAGAGAGGGAACGAGTGCTCAAGGTAGGGGATAATTTTTTTAGGCTTTCTTTGGTCAAACATGTGTGCAACTTAGTATTGCCTTGACTGCAGGTTTCTTCAATTAGAGCTGGAGGAATGATGTCTTTGGCAATTGACGATCATGGATCTCTCTGGATGTGGGGCAACTGCCCTGATCCCAATAAGGGGGAATTCGAGCTTGTTAGCAGTTCTCTTCCATTGCCTGTTTGGAAATTTCATGGTCGGACTGTTGTTAAGGTGGCATGCGGCAATGAGCATGCCGTGGCCTTGGTGAGTGCTGATGAAACATTTAGCGGCAGTGATCTTCTGTGCTACTCGTGGGGTTCTAATTGCCATGGACAGTTGGGCTTGGGAGATAAGGACAACAGGTCAATTCCTGAAGTCATTAAATCATTTGACTTGGAGTCCTGTTCGGAGGTGTATGAGATAGCATGTGGGGCTTTCCACACAGCAGTTTTGACTACTAAAAAGAAACAAAGTGACACGTTTGGAAGTGATTGCTGGACCTTTGGTCTTGGTGACAATGGGCAGCTTGGTCATGGAACTACTAGAAGTTGCATGCTTCCTGAACTAGTAAGAGGACTGCCAGAAAATGCATTCTTTATTTCTATTGATTGTGGATTATTTCATACTAGCATTGTGTCATCAGCTGGAGACGTGTGGTCTTGGGGAATGGAAAAGGGGCTGGGTCTGTGCCCTGATGCTAGTTTCACTGGAATCAATGCTGGTGATGCTGTTTCCCCATTGTTGATTGCGTGTAATGACATTGATGGTTCTAAATTTCCAGAACCTGTTCAAGTAGCATGTGGTGCTGCCCACACTGTCCTTGTCACAGATAAAGGATACAAACTGTGGTCTTGGGGTAGGGGACGAAGTGGGGTCCTCGGAAATGGAAGTACGGTTGATTTTTTCACCCCTGCCCCGGTGCTGTGGCCACCAAAATTGGAGGAATCAAGGGAAGAAGATTTAGAAAGTGCAGAAGGTGTCCAGAAAATTGTAGGAAATGTAGAAGGCAGAGAAAACAAAGGAAAGAATCATGAAGTAACATCTGAAGTCGAGAAAAAGTTGTCCATGGCCATGGATGAACTAGTGATCCTGCAATCTAAACTTTCAAAGATGGAGAGGTATGCCAGCATATTTCATGGTTCAATTTTTGGGAAACCTTTTGAAGTGAAAGATATTCCAATTTCACTGCAAAACTCGGGTACATTTGACATATCTAGGGAATGGGAGAACATGTTGGAGTCATTGGATGAGAGCAAGCTGCTCCAGTTGGAAATGTTTTACAATAACATGCTCACGGGTGTTAGAGAGAAGAAAATGAATAAGATGATACAGAAATTGATCAGAGAATACCTAAATCCTGGACAGGCTTCAATCTGAGAAAATCCATGTTCATAAGTAGGTAAAATTGATGATGTACAAGATGTATTACTTCTAGTGAGTCGTTACCTGGTGATTGTGTAATAGCATCTTATTTCTTCTTGATAGTACTGGTGGAATGAAGTGGCATGTGGTTTTAAGTTTTGACAATTCTGGAAGTACAGCTACATTTTCTATTTGTGGAGTTCTATTTTGTCTAGGAGTGTTAACGAATCGAGCTGAGCCGAATACTAGGTTTTTGAATTCGGATTCGTTTAACTGTTTGACTTGGTTCATTTAGCTAAATGAGATTTAAAATTGGTTTGAGTTCGGCTCGATAACACTATAACTGTTTAAACGAGTCAAACTGTTCTCGACAGTTCGACTCGTTTAAGTAAAATTATCAAACGAATCGAACTTGAACGGTTCGTTAACTATTTGGTTCGCTTAACACCTATAGT
Organism: Eustoma russellianum; assembly: GCA_036186865.1. NCBI lineage: Eukaryota > Viridiplantae > Streptophyta > Magnoliopsida > Gentianales > Gentianaceae > Eustoma > Eustoma russellianum. The sequence goes on from AP025072.1 coordinate 30,176,255, forward strand.
GTGTCCAATGAGGAGAACTTTCAGAAAGAAAATAAGGACTGAGGTGGAAGGTCTTGGGTTCAATCCGAGTGGGATATTCCAATGATTAGATGCCGCAACCTAACAATCGAGCCCGCTTTAAAGTTGGCATGATGAACCACGCTGCTGAAGGAAGGTGGTATTGGTCAGGATGGGATCTCCTCACTCTCTTTTCGCTCACCTCCTTTTCCATCGCCTGCCACGCGTCCCTCATTCCCCCTTATACACCTTTTTCTCCCCACCCCCTTATCTAGCCTCACCATCTTTCCATGCTGTCATGTGGCAGGCGATGGGAAGCAGATGGGGAAAAAAGTGTGAGGAGATCTCATCCCGTATTGATCAGATGGAAAACACCCATAGAATAATTTTTCAATAATTGATCATCAATTTCCCGTCACTGAGAATCAATATAGCACCCCGATTATTGAAATTTAGAACCAACCAATTGTTAGTCATTTTAAAATTTCGTACCTATGATTTTTTTAATAATAGTAACAATAATAATTGCATAAGAAAATTTGACAAGGCACATGAACCAGATAAAAACATATCAAGTAGCATAAATAATTGTGAAATTCTATTGGAATGCAGTCGAGGCCGGCCGGCCCGGGGAGTACTTTTGGTTTATTTTTCCCGTGTTTCAGCTAAAGTACGGCACTAATGGAATACAATGCAAGTTACTTATTATGGAATCCCATAAATCGGGATATGATCCCCTCACCGCAAGGGAGTGCGGTGACGCGTGACCGTGCGACACGTGGCATCAAAGGGGTGGTGAGGCTAGATACAGGTGACCCTCATCTAGTCTCACCACCCTCTCTTGCTGCCACGTGTCGCGTGGTCACAAAGGAGGTGAGGAAAGTGGGGGTGAGGAGATCCCAACTCTGTTAGCCATTTATGGGAGAATGTCATTTGTATTTTACTTTTCACGAAAGTCTAATTTAGTTTTTATGAGAAAGTCTTCTGAGATTTAATATTCTTCATCATCATCATATCCATTATATACCAAAGACAGCAAAAACTATCGTTAGGGTCTGGGGAGGATGAGCGGCAGACAAACAATACCTCTATTCCTAGAGATAGAGGGTTTGTTTTCATTGACAACTCTGGATCTGGTTGTACCTGCATAAATGATACCAAGTTGAGATTTAATATTGATATAGAGATTAAATATTGTATCAGACACACATGCTTTTTGATACACTCGATAATTAGATATCAACAAAGATCTTACACTGTACGGCGTGTTATAATTTTGTTCTTGCTGAACTTGCATCCTAATTAAAAAAAAAAAAAAAGAACTTTTCTATTGGACATT